>OY821518.1:141675528-142073028 GCA_963682025.1 Cordilura impudica | reverse complement strand
ATTATCGTATAACTTCTAAGGTCTCAAAACATTCTTAGAGGGATCAAAGTTTTGGTATTATAACGCCGGTGTTAAATAATGAATTTCGTTGGTGTTCTATGAAGGACTTAGGGAACTTATAAGATTTCTACTCTATTAATCAAATAGTAATTTATTCTTTCTATAGAACACATGATCATTATTTTTTATAAAAATAAATTATAATAGAAACTGACCAAAAAGAAAAAAAAACAATTAACTTTAAATTTAATTGGTATTCGGAATTAATGTTTCAGTATCGGCAATAGTTTTAAAGTAGTAGCCGTACTCAACATTGGGTGCAGTATTGAGTTTAAGACGCAGGTGGAGGGTATCAGGGTATCGGCTGTGCCGAATTTAACTCTCTTACATTTTTTTTTTTTGGCTTTTTTGAACTGTGAATGTTCAACCACTATAATATTACAACAAACACACTGGGTTTTATGTTTTTTTAGAGGAATCTACATATTTTTGCTCGTATCTAAGCGCAATGTTGCCCGATTTAGCCCATTTTCAATACCAACTGCTGGGGATTATGGCAAATGATATTATCGTGACCTTACCCAGCAAAATGTTTTTTTTTTGTGAATGAGCGTGATTTCAACAGACAGACGGACATCGCTATATCGACTCGAGCTGTGATAAGGATCAATAATACATATACTTAATGGGATCGGAAATTAGTTTTTCGATGTGTTACAAACGGAATGACAAACCTATATATACCCTCACCCACTGAGGTGTGGAGGGTATAAAAAAGTAAATTTTTTCGTGAATGGATTGTTTAAATGACATAAATTAATTACTTAATATATAATATTATCTTCGAAGATTTTTTTGTATGTAAGAATATGAGAATAGTATTTGTCACTATGGGGAGAGTTTATAAATTTACTTGGCAACTCTAAAAACCATCGCAGTCATAAAATGAATAAATGTAAAGGATTCACAAAATACTAATTTAGAGTACTTTTTACATTTGTAGCGAGTGGAAGTAATACTCTGTTCATAAGTATATTTATTATTGGTTGTGTTTTAGTTCATTGACTTACTTTGTCTTTGTTTTAAAAATTTTTAATATTGTTATTGTATTTAAACTTCTTATCAAGTGCAAGTTCTGTTAATATTAAAGTGGCAATAACAACACAAAAGTAATTGATAGCTAATTCAATCATCATAAAGTTTTAGTTGACCGAAGGTAAAACATACAAATCTCATTTCGGATACATATGTACATATATAACTAATAACAACTTATATCTATCTACCTCTCAAACAAAGGTGAGTTTGAAACATTAGTGAGTAGTTAAGCTCCGTTTTAGCAAATTTTCGAACTGAGTAATACGAGTGTGATTAGCAAAAACGCCATGTGTCAGAGAGACAAAGGTTGTCAACTGTCAGAAACAATAACAAGAAATGGCTAGATTTGTAATTGAATATGATTGGCAATGTATATATTGTTTAAAATAACGTTAAAATTTTAAAATTAATAAAAATAATTAGATTTTGTTTAAATTTATTATGTGAATTAATTATGTGATTAATTATCGTGAAATATTATTAAAATAATACAACATAAATGTACGCGCGATGAATGCAAACTGTTTGCTCAAGTACTCGAACAAACATGGACACATTAGATTGCGCGATTAAATAATGTTATGTGGTTGGTTCAAAGAGCTTATCTGCATATGATATTAGATTTTTGTCACTGTCATAAAATATATCAAAACATATATGGTCAAATATTTGTAGATAAATATTTAAATGAAAATTTATTCACTTTCCAGCACTGTTCCGAATCACATGTAAAACGATTGGCATAGCTGAATTTAATTATACTTAAATACATAGAAAAAAAAAACTAAATGAAGAAAAAGACGCCAGTTATATGTAGACTTATAATGGCAAAATTGGCAACAATGGTTTTTATCATGTTACTTAAGAAACAGTTCTCTTTTCATTGACCTCTTTTTCAGTGTGTAAATTCTTTGAGTTGATGAACATCAGGGGTAATTAAAACCACTTATAAACAGTATATAAAATAGTCTAAGTGGTCGGGGTATAATGAGTACGTACGTACGTACATACATGGAACCCACCTTTTATTATCGAATTAGAATCACTTTCTAAGTCGATTTAGCGATATCCGTCCGTCCGTCTATCTATCTGTAGGTGTGCTCACGTAATCCTTGTTAAAAACTGCATGTCGCATGTTCAGACCGAGCAGCCCTGCAAATAACCCCTATCAGATCGGCTTAAATTATCGTAAGCTCCAGATTATCATATACATATATAATAAGAAAGTCTGGTGCATGTGTATTTTGTGTATTATACCCTCTTATCAGTAGTTCGAATAACAAGCTGTTTTCCGACCACTTAATTTATCAAAAATATTGCAATGTTATTTAAAATGTTTGTGTTCAAGTTCTTAAAGAGAGCAACTCTCCAACAGCTGATATATGAAGAGAATTTAGGGGAAGTAATAATAGGATTACCATATGTTATAAAAACTACATAAGATATTTAAAATTCCAAGATGACTGTTTTTTGAAATACTGTAATTTCGTAATACCACACAAATATTTCAAAGATGTACAGTAGCGAGAAAAAAACACAATTCGATGCCATATGATCTTCAGGATCGTGCCTTGGCTTATTTATGCATCCTATTAATCTGTTACTTTGGGCTTTATTTTCTACAGTTACTGTTAAAATTATGCCTTATGTTATACGAGAAAAAAAATTAAACTCTTTGTAATTCAAAAATTTTATTTAAATTAATTTAATACTTATTATAAACTTTTTTTTTTAACTAATATTTTATGGCATAGCCATTATTTGCTTTTACCGCATTGAATCTGGATGGCATGGAATCGACTAGGGATATAACATGATTAGGGGACACATTTTTCCATTCTAATTTTACAATTTCTTCTAATTGCTGCAAATTTGATGGTTTTTTTTCCTTAACTTCCCGATCTACAAGCTCCCAGTGGTTTTCTACGGGAGATTGCGGAGGCCAATCCAAAACTCGCACATTATGATCGCTAAAAAACTTGCGAGATAAGCGACTTGTGTGCTTAGGATCATTATCCTGCTGAAGGGGCAATTTTTCTCGAAAATGGGGAAGCATGCGCCCTTCCAAAATTTCGCAGTACTTAATGGCGTTCATTATTCCCTCAATTTTGGATATGGGACCTGTACCATCACGACAGAAGGCACCTAAAATAAATGAAATTAGCTTAGTTTTCTTACATAAATATATTATTCCGTACCCCACACCATTATTGAACCCCCGCCATGTTTAACAGTTGACAAATGATATCTGGACGAATATCTTTGTTTTGGCGGCCGACGCACGTAATTTATGCCATCTGAGCCAAATTAATTAAATTTGGATGCATCGCTCCACAAAACTTTGACACTCTGCTCCTTCGAACAGTGCAGATACCGTATGGCAAAGCAGTTTTTTCTTATTGATCATACTTATAAGTGGTTTCTTGGCTGGTCTTCTAGCTAACAAAATTTGCCTCTTTTAATCAATTGCTGGCAGTGTGAACGCCAAAAGGAACTCCTAATTGTTCGTTTGCGTAACTGGTCATATCTACTGCCGTCTTCCGTGGGTCGATTTTTACAATCTTTGTCATTTGACGGTCTTGGCGCGCAGTGGATTTACGTGAACGGCCACTTCCTGACTTTCTCTCAACATTATTTCTTTGACGGTATCTCCACGCAATCCGGCAAACCGTCGATTTGTTAATGTCAAATTGATGGGCAACTTCATTCATTGATTTACCTTCTTCCAAAGCCTGTATAATCGAAAATTTGCTGTCAGCTAATAGATTTAAAATTTTTAATTAAATTTTTTGTTTTAATAACAATAGTTTACTTTTACTTCTAATACATTACGTTGCATTTTTTTCTCACTGAATTTATTCACTTTTTTTAAAAATATAAAAAAACTTATAATAATTATATTTAAAATGTAACGAATAAAAAAAACAAAAGAATAGTTGAATTGGAAAACCGTTATTAGTTTCGAGTCTCGATTGAATATCATATGGCACAGAGTTGTATTTTTTTTCTCCCTACTGTATGTATATATATTGGGTTGCTTTATTTTTCTCAATGTGCCCCCTTGAAATTATACCTAATCATACCGCAGTAACCGCCCGTGAGATAACCCGTTTTGAAAAAGTCTCCAAAAATTGTGTTTTTTATGAATTACATGACCAAGGCATCAAAACATTTTAAAAACCTGCATGTGTATTTGAGATAATGAAATTTGTATGAAATTTTTTTGTTTTTTTAATTAGATTAGATTGAATATAAATACATGCGTAAATTAAATTTTGGTTGCGTTTTTAGTTTAGTATTGTTGCAAGATGTCTTCAGTTAAAAGAGCAATAAAGACTATCCGATACACTATAACATGAGTTTAGAGAAATGGTCTTAGGTCAAAAAAAAAAAAAAAAATCGATAAAGAAAGTAAGCATAAACTAAATTTGAGTAGCATTGTTTTGAAATTGTTGCCCGCAGATTTGAAAAAGTTTATATCGGATGCTATTTTTATGGGGAGACTAGGTCGAAAAAATCGTGACCATATTAAGTAGTCATTAATTTTTCGTAAAATCATATATACATAAAATAAATTTGAGAAAAATATATGCAATATTTTTCTTTTTTGATAGATGTAAGTTAAGATTGGGAAAGTACGATAACAGAAAGGCCTTTTTTAGAAGGATTTCTAAAAACGTCTGAAAATGTTTTTTCCCTCTTCTGTGTACACAATAAAAAGAGTAGTTACGTTCGTTTACAATTTATTAAAGAATATAGTATTTATGTAAGTATATTCAGGGTCCTTATAAAATTCTAAAGAGTGAATCTGGTTAGGAGTCAGTACATAACTTATATAGAAAATTGTATATTATTGTAAAAATATTTAAATTTGGCGTTTTCCGGTAAATAAATAAATGATTCATTAAAAACTCTTACATTATCGAATTAACTGTTATTATTCTAATTTTGTTTTACAGCCAATAAATCAATATGAGATTAGTTATTTTGGATACCTCTGAAGCAGTAGGCCTCTGGGCAGCTAAATACGTTACCAAGAGAATAAATGATTATAAACCAGGTCCGGACAGGTGAGAAACATTTTTATTTGAAACGTAATGTTCATAACTATTTAAGTTATTCATGTTATTGCAGATATTTTGTTTTGGGCTTACCAACTGGCAGCACACCATTGAGCATGTATCGAAATCTTATACAATTTTACAAAGAAGGCAAAATATCATTTGAATATGTTAAAACATTTAACATGGATGAATATGTGGGTCGGTAAAACTGAAGAATAATTGTTGAACTTATTTATTATAATTATACAAAATTATTTAATTTTTAATCCAGGATTACCACGTGATCATCCGGAAAGTTATCACTATTTTATGTGGCAAAACTTTTTCAAGCATATCAATATTCATCCCTCGAATGTTCATATACTCGATGGTAATGCTAAAGATTTAGTGGAGGAATGTAATAATTTTGAAGATATGATTAAGGATGCTGGCGGTGTGGAACTATTCATTGGTGGTATTGGTCCAGATGGTCATATCGCTTTTAATGAGCCCGGTTCCTCATTAGTATCACGTACTCGTGTTAAAACATTGGCTCAAGATACTCTAGAGGCCAATGCCAGATTTTTTGATAATGATATTAGCAAAGTCCCAAATAAAGCTTTAACCGTTGGTGTGGGTACTGTTATGGACTCCAAAGAGGTTATGATCTTAATTACGGGTGCACATAAAGCTTTTGCTTTATACAAGGCTATAGAGGAAGGCATTAACCATATGTGGACTGTAAGTGCTTTTCAACAACATCGCAATACTCTAATGATATGTGATGAAGATGCCACATTAGAATTGCGTGTAAAGACTGTTAAATATTTCAAGGTATGTATGTAGATACTTATGTAGCTTACATTTGTCTGTAACTTTATAATATAAGTGGTTAACAAATGTAGAGTACAAGTAAACAGCTTTTTGCTTTTCAAACATAGTGAACACTTATTTGGTTTAATGGTTTGGTATATCTCTCAATTGCTTCTTAATGTACTTATATACTAAATATATCTATACTTTATACAACTCTGTAGTCAGTGTAACATCTAATGAGTTTGTGCTGATGTTTGTAACTATCAAAAATATCTGATTAAGACCCAAATTTTATTTTAACGATGGTCTCAGAATAATTTTCTGAGTCGATTTAATGTTGTCCGTCCGGTGAAACATTTTGATGGCACTTTTTTCAACTTTGAGAAATTTATTAAAGCCATAGTTTTTTTTTTAAATTTTAAAAAATGGGTCTGGCACCTTAAGGTTTTATTAAATATATGTTAGAAATTTACTGTGTGAATTTTTAGGTAAATTCCTCTGGTAGAATTTTTTTACAAGGATTTATTTTTTGCGGATTTCGAGAAAAATTAGATTTTTGTGAAATATTCAGTAAATGTAATCTTTCTAAATACTTTGTATCAAAAATTAATCAGTTTTGCATTTTTAAATGTTATATTTTTTCTTAATAGCATAAGGTTTCGGGAAAAAAAATATATGGCCAATTAACCCTTTTGGAATTGTTCTAGTAAATTAGATGAAACCCTTATTATTGGTTGGGAAATAAATTTCTGCTATATTTTGCGAAAACTTACCCTTATGTGCTCCTAGGGTTAGAAGTGATTTTGTATCCCAGAAAACTAAAAAAATTTTCAGCTGTTTTAGTATTTCTGCAGAATTTTTATTATTTTCTCCATCGACATGGGAATCTAATGAAGATTTTAAAAAGAGTTACAATTTCTGTAAGGAATTATTTGTAGTAAATGATACTGCCGAAAGAGGCGTTAAATTCATAAAAGATTTTATTAAATAATAAAGAAGAAAAGGTGTTTTTACTCCAGATAGTAGAATCATACAAAAACAATATCCTTCCTGTACAAAGTCAAGTTTAATTTAACAATGTTGAGTTATCGTTCAACAATGTTATTTTATTTAGGGGGTAGCGAAGCACACCTTGTTATATCTAGTATTTAATAAAACTGTAGGTGTCACATCCATTTTTTAAAATTTTATTTAAGAAAATTTAAAATTTTTTTTTTAATAATTATAAAAAACTATGGCTTTAATCAATTGCTCAAGGTTGAAAGTTGAAAGTGCCATCAATTTTCATGACCTAGTTTTCTTTGGCACAACTGATGCTTCTAAGTTAATTCAACATGAAATAGATAAGTTACGAATGTGGTTGACTACTTGGAATATTAAAGTAAATGAAAAAATTCTACACATGTAACGTTTACACTAAGACTGTCCAAAAATAAATTTTAATGGTACACAAATTCCACAAAAAAAGTAGTTTTTATACCCTATACCACTATGTGGTTTGGGTATAATGACTTTGTGCTGCTGTTTGTAACTACCAAAAATATTTGACCTAGACCCAACTTTTATTATACCGATCGAATCAGAAAAACTATCTGATTCGATTTAACGATGTCCGTCCGTCCGTCCGTCCGTCCGTCCGTCTGTGTGTCCACGTAAAGCTTGTAATCAAACTGCAGGTCGCAAATATGAATATATTTTGATGAAATTTGGTATATCAGCTTCCATTGGCCATGGGATGAACGCTATTGAAATTGGTGAGAATCGGTCCATGTTCAGACCTAGTCCCCATACAAATGACCCCTATGAAATCAACATAAATTGCCATAAGATCCAAATTATCATATAAATCTTAGTCAAATTGGGGTTTTATGTGTTTATTACATCCATTAATCAGTAGTCCAAAAATGATCCCTATGGGACAACTCTTAGTCATAGGCCCCATATAGAGCTGCTTCCCGATCTTCACTTAAATATATCAAAAAACAAAAATATTGCACGGATTCTTTTCAAATTTTTTTTGTATATATTTTTGTAAAATACAAGAGACTTTAACAAACATGGTCAAGATCGGTCCATTTTTGGGCCTAATCCCCATATAGATATAGCATCCGATATGAACTTTTTCATATCTGCAGCCAAAAAAATTAATAAAAATCCCACTCAAATTTGGTTTATGCTTATTTTCTATATCCAGTTAGTTGGGCCTGAGAGATAGGGTCTCTAAACGCATGGTATAGGGTATCGTATAGTCGGTCTAGACCGACTATAATTTTCTTACTTGTTAATATTTGGGCATTGTTTAGACAAAAGGTTAACATGGAAGGATCATATGAAAGCCAAAATAATTCAAGTTGACAACAGATTAAAAAAATGTATTGGCTTCTTGGTCGAAAATCAGAATTGAGTTTGGAAAATAAAATTGTGCTTTACAAGACAATTTTGAAGCCTGTATGGACTTATGGAATTGAGCTCTGGGGAACTACAAGTAATTCCAATATTGAAATTAATCAAAGATTCCAATCAAAAACTTTAAGAATGCTTATGAACGCTTCTTGATTTGTTTCTAACAATACTATACACAATGACCTTGATAACTCGAACGTAAAAGCTGATATAAGATATTATAGCCAAATATTTACAAAGATTAAGCGATCATGTTAATCCTTTAGCCATATCGCTGCTAGATAAAAGCGAAGAAGTCAGAAGACTAAATAGACATCATATACTTGATCTACCATTCAGAACTTAATTTTTTTTATACCCTCCACTCCAGTGTGCAGAGGGTATATATAAGTTTGTCATTCCGTTTGTAATAATTAGAAAAAAAATTTTGGACCCCATAAAATTTATATATTTGTGATCCTTATAATAACCGGAGTTGATATAGCGATGTCCGTCTGTCCGTCTGTCCGTCTGTCCGTCTGTCCGTCTGTGGAAATCACGATGACGGCATCAATCGGGCAGCTAGGGTGCTCGTTGGCATAAAAAATGATTCATTAACATCCTGAAAAGTTTGCTATTTAAAATCGTCGAAATCGGTCGATTAGGGCCCGAGATTTGAATGAAGAACTAAAAAAAGTCTTGAAAAAAAATAATTTTCTATGTTGTTCTTGTCACGATCACGCCCTCAATAGTGCAGCTACAGTGATCATTTTTAGTGAGAATGATTCACCAAATTCATGGGAAGATTTCTATATCAAAAATCATTAAAATCGGTGGAACAGGTCCAGGAAAATCTCTGAAAAAGTAAAAAAAAAATGAAAAACATGATATTTCTATATTGTTCTTGTTGTTATTCTAAATGTTGCGTTGTTTTCATAGCTGGACTTGTTGTTTTTGTGGTCGTTGTGGTAATAATATAACAAAAACAAACCCTTTGTACATTTTTTTATCAACTCTGGTAGAAAAATTTAAAAGTTTCCATTGTTTTGGCATCACTAAAAAAATATGTTAGATCATTTCTGTCATTGCCACGAGCCCGCCTGCAAAATTTCAGATCGATTGGGTCACGGGAAAGTGGTTAAAATCTATCCAAAATCTTTTCGACAAGCAGACACTACGAGTTAATATAAAGGGAGTAAAAATTCACCAACATCTAAAGCAAATAATGCTAAAATACCTAGTTGTTAATAAAAAAAAAACAATTGGGCAATTCACAATGGGTAATGTATCGTTGTATCTGTTGTATCGTGTATCACTTTACAATAGTGTAAAATTGTTGTTGGTAATTTTCACTGAAAAATCTGATACACGATCCAACTTCATTTGCTATGTTTAGTAAATGTTGTATATGTATTGTATCATAACATATCAGTTCCAAGTGAATGCCAGTTTTTATGAAAAAGAAAAAAAAATACATAGAATTTTATCAGCATAAATAATTATAAAATAAAATATGGCAAATAACGCAAATGCATCGATAAGTTTATTTATATAAAAATTAATGTTTATATTTTTAGTATGTATTTTCTCTTTCAGTACCAACCTAAACATTTAACATTTTTTTTTTTTCATTATAAATTAAAATGCAAGAGGTATGTAACTAAAACTCCAGGGTATATCTCACGACCAAAAAGCAAACACTGACAAGTGTTTTCTCTTATACAAAATAGCAGAAGCGACGAAGCGATCTTTCCTCGTTGGATCGAAAATTACTAAAGAAAGCGTTTTACAATATGAAAATACAACTGAGTGTTCACAACAAATGATTGTATTGTGTATTTCAATACAACATACAATATACAACACCTGTTGTGAATTGCCCAAATGTAAATTTAGCAAAAAAATTTATGTATTAATTTATTTAAAGAGAAAAACACAAAAATAACGTTTGATGTTGTATTTTTTGTGTGTAATATTTAAATATACACACATACACATATTAAATAATACAAATAATATACATATATTATATATATGTATGTATGTATGTATATTCATAGTAACTGCATGTTAGAAACAAATCGGTTATTTTATTTACATAAAATTCTGCAGTATTTTGTTGTGGGGAAAATACATTTCTTTTGCATTAGCAGAGCGTCACTTCATTTTGCTCAGCGTGATGGCGCCATAATTTTTGTTTGTTCTAATTAGCTTTGCAATAGTTATTTCTATTTTAACATGAATGTTAATATTTTCAAATAGATATCATACAGAACAATGTTAAGAGTATACACGGGCTGGTCTTTTATTTCATACGTTTTTTCATTATTCTTTTACAAATATGAACATAAGTTTGGCATATTAACTTTTTTTTGTCTTTACAAAATAGAGTTACCGAGTTCGTCAATGAGTTTTTTGCTTACAAAACAGTTCTACATAGTTATATAGAATTATTATTCTGCTTTACCTATAAAATATCTGATTGCGGTTACATCTAATTTTTAAAAATTGTTTATAATTAATAAAGCATTATTATTCACATAAATACAAAATTTCACTTTTTAAATTTTCCATTCAAATTTAAGAAAATATCAATTATAATAAAAACTGAAAATAAAATTTCCCATTATAAATTAGAAAATATTAATTGAATTTCAGAAAATCATATCAAAACGTCGGAAAAAATAATTTTAAATTTAGAAATATGTTTACATTTAAAAATGTTCACATTTAAAAAAAATATTGCCATTCAGGAGATATTAATAACTTTTCAGTACCGCGATTCAGTAACTCCTTTTAACGATAGTCGAATCGTAAAAAAAAAGAAAATTGCAAAATTATCAGTACAATTTTGAAACGATATTCGCTATTGTTAAAGTCAGCTGCTGTTGTTATCTAAACGACAACCATTTTTGTGTTGTTTATTCAATCTATAAAAACTTAAATTTTTAGGTTGAAATGTCGTCATACATAAATAAAAATCATGAAATATTGAAAATATTTTGCTTTAATTAAAAAACTTTTTTTATATAAATAAAAAAATTAAATAGCATATTCAATTCATTATTTAATTTTCAAATAAATAAACAGAAATATTAGTAAAAAAAATAATGATATTAAACATAAACATAAAATCATCCTGTCAAACACGAAGTAATTTGTTTTTTTCTATTCTTTGTGTTTTTCGCTTATTTTGACAGAGATGCCGCTCCTTTACAATTTAAATAAATAGAAAAACAGATTTGTCGATATTAATTTAAATTCAATGAATTTAAGAAAACCTCAAATGATATTTAAGAATTGCTAACATAAAAATTGTTACATAAGTAAACGTAATTTTATGACAATGTTATCTTTTATATATAAATTTTCACAATTTTTTTTGGATGAAAATTTGAAGTTTTTCAGAAAATAAAGATAACATTAAATTATATTATTTAAAATGTTTGGGACTTTTCATTTTTTACGTTTTTCATCCCTAATTTGATTATTTATTATTATAAATTTATTCTCTATGTTTTCAAAATATGGCAATATTTTAAAAAAAAGTTGAGAGAGCTTTTTTTTGGTTATTATTTTGTTACTCCATCCGACCTATATGGCCACAATGAAGAAATATTTGGCCAGTTAAAAGAAACTATACAGCCATCTCCAATTAGCACGATTTAATGCATATAGCCACTCTACACAACCATTACCTTTGCAATGGAGGTTAGGGCGAGCTATTTAATTAGCAAAAACTAAATTAAACGAGAAGTTATGTCATATAACCGGAAACGCATGCATATAGGTATATAACCTAAATGCATGCCGATCAGCAACTACGATGACTAAAAAGCAAACACCGAAATAAATCCGAAATAATACAAAAGACGAAACCCAACCCAAAGAATTTTCTGAAATTATTTGGTATTAAGTTTAACAAATTGTTTACTTTTTCCAATATTTTGTTTACATTTATTATCAATACTCAAACCGAGGTGGAGGGTATCAAAGATTCGGCACAGCCGAATGTAACACTCTTACTTGTTAAATGTAATTTATTACATATATACTCGTATTTATGTACATATTGTAAAAATAATAAATATATATACTATTGTAATAATATTAATTAGAAATAAATGAACTATGATCTCTCGTATATACTTTTAGTGTTATAGATCTTAATGAAGATCAATAACTTATGTTAGTTTTTTTTATTTTTTTTCATATTAAATTTGCTTAATATTGTAAAATAGATTTTAAATAAAGAATGAAAAAAAAAAATGGGGAAACACTTGAAATTTTCAATCGATTTCCGGTGCGACTTTTCTTTATCCGATTGTCCCCAAACTTCACATTTATTAGTTTTATATAGAAAGGACAGAAACTGGACCCCGTCACTCCCCAAAATCGCCATTTAAAAATTGTCCATATAATGTAGGACCACGCTAGTGTCTAGTCATAGCCTCCATGCAAAACTGCTTCCCATTCGCCACTTAAATCTAAAAAAAAAACATTGCGTAGATTTTCTCAAATTTGGTTTATATATGTTTTTACGAAAAAAATTACTTTACCAAATATGGTCCTGATAGCTTCATTGTTCGACCTAGTCCCGATATAAAAATAGAATCCGATAAGAACTTTTTCAAATCGACAGTCAACAAATTTATAACAATACAACAAATTTATAATAATTGCTTAGAAGGATTTAAGACCCTTCCTCTAAACTCATGGTATAGGGTGTCGGATAGCCGACTATAATTTTCTGACTTGTTTTATACTAACAATGGTGATGGAGATCTTAGAAAATTCAGTTTAATTTTTTTAAATCTATCTTCTATTTAAGCACAGTGTAAAATTCAAGATTAATATGATAAGCTATGGAAGAGTGTATCGTTCGTAGTATCCGAAGATAATTATCAGGGAAACCAAAAATATTTAATATCATGTTAAGATATTTATCAGATAAGATATTTATGCGTTTCAGAACAATTTAATAAATCTGGCAGTGATTTGTTAGAGAATATTTTTCTCATGGTGTGTACTAGTATATGTAATAAAAATAGTTTTTTTGTTTGTTTTTTTGTTTGTGGTTTATAGGAGACAACACCACTGGACCGATCATCTTGAACTTTTTACAGTTGGCAACTGTCTATCCAGAAGGAAAAGTCGGCTATATTTTATTTTGGATTTTTCAAGTGGTCGAGTCATCTCCCAATTAAAGTGTGTTTTTAACATCTAATTTTAACATATAACATATATTTTACCATATAACTTGAAGCTATGTATGTACATATTAAACTAATGTCAAGAGTCGCGGAAAAATGGGCGGGATCAGACCAATGGTCGTGTCACCCACCATACAAAGTAAATATTTAATGTCATATATCTAGAGTACTGTAGGAAAGGAGGCTTTATAACTCTGTGTTCATAAGTGATTACTGTAAGTAGTAAGGCAAAAAAAGGACAGTATCAGATCAATGAGCGTGGGAGCCCCATACAAATTAAATATTTTATATCATATAACTGGTATACTATAATAGTGAAAGCCTTGGAACTATGTGTGAGTTCGTAACTTACCAATGTTAGAACTCGGACAAAAATCTGCGGTATCGGTGCTGTGGCTCGTTTAGTAAGAAAAAACACAACATGTACAATAAACAGGTTCGAGTTCAGTTATATTTTAAGTCGTGTTTAAAATATAACTGAACTCGAACCTGTTTATTGTACATGTTGTGTTTTTTCTTACTACACGAGCCACAACACGACTTAAAATATAACTGAACTCGAACCTGTTTATTGTACATGTTCTGTGTTTTTTTTCACTACACGTAGCAGAACAAGAACTTCAAATAAAGCAACACTCAAAAATGTGTGCTTTATGTGTGATTGAAACAAAAAGTATGTGATACAAAAATGTTCGTGTAAATAACGAAATATTAAAACGAACACAGTCTTGGTTGTGTTGGGCACCGTAGAAAATTTAGAAACGCACATAATTGATATGAAAATAAATATATGTGTGTGTTGGGCTAAGTTATGTTTGTTTACATATATGTACGAGTTTTTTATTCAGTGTGTGTTTTTTTCTGAACTCTGGTTTAAAATACATTTTCATTTTTAGTTGAATTTTAGTACAAAAGTGAGTGTTAAAAAGTAAAAAAGGTTTTTTTTAATATAATGTCTTATTTTTTCAGTTAATTTTACAACTAATATTTTTTTAACAATTTTTTTAGTTAATTTTTTCAGAAAATGCCAAACTTTGGCCCCCGTAAACTTTTTAGTCCTAATGTGCACAAGGGCCAAAGGTTGTTTTTTTTTTTTTTTTTGAAAGATCCCGAGTTAAAATATAATTTATTAAGCAGCGAACGTAAAAGTTACCTTATATTGGTTCAAGATAGAGAAGTTTCAATGAAAAACTCGTATGTTTTTTTGCTTTAGTTAAATTTTTATTTATTGCCTTTTTAAATATTTCTATATCAATTTTTATGGTAAATTTATGAAATATAACAATTTTTATTGTAAGTTTATAAAATATATAAATTTTTAAATCAAGAAATTTTTTTAACTATATGAAAAAGTACTTTAAATCAACCAATTTTAGTAAATAGCCTTGATTTTCATATTCTAGAAGTTGTTTAGCTTCTTCGTCTAATTCAATAGAGGTAGTTTTCCATTTTTGACGAATGTTGGACATATATGGATCTGAAGTGCACAACAAAATAGTGATAAGGTCTTCATTAGTACAACATCTGGACATTTTCCTTGTGTTGTGCTCGCGAAAGAATCTGTAGTCTTTGTTCCTTTTTTCTTGCGCTTTTTCAGATAGATCTCCTATTGGTAGCATATTGTTTTGAATTATTTGTTCCCCATGGTACAAAATTTTATGAACTGTGGATGGCATATATCTCCAAGAGTATTTTTCATTATAAAGTATAGCTGTTTTATTGGCGTACTCTCCAAATTTTTTTGCATTTATCTTTCTGCTGCATGCTAATATGTAATATGATTCTGAATCGTCTTATTAATTCATGATCTACACCTGTGATAGATGCTGCAGTTTTCGGATCGGAAAAAAATCTCCATGCAGTATTTCCATCATTTGTGTTTCCTTCCTCTTGTTTTGGTTGGTCGATTACGAGGCCTAGCTGTAGATATTTTGGTTGAATTTGTTTTTTTTTGCTTTCTTTTTTCTTCATTTTCTTTGTTTTTACTCACTGTTTCGCCCAACGGACCAAATTCCAAATTATAAGCCAATTTAAGAATATGCTCCATGAAACGTATTCTAGCATGAAGAGGGGACATTCCAAATTCGTAGGCTTCCTTAAAACTATCGTCTTCTGGTGGGGGTTGGCTTAATTGACTTGATGTCTTTTGGCATATAATGCAGCTTGACGTTCACTTTGTTCCAGTTAAAGCTTGTGCAACTTTTCCATCAATCATTGTGAGACACATTTTAAAATGTACTTCAATGTCTTGGCCATCAAATTTAAATATTACTGGTTGAAGTTCCTTAATTTGATCTTTTATTTTTTGAACTTCTTCAGTTATGACATCTTTGATTGCCTTTTTGAATGCAAATTTTATTGGTCTGCAATACTTTGTTGAAGAAGGAACTTCATTTTTCCATATATCAATTTCTGTTGCTCTACTAGTTGACGGCTCTAAGACGCTATACCTTTTTGTTAAGCGCAATGGAATGAAAGATACCATAAATAAATTAGCATCTGATGAATTTTCGGCATTAAATTGCTTGTATTGTTTCTGACCAGAGGATCCATCACATCCCCATTTAGAAATTAAAGTAATGCTGCCATTACCAATTTTTTTTAAATGATCAGTATCAAGCGTATTTAGCAATCGTTCTGCAGTATGTTCAAGGAGATCTTGCAATTTTATTTCTGCTGATGTTGAAGTGACACTAATAGCAGTTTGTGAAGGTAAGCATTTTTTTTTTTGGCAGAAACTAAATCTCAATACTCTGGAAAAATCCCACAATTCTTTTCATTGGTTCGCTTCCGCAATTCTTTATATTGATTTTTGGTCAATTTCAAATCCAAAAATAGGGCGAACTCTTCTTCCGGCGTAAATTTCTTATCTTCAATTGGTGTAGGAATGTTTTCAAAATCCTCTTTGTGCGCCTTGGGTTCGCTTCTACTATTTTTTCAATTATTTCAATTTTATTTTTTTTTTATTTTGGGTTGGTTGAATTTGGTGCAAAAATGAATCCTTAATAATTCTTTGAGAAATTTCTTCATTGATCGACCCTTTTTCCTCTTTCGTTGGCAGTTGTAGATGCACTCTCAAAAATAAGTTCCCTTATTAACCAGTCTTGGTAACGTTTGTACATCTTTGCCTTGCTATGAGAGCATTCAATGTACCGTCTTTTCAAATTCGATGCAAAATTAGTAATTTTTCCTTTGTGCATTTCAATGTTTTCTAGGTTACAATTCTTAAAGAAGTCGTTGCTCACTATAACACTCAGACGGACGGACGGACATCGTTTAATCGACTCAGAAAGTGTTTTTGAGTCGATCCGTATAATAAAAGATGGATAAAGGTCCAATATTTTTGGCAGTTACAAACATCTCAAACTTAATATATCCTAACCACATAGTGGACAACTTTTGTATTAATAAATTTTGCAGAAAATATCTAAGCTTGGGTCAGAAAAATTGTTCTGGTGCACACGGGCGGAAACTGGCGGGTATAGGAGTATCTGGGGTGTAGGAGTATAAGGGAGGGTTCGGACTATAGAAGAGTGCAAGATTTTTTCTGACTGCTTTTGACTGGCAGGAGTTATGCTCTATTAAGTAGGAGATTTTCGGAAAATTTGGAATGACTCAGTGATTTTACATTTTTAACATTAATAGTATGGAAGCCAAAAAATTATACAAAATTTATTTCACTTCAAAATCTTTTAAATCAAAAAAGTTACAGTCATTTAATACTGAGAAAGCCCATTTTCGAAGACCCTGTTCGCTGTGATATAGTTGAGATAGAGTCGCAATTTTTCGGTTCCCGAGGTTTACTAGTATTTACTTTCAAATGAATAACATAAATTTAAAATCGGTAACAAAAAAAATGATTTTTGGCCGCCTTCTCAAAATATGGTCCACTGTGCGCCCATACAAAGTAGATATATAACATCATTTAACTAGAGTACTATAAAAGGAAAAACCTTGACGCTTTGTACGAGTCCATCAGATACTAATGTGATAAAAAAATGGTCAGTCTGGGATTAGTGGGCATGGGATTACTATGAAAGCGGCAGTCTTGAAACTTTTGACAAGTACATTAATTACCAATGTGAGTAATCGTGGAAAATATGTGCGGAATTGCCAAAATCAAAAATCGTCAAAACCAAAAATAGCGAATAACAAAAATTGCCAAAATCAAAAATCGCAAAAACGAAAAATCTCCAAAATCAAAAATCTAAAAAAAAAAAAAAATTGCCAAAACTGAAAATCGCGAATAACAAAAATCACACAAAACAAAAAACAAAAATCGCTAAAAAAAAAAAAACAAAGATCGCCAACAAAAAGATCGTATAACAAAAATCGCCAAAATCAAAAATTACCAAAATAGTAAATGCGAATAACAATAAAATAGCAAAAAACAAAAATCGTCAATATAAAAATTTGCAACCCCGAAAATCACGAATGACAAAAATCCCCAAAATCAAAAATCGCTTAAATTAATAATCGCAAAAACCAAAAATCGACAAAATCAAAAATCGCCAAAAATAAATAAAACAGTTTTCTACAAAATGTATTTCCAGGTTTATATTTCGTTACCGAAAACGTTGCGGATTGTCGTGCAGTATCAGCTCCTGTACTCATTGAACTTTGTATGGTGTCATATCGAGTGCGTGCAATGTTCAATTCCTGAAATGGCGAACAGCAGCAATCTTTTCGTTTGTACGCACTGCCATGCTTAAAATAAACTGTAGTTCAAATTGCAAACACTTGATGGACCATCCTGTATATGTTTTTGTCGATCATAGCATGAACGGAATTGAAATTGATGGAAATCGGTACATCTTTAGATCAAGTACCCATACAAATGGCTCCTATTAGATGTACTTTAATGTTCTAAGATCCAAGTTAATATGTATATCTTAGTAAAATTTGATTAATTGTATGTTTATTATACCTATTAAGTGGTAGGAACATTTTTAATAATAAGTCCCCATATAAAGCTGCTTCCTAATCTTCACTTAAATCTATCAAACCATAAATATATGTTTATTTTCTATATCCAATTAGTTAAACCTAAGACACTTTCTCTAAAGTCATGGTGGGTCTAGTCCGACTATAATTTTCTACTAAATTTCAGCTGTTAGTTTCTGAAATGGAATTTTTAATTTTAATTTCATAATTGAAAAGGTGTAGTTTACTTTCTTTTATTTTAAGGACATATTGCGTTCATTACTAATCCTATAAATATGTAATAAAATTATTTATTACAAAGTTAATTTACAAAGTAAATTTAATAAATTTCGTATTTAAGAAATTTCAATTTAACTTTTGTTACATAATATTTTGTTGAATTTTTCCTGTTTTAGATTTTTTTTTCAAATAAAATATTGAATTTTTTGAAAACATACTTACAGTGAAGAGAAAAAGTATTTATCAATTACATTATTTTCCTTAAAACATGTAAATGGGTCCATAAAATAATAAACATGTATTGCAGCCTCTCAGATTTAACGTAATTTTTTCAGTCATATTGCAATTAATACTATAAGTAATATGCAAATTTTGATTTTGTTTTTAATGGTGCGTGGTAGAGAAGAAGGAAGCTTATATTTCTAGAAATCATAACTACTCTGTATTTTAATCACATCGGTTTTTGGCATTTCAGCTCAGCCTTCACCAGTGATTGCGTTAAACGTTTTTTAATTGGTTTATATATATGCAATTTTTCTACTTAGGGCGGCCCACATTGGGTTGAAATGTGTCAAAAGTGAGGACTAATTCAAAAATTGAAGTTAATTTATTGTAATATGTTTTGGTACCGGCTTAAACAAGATAAGCTGTCAAAAAAATGTTCCACGTTGTTTACTTTTTTTTTTATACTCTCTTCAATAATTTTCAGTAATTAAGTGCAAAGTGGTAAAAAGTAAAAAAAATCTAAATTTTTTTTAAATGAAGCTTCAAATTCAGGTATTGGACTATCTCATTGATATATATATTTTTTTAGTGTTTAACTTGGACCCATGTTTTATTATGCCGATCGACTCAGAATCACTTTCTGAGTCGATTTAGCGATGTCTGTCCGTCCGTCTGTGTGTCCATATAAAGCTTGTAATCAAACTACAGGTCGCAAAAATGAATATATTTTGATACAATTTAGTATATAAATATTTATTGGCCATAGGATGAATGCTATTGAAATTGGTGAAAATCGGGTCATGTTCAGACCTAGTCCACATACAAATTACCCTATGAGATTGACTTAAATTATCATATAGATCTTGGTCAAATTGGGTTTGTGTATGTTTATTGGACCTAAAAGATATGGTCTCTAAACGCAGGGTATAGGGTATCGAATAGTCGGTCGAGACCGACTATAATTTTCTTACTTGTTATTGCTGTTGTAAATATGTAACCTAGTATATCAACAACTTATTTTAATGATCATGTCTATACGAGTGGGACGCAAAGTTAAAAAGTACAATGTTAAGACAAATTTTAGAAAACTCATTAAAATTCAGTAAAAGTTTCCGGTTTGTGAAAAATTCATCTTCTAAATACAACTGCTTTATATTCAGGCCTATTCCCGTTGGCGTTGTCGTTTTATTTGTAGTTTCTATGTCGTTGTCGTTTTCATCGTCGCTTCGTTCCTAAATTGGCATTCTTGAAATATATTGAAACGAAGAAAAGAAGTTATCGGACAGAAGTTATTTCGGACACTAATTTTTCAAATTGATGCACTGTCGTTATTTTCAATTTTTAATTTAACTTTTTGTATTCATTTCAAATTCGGTACTAACAATTGCGATGCCAGAAAAAAAAAGTTTCTTTGTCGTTATTATCTTCGTTTCAAAATGGAGAATACCAATATATTTTCGATACATGGCAATAACGCCAACAGTGATGCCAAACTGTCGTTTTTATTTTGTTTTCAAACGACAAAGCCAATGGGAATAGGCCCGATTATTAAAAATCTCTACTACTGTGTTCATTACATCCATTGTACCACTGAAATTAGTTTGTAACGACAAAATAATTTGACAAAATCCTTGCCCATTTTCCACTAGATTCTGTAGACCTCAAAAAATTGAATTTATAAAATAAACCGCAAATACTGCTCAACTTGAAAAAGAACGTGTAAGAAACAAAATTGAACTACTTTTGGATTCTATGGTTGTATTACGAGAACGATCAATAAAAATTAATAACAAACTAATGTTGGTGATGATTGATGAAAAAGTATGTAATGCTATAACGGATATGACATCTACACAAAAGTGTTACGTTTGTGGTGCGACAAGTAAAGATTTGAATTCAGTTTATAGAATGATTTGTAAAGAAGTAAATATAGAATCTTTACCGTTTGGTTTATCTATCCTTCATGGCTGGATACGATTTATTGAGTGTCTTCTTCAATTATCATACGAACTTCCAATATAAAAATGGCTAGATCAGATGATGATAAGAAAATTGTTTCAACTACAAAATTACGGATTCGGAAGAGTTTGGAGAAAAAACTGGACTAATCGTTGGCCAACCGAAGCCAGTCCCTCGAAACTTTAACGATGACAACACTGCCAGACTTTTTTTTCAGAATGCCGTTGCACAAATTACAAAAGTGGACAAAGAATTGATAGAACGAATGCATCCTGTGGACATGAGATTCAAGTTGAAAAGTTTAGAAACTATACTTACAATACGGCCAGACATTTCGTTAAACTCTACCCTGGTTTCATATGCCTCCCACATTACATAAATTCTTTATTCACGGTCAAGAAATTGTATCACATGCATTGTTGCCAATTCGCCAACTATCTGGGGAAGCTTAAGAAGCTCGAAGCAAACATTTTAAAAATTATAGAGAACACTATGCGCATAAATACAGGCGGGAGAAGTCCAATAAAGGCACACTTAGTAGGTTTCTACTTAGTTCAGATCTATTACTTACCGCCAAAAATAAAAGTTTTAAGAAAAAAATTCATCATTACCGCAGATGCTACTAAATTTAATAATTTTGCCAAACACAACCGGTGAAGAAGAGGTTAATGATGGTGAATATGAAGATGATGTTAATAGTCATAGTGATGATGATTATGATGAGTCTGAAATGTGATGTATGGTGATATTAGTAATGAAAATTTTGTTGATATGGAGCGTAATTAATAAAAAAAAAAAAATAATAATAAAAATTCAAATACTTAAATATTAAATTTATTATAATACCTCTATAAAAACATATTTATTTGTTTTTTTTTCAATAGAGCATTAAGTACACTATAGTTTGCAATTTGATTAATTAATTTATCTCTTTAGCATCCAAAGTTACCCCAAAATTGTTAACAAAGGCAATTTGTTCCGAAAAACAAAAAAGCCAAAAAACAGTTTTAAAAAAATTTAAAAAATTATTTGTTCCCAAATGGTAGTTTTTAATGCATTAATAAATAACTAGCAGATTTCAGCGCTCGAAATTCGAATGCAATTTCTAGACAACTTTATGTCTCAACTTAGCGAATTCACAATCCAACACTTTTTTGGTTTATTATTATTGTGAATGAAGATAACAAACTCATTAGCAAACACATTAACAAATTTAATAAACACACACATAGCATATGTATAATTTTTTGTATGTGTTAGTAGCAACTTTAAATGCAATTTACTCAAAATAAATAACAATTTTTAAAATCTGTAAATCTGGGGAACAGCTAAAAAGAAATACCTTTCAAATAATATACGTTTGGTCAAACTCGGTATAAAACCGTAGAACAAAACATCGGTAATAAGAAATCGTCTAGCCTATTAATATTATAGATTTGTAAAATAAAAAATGTTTATAAAAATACGGCTGTGCGGCCGTCACATATTGGGTTGAAAAGGGTCAAAAGTGAGGATTAATTCAAAAATTGAAATGAGTATTTTGTAATAAATTTTTATACCGGGTAACAGAGTATAAAATGGGTCATCACTAACTGTCAACATTATTGTTCTAAGTTGTTTACTTTTCTTGCTATACTCTCTCAAAGTTCAACAATTTTTTTTTAATTTTGCTCGAAGTGGTAAAAAGTGAAAAACGAGATATTTCAAGTTTAATTTTTTTTCATTTTTTTTTTAAATTCTAACTTTTTTCAAATGGATGCATCAACTTCAGGTATTTGACTGTATTATTAAAAAAAATTTTTAGATAAATATTTTAGAAATATTTTTAATAATTTTTTGAAAATTGTCCTAAAAAGAGGGTATTTTTTAAAAAGAGATTGAGTTTCAACGTAATTCTAGATGAGATCGGGTAAAATTATTTACATTGTAGTGAAATATGGGATTTCTACTTGTGTATTCAAAAAAAAACATTTTGCCAATACTTGCCAACGAATGTAATATTCAAGTTTTTATTAAATGTCCCCAGTATAAAAATAAAAAAAAATGCTTGAAAACACAACAGAAAAAATCTTTTTTTAGTTTTTGTTTTGTGTTTATTTTCGTAGCTGTGATTGTTATTGTTGCTGTTGTAAATGTGTAACCTAGTATTACAATAAATAATTTTAATGATCATGCACATTATAGTGGAGCGAAAAATCGAAGCTCTGACATTACAAAATGTTCTCGGGTAAAATGTTCTCCTGGTATTATGTGCCTCCAACTTTACATAAATTCTTTATTCACGGGCCAGAAATAGTAAGATACGCCTTGCTGCCAATAGGTCAACTATCTGAGGAAGCTCAAGAAGCTAGAAATAAAGATTTTAAAAATTACAGAGAACACTATTCTTGTAAATGCAGTCGGGAGAAGTCAAATGAAGATATATTCAATAGGTTACTTCTTAGTTCGGATCCTTTAATTACCACTAAAAGCAAAAATTATGCCAAAAAAATATATAATATACCACAGATGGCACTAGATTTATTAATTTTGCCCAAGATTTCTGATGAAGAAGATATTAATGACGATATTGATGATGATAATTATGAAGATGCTGATTATATTTATGAAGGTGATGATAATACGGAGGATCCTTGATTTTAATTGTATATATATACATATATATATATATTTAAGTTTCTCTTAAATAAGAACAATATAAAATAAAAAATAAACAATAACAATAAATGAATACAAAATTTTCAATTATAAATGTAGCAATATATTCAATATTAATTAAATAAATTTTTTTTAAATTTTTTTTTTTTAATTTTTCTGAAATGGTTGTTTGTTTTGTGCTTATAATTATTCATCAATAAAATTATAATATTATTTTATAATGTGAATTTTTTGAGTTAAATTTGTGGAATTGTGGAATTTGGAAAATAAGATGGGATTTTAAAATTCAATTTTTATAATATAAATACATATTAAATATTTATTCCTTTTTTATTTTTAAAAAAAATTTTATTTTTTCTAAAAGCACATTAACTAAGTTCTAACTTGCAATTTCATTTACTAATTTATCGCTTTTTATTCCAAAGTTACAGCGAAAATTGTAAGAAAAGATCATTTTTTCCAAAACACAAAAAAGCTCCTAACGGGTTAAAACAAATTTTTTTTCCACTTTTTTTTTTAAATGGTGGTTTTTTATGCATTAATGAATATCCATTAAAAAAATTAACAATATTTTGAAATTACGTCTTCCCTGAATTAATCCTCACTTTTCATGCTTTTCAACCCACTGTGCGTCATGTTTGAACCTGCGTTTATTTCACAAACTACCGTGCTTGCACTTTTTTGTCAACCGCTTAACACACTCGCCTAAAGTCAGGCCCACGAGAAGTGTGGCTAAGAATCAGTTTTATACTATACAGCTTTTACTTGGTAGTAACTTCAGAAGATACAACACTGTCAAACATACAATCGTCATTTATACCCTATACCACTATGTGGTTTGGGTATAATGACTTTGTGCTGCTGTTTGTAACAACCAAAAATATTTGACCTACACCCATCTTTAATTATACCGATCGAATCAGAATCACTATCTGATTCGATTTAACGATGTCCGTCCGTCCGTCCGTCCGTCTGTGTGTCCATATAAAGCTTGTAATCAAACTGCAGGTCGCAAATATGAATATATTTTGATGAAATTTGGTATTAAATCTTTTATCGACTATGGGATGAATGCTATTGAAATTGGTGAGAATCGGTCCATGTTCAGACCTAGCCCCCACACAAATGACCCCTATGAAATCAACATATATTGCCATAAGATCCAAATTATCATACAAATTTTAGTCAAATTGGGTTTTTATGTATATATTACATCCATTAATCAGTAGTCCAAAAATGATCCCTATTGGACAACTCTTAGTCATAGGCCCCATATAGAGCTGCTTCCCGATCTTCACTTAAATCTATCAAAAAACAAAAATATTGCACTGATTCCTCTCAAATTTTGTTTGCATATATTTTTGCAAAATAAAATAGACTTTACCAAACATGGTCAGGATTGGTCCATTTTTGGGCCTAGTCCCCATATAGATATATCATCTGATATGAACTTTTTCATATCTGCAGTCAAAAAAATGAATAAAAATCCCACTCAAATTTGATTTATGCTTATTTTCTATATCCAGTTAGTTGGACCTGAGAGATAGGGTCTCTAAACGCATGGTATAGGGTATCATATAGTCGGTCTAGACCGACTATAATTTTCTTACTTGTTTTAGTTTTAAAAACGATCGTTCACAATGAGCAACGGTAATGGGTATTTTTAAAATTATTCGATATTCGATACGTACATTCGGATATAATTCTTCCAAATTCCTTTCTAAAATGAATTCCAAATTTTCCATAATAATATAATAATTTGCTAAAATATATCTTAAAATAACAAGTTAATTTCTAAATTCAACCTCTTCAACATCGCCTTCTAAGTACAATAGTATTGTACAATTAGTATTGAATTCATTTGTATTCATAAATTTTTAGCTTATTATCGAAAGGAATATATATAAAGAATTGTACGATTCACATTGTTCTTGAAATGAATCTTTCACAATATAGATTAATTTATTAAAATAAGATTTTTTAAATTTTTATTCAGCAGTTAGATAGCTCACACATATCAATATTGATAAGGACGTTTGCGTTTTTCCAGTTGAAGACATTATATTTACAAAGCTTAAAAAACTTTCTTGAATACTTTGCTTTTGGTCCGCTATTTTAACATACCGAATAATGATGACTGATCTTTTTTCGAAAATACGGTGTAGAATCTATCATTATGGAAAAGTACTTTGATCAATTAATATTAATTACTATTATATGTAAAACTCTTGAAGCTAGTTGTAAGATAATTTCGTTTTAAATTTTCGGAGAAAAATATTATGTAACTCTTTTTTTCCGTTTCAGTTATTGATTTTAAATGCATTTTCAGTTCTGGAACAAAATCAGAAAGCAATTTAATTACTCCCAACAATTACCATTATTCGGTTCAAAGAGTTGTTCGTTGCTGCCTCTGAAAGCTAAATTTCATTCACTTAAAAACAATACCGCTTTTACAATACATATCAAAATTATTCGCCGTCTTCGTTTTTTTTTAACCATAACGAGAATGTAGATTTGAAGGAAAATAGATTTGTTTGAAAGATAATCGAATTTTGAATTTTCATCTTGGTTTTTTTTCAATTCGTGGTATTTTTTGTTATTGGAGAAGTTTTTCTAATATATATAATATTTGGGGGCCCTCAAAAATTGGGGGCCCATTGCGATTGCATTGTTGCACTTGCGATAGTACGGCGCTGCACAAATACTATCAAATTGGTACTAAAATAAGTATTAGTATAAAAATAGTATACAAAATAATTAACTGATGATATCACAGATTAGTGCTAGACATTTTATAAACTTAGGGAAATAAGAGTTTATAACTTCCTCCAATGTTAATTCAGGTTGCAAAAAAAAAGTTAGAGAGTTTCATAAACTCCTCTATGATTGGCGACTTATTTTGAAACATCGGTTGTGGATGAAACTGACTGTCAAAGATATGCCCGGAGTCACAGTTGCAGCAGGAATATCTCTGTTAACATTATTATACACACTAATTTATATACCCTACACACCTCAGTGGCAGAGGATATATATAGGTTTGTCATTCCGTTTGTAACGCATCGAAATAAATTCTTGAGACCCCAAAAAAATATATTTTCTTGATCGTTATAACAAGGGAAGTTGATTTACCGATGACCGTCTGTCCGTCTGTCTGTAGAAATCACGATCACGCCGTCAATATCTGAATCCGATTATTGAAGCAGAAGTTATGTATCTCTTTAGAATTTTGAGATATTCTAACCTAGAACTACAAAATATGCCCATTTTCAGATAATAATAACATCGAAGCGGAATGAGATTTGTTTTGGCTCGCATTGAAATTTTTTCTTAAAACCGTTTGAACTAGAAAGAGTTTTTAAATAAAATAAAACATTTTGAAAACTAAATGTCTGAACGAATTTGTAGAACTAATTTGTCTTTGTTTGACCGTTGTACCCCAAATGTAAATTAAGAATAGATATGAATTCATTTTGTTACTATAAACAAGTAAGATAATTATAGCGGTCTAGATCGACTATACGATACCCTATACCATGCGTTTAGAGACCCTATATCTTACGCCCAACCAATTGGATATTGAAAATAAGCATAAACCAAATTTGGGTGGCATTGTTATTAATTTTGTTGCCTTTGAATACAAAAAAGTTCATATCGGATGCTATATTTATATAAGGACTAGGTCACTTATTTTTTGCAATTATAAGTACTAAATTTGAGAAAAATCTGTGCAATATTTTTGTTTTTTGATAGATTTAAGTCAAGATCGGGAAGCAGCTGTATATGGGGGCTATGATTAAGAATTGACCTATCGGGTTTATTTTTGGACTACTAATTAATGGGAGTAATAAACATATACAAACCCAATTTGACCGAAATCTATAAGATAATTTGGATATTATGGCAATTTAAGTCGATTTCATAGGGGTCATTTGTATGGGGAGTAGGTCTGAACATGCATCGATTTTCACCAATTGCAATAGCGTCCGTACTATGGCCGATAGAAGCTTATATACCAAATTTCATCAAAATATATTAATATTTGCGACTTGTAGTTTGATTACAAGCTTTACATGGACACACAGACGGACGGACGGACGGACATCGCTAAATCGACTCAAAAAGTGATTCTGAGCCGATCTGTATAATAAAAGACGGGTCTTGGTCAAATGTTTTTGGTAGTTACAAACATCAGCACAAAGTCATTATACCCTGACCACATAGTGGTAAAGGGTATAAAAATCATTAGATGGAAATAATAATGAAACTGAGGAATCTGTTAGTCAAGTTATTGAATTTTTTACCGCAATTATAGGTCAGAATATCTTAAAATTCATGATAGAAAAATTTTAATGTCAGATTCGGATTCAACGTAAAATACCAACTTCAAAAACAAAACTTTAAATCTCCGTGGAAAAGAATGTTAAACCTTTGTAGTCCAGATAAATTGTTCTCTTCCCCACGCTCTTAAGTAGTTGTTAATAGTCTGTAGTCAGAATATGGAACATATCATATAAACGGTGTTTTTTGACTCTTTTATAACTCGGAATTGTAAAAAAACACAAAAATTAAAGTTTAATCCAAAAAATATTTGTATTCGAAAGATCAATACATGACATTTGAAAATTAATTCGGGCATATGGCCATCACGGCTGTACTTGATGAAGCGCATTCTGAAGCAGTTTTTCTAGCATTGCCGGCCGTATGTCACGATTATCATAAACAATGTGACTTCACGTAGACCCACAGGAAATAATCGAAAGGTGTCAAATAAGTCTCATCACTGAAAACAATTTTGCGTTAAAACATCGGTAAATGGTGCGCGAATTTATGACTGATTTTCAAAGTAAATTTGAATAATTTAATAGAGTTGTTTAAGCATGAATCTATTTATGATACCTTGACAGATCCTATAAATGTCAAAAAGTAAGCGCTGTATGGCAGTTCGTTTGACAGCTAACCCTTTCATAGGTTCTATCTAAGCAAAAAGAAAAACACCCATTACAATTTAATGTAAACTAGCAGATTCCAGCTCTCGAAATTCGAATGCAAATTCTAGGATATTTTATTTTTTCATTAAATAAAGACCCTAAAAGTATGCTAATCAATTATAGCCAATTCACAAATCAACACAAAAAACAAACTCATTTTTATTACAAACACATTAATAAATTTAAACAAGTAAGAAAATTATAGTCGGTCTATACCGACTATACGATACCCTATACCATGCGTTTAGAGACCCTATCTTTCGGTCCAACTAATTCGATATAGAAAATAAGCATAAACCAAATTTGAGTGGCACTGTTATTAATATTTTTGCTGCAAATATGAAAAAGTTCATATCGGGTGCTATATTTATATGGGGACTAGGTCGAAAAATGGACCGATCTTGACCATATTTGGTAGAGTCACTTATATTCTGAAAAAATATATACAAACCAAATTTGAGAAAAATCTGTGCAATATTTTTGTTTTTTGATAGATTTAAGTAAAGATCGGGAAGTAGCTTATATGGGACCCATGACTGAGAATTGTCCTATAGGGATTATTTTTAGACTACTGATTAATGGGTATAATAAACACTTACAAACCCAATTTAACTGAGATCTATATTATAATTTGGATCTCATGTCACTTCATGTCAGTTTCATAGGGGTCATTTGTATGGGTGCTAGGTCTGAACATGGACCGCATTTCACCAATTTCAATAGCGTTCATCCTATGGCCGATGAAAGTTTATATACAAAATTTCATCAAAATGTATTCATATTTGCGACCTGTAGTTTGATTACAAGCTTTACATGGACACACAGACGGACGGACATTGCTAGGTATAATTAAAGCTGGGTCTAGGTCAAATATTTTTGGTAGTTACAAACAGCAGCACAAAGTCATTATACCCAAACCACATAGTGGTATAGCGTATAAAAACATTGTATAATTTTATATATGTGTAGCAACTTTAAATGCAATTTACTCAAAACAAAGGAAAAAATTTAAAAATCTGTAAATCTACAAAACGGCTTAAATCAAAATCAGGATAAAACGGTAGAACAAAACATCGGTCATAAGAAATCGCGTAGACTATTAATATTATAGATACAAAAATTATAAATGAAATTTTATTTGATTTTATAAGAATTTATTCTTCAAAGCCCAGTCATTTGCCAGTATATGTATATATAATTAATCTGTTATGGCTATCAGTCTTTCAATGTACATAAACAACATTTAAATAACATTTCTGTAAATACTTCTTGAGATTTGTAATTAACATAATTAGAAATCATGGCTGTTATTAATTCGTATTGAGTATGTAACTTTAATTGTTTGTTTTTATTATATTTTCTATTTAGGGAATTCAAAGAGATCTCTATGCTGCAGAATATGAAGAAAAATAATATCAGGATATTTGAAGTAATACCAGCGATAAATCACATCAGTATGTTATCAAATAATTTCAAAATTATCGAAAAGAAAAATATCTTTAAAAATTTTTACTATTTACTTTAAATTTTTAATGACTTGTAAAGGGATTCTTCTAATAGAGGAATTAATTACGCATGTCATACCTCCAAAGTACACATACACTACTTATAATTCGAGCGTTGGTGTACTTGGAACATACTCGAATATCTCATAGTGGTTGTGTATCTCTTCAGAGAACACAAAAAGTACACAATGAAAACACTAAACTTACTGTTTGTTTAGTGTAATGAATTTATAAAAAGAACTCTATGAACCCATATACGAAACGCGCAACGAAACAAGATTAAAATTTTTATGAAAAATTTAAAATTTTAAATATTTTTGATATAAATTTTAAACGTTTCGTTTTATAGAAAGATCCCATATGTACGTCTGACAACTTATTCGCTTAAGTTCATTCATCGATATTTAAACCTAAAAAAAAAACTAATAAGTCTTTTTTTTCTTTCAGTGCGTATTAACGTCCATATAAACCTTCTTGATGGAACGCAATTCGACACATGTATATTCAAAAAGAAAATGATAATTATTTGTTCTAAAAATATATTTTAAATTTATACTAAGAACAACACACATGCATCCATTTTATATATTTTTTAAATTAAAATTACTAAAAAAAATCTAAGTATTTTGCTAATAAAAAATTTTGTACAAAAATTTATTGTTTTATTTACATTTACATTTATAAAAATATATTTACAATTTGTGCAGCCTAATAGATTTTAGTAACTTATTCTTACTATTTATATATAAATGTTTTGATCACCTTGTTGACGAACCACAAGACCCATTAGTGCTTTCATATATATTATGGAACGTATTGAAGCTTCCAATACTTTTTCATTGGCCAATAAACGTTCACGATATTGCTGTTCCAACAGCATTTCTTCCAATTTCTTGGCCCTTCTACTAAGACGGCATGCTTCGGTGTTACGTTCACGCTTTAATTGTTCTTCCATCGAACGTTCTCTCTGCGGATGACTACGAGCCATATTACCATGATATTGACATACCTTGCTAATGACTTGCTGAGAAACTTGAAGTATTCCTTCACTGGTATCGAAATGTACAGCACTCTTCTTGGATTCTTTATTATAATTATCCTCATTGCAATGTTTACGTTTCAAGTTACGAAGCAAATCATAATGGACTTGATCACGTGCTTGTTCCAAATAATTACGTTGTATCTTTCTAATGCCCAAAGTGTAACGAGATGCTTTGAAATGTGAACATTCAGATAATTGACTATCATTGAATTTAGGTTTCCTAAATTTTCGTGGTCTCTGCTTTGGTTCTCGAAACAATCGTCGTTTTACTCTTTGTATCGACGCTTGATATATGGAAATTTGAGCGGGCCTCATTAGAGTGTTCAATGCTTTCAATAAGAGACCTTTATTATATTCGACGGGATTTGATGCGTTGGGCATAGCATTCCCATTTATTATATAAATTTGTCGGATGCACTCGTTTAAGAAAGATCTCTTGGTGGGACTTCTAAAGTTGACCTCTTGACGACCAGAATCACTAAAATAACCATGAGGATCACATTTATTTATAGATTCTGTATTTAATACATGAAATTGTTCCATATCTTTTACTCAAATATTAAAATACGCGGGAGTGTGCTTTCGTGACGATATCTAACTAAAAAATAATGCCTGTGTTAAAATTGGCAGACCTTTTTATTATAAGCACGTTCAGTGTTCTGTACTTCTTCTGAAGGAGGCCAGGTAGTTTTGCAGTCTACATTTTGAGTGTTCTTAGTTTTCTTTAATAATTGTCCTTTAATTGGAATTTCCTGGTATTCGAAGAATTATTTGAATTTACCTGGTTTTAGCGTTTTCCAAAATATTTAGTAAATAACTAACAACAACTTTTATGATTATTTGAGATCTTTTAAAATGATATTCCCATGTGTTTAGCTTAAATAATTACGCTGATAACAAGATATGCTGATCCTTTTTCAGCTGATTTGAAAATATATGAAAAGATTATAGAAACTTTTTTCTGGTTTCTTTACACTAAAGTATTTGCAGCTGTTATCGAAATAGTAAATTTTCTAAATTTAAACAAAAACAACTAATATCATAGAGTTATATAAAGTTCAAAATAAAATTTTATTTCGATTGAAGTTCTACAGTTTCTTTTTTGGTTTCGAACATGGGTTTATTCATATTATTAATAACAGCTGAAACTGACGTAGACTTAAATAAGTATGTATGTATATATGTGTAATATACAACTTTTATAACATCATTTTAAGAGGTGTCTTAATATATCACGAATATTTCAACGTTTTTCGAAAGACAGAATTTGTTTAATACGTTGCTAATTTTAAAACAATACTTTTATATTTTTTTATTGGATAAACTTTTTTGGTCACGAATTGAAAACCTGGTATTTTAAAAAACTTCATACTTTTATGTTTGTTTTAAAAAAAAATCCTATAATTTTTATGAGAAATGAGATCGCGTACATATAGACCAGATTGGCTATTTTAATGACGAAACCTTAACACTATTGTGGATAAATTGGTCTACCATAAAGCCTTTTAATAAAGAGACTGAATATATTGACAAATTGTGGCTTTGAAACAACTCGGTGGGTCTTAGATTTTCGAAAGTATTAATAACTCCTTTCTTATACAGCGGTGACATAAGGTTACTAACGGGATTTCTTACAGGACACTAAAAATAGAAATACCTCTTTTGTAGCAGTTACCTGACTACTTCGGCTCTGTGTCAACTGTGTCTGGAAGATGGCGAGACCACGACACAAATCTTATTTGAATGCGTTGCACTTTATAGGACCAGAGGACGAATTTTACATTGGGAAATTTTACGCCCTGAGGACATTAAACTTTATTCACCATCTTCTGGATTGTAACGCAGTACCGAATCTAGAACACAAAAGCTCCAAATGTTCCGCAGTGCTGGTTTGATCATATGGTTTCAATATATTCAAATAGTTATTTTTAAGGAACAATTTTAAGAAATAGAAAAGTTAAAAATAAAAATTTTTAATTCAAATATTTTTGATAAATATTTCGCTACCTATTTAACATAATTCAAAATTTATAAATATAGACCATTGTGACATTGCTAATCTGTTGGATTATTTGGGAAAATATCTTATATCTCTCATACAGACGTTCAAGTTGGATTCAATGTTTTAGTTTTTTTTTTGTTTCTTTTTATATCTGATTTAAATTTAAAATCTAAAACGTTTCTGAAATTTTTCACTTTGAAAAAGATTCTATTCGAAAAGAAACTTTAGACTGTCGGAAGAAAATTTTTGGGAGTTGTTTTCTTGGGATATATAATCAACCAAAAATATATGTTGTGAATTACGTCCATTCATGTTTTGGTTCCACTTATTTATGTGAATCCGCCTTTTAGTATTTTAATCAGCATATAGAAGATTCTTTAAGACTTTCTTCATCAAATAATTCTCCACAATATTAAAAATGAGTAGAGGGCAAGTATTAACCCTTTAATGCCCGATGTTGCCTATAGGCAACATTGTACATATATTTTAGCTTATAAGTCCCGTAATTTTTATTATTTCTCCTACGGATTTTTTCTCAGAGTGGCTTGACATATTGTGCAAACCTAATTGCAAAGATTTTATTGTAAGTATTGATAGAGATCATTTGAGCGCTAATCTTATTTGATTGCACATGTAAATTTTTTTTTCTGTAAAATATTAGTTTACAAATAATCAGAAAAAAAAAAATTAATAAAGATGTTTAAAAGTTTAAATATAAATACTTAAAAAATATTGTTTAAAGGTAAGAGAAATAGAAAAAAAATTAAGAAATACTTTTAGATGGTGGTTCGTCATTTTTCAAACACAATGTTCATAACGGCTAAACCAGGACACATAGGACTTTGAAATTGATATAAATTCATATTTAGGTCTGAACTAACAACTATTGAAAAATGTTTAACCACGCCCCAATTAATTCGGGCATGAAGGGGTTAAACAAGCATTTTTTTTTAATTTCTTTCTATTCTTGTTAGCTTTGTATGATTAATTAATTTGTGTCTTGTTTTAACTTCTTTATTTGAATTCAATAATAATAAAATGAAAATTAAAACCTTCTTCATAAAATCGTTATAAGTAGATGAAGTAAGAGATTCAAAAATAAGACAATAATTAATGTAATATAAATAAATTAAAATTAAAAATTAAATTAAAACATTACATATTTAATTTGTAAAATGCATTAAAAATTACATTTTCTTTAAAAATGCAGTGGATCAAAGTTATATACTTTTCTGAATTTTTTTTTTTAAATTTTGTTTGTGTTGTTTGGTTGATATCATGAATTTTTTTTTAAGGGTGATTTTCAGTCGATTGGTATAATAAAGTGATCAAATGATTTATTTTAACAATGTCCGTCCGACCAATTGTTAAATACAGACCGAAAAAGACAATATATATTTATGAAATTTGGTATGTTTGCTGTAGTCGATACATATTCGACCGAGCCCCTATACAAATTTTCCCTATGTTATCGACCTAAATTATCCTAAGATCCAGATAATTAAATATATATGTCATGATATTGTTTGATTTTGTTTATAATACCAATTAATCATCACACCAAAAACAAAGAATAGGAACAATTTTAGTCATAGTCTCCATATAAAGCGGCTTCCCGATATTCACTTAAATCTATTAAAAGACCTTCAAGTATAAAATATTTTAATCAAATATTTTTTGTACATATTTTTAGAACAGATAAGTAACCTCACATAATATGGTCTTGACCGGATAAGTTTTGGGCCTCGTCCCCATTTGGTAATAACATTCGAAATGAACTTAAAATCAGTTTCTATAAATAGTTCTAATAATAGAAAAGATAATATTTTCTGCAATGTGCGAGAATATGGAAAACATTGAAGACAGCGCTCGATGTACATTAGACCGTATCGAAAAAAAAAGTTCACCGTACAAAAGCGAATATAAAGTATTGTTCCAAGGACATTTGAAAAAAAAAATTTTATTTTTTTTCCGAACGTATGGGTCGCCTTTTTAGTTTTTTCGTTATATCTTCCATATTTACAGTCCGATCTTAAAGTTTGATATAGCGAATTTTTTTGTCTCAGGGAGGCCAATAATTTCGCTCTTAAGTCCATTGACCTCAAGTGTACCGTTCTAGTACCTACCCCCCAAATCTCATTTCCTACCACCGTAATGTGACACCCTAATATTAGAAATTTATAGCTCGCGAAAAATCATAAAACTTTTGCTCAGAAAGTATTTCGATAATTACAGCACAACTAGTTAAAAAATGCTTTTATAAATTCATTGTTGCAGACCGTAGGGGTCACCCTTTTAAATTTGTCATAGCTTCAGTATTTACATTCAGATATTAAAGTATGATATATCGATGGGGTTGTCTGTGGCAGACCAATCTTTTTTAATTCGAACCCATTCCAATGGGAGAAATGCCTGCAAATATAGACGGTTGGAATGTTCGAGACGACCAGCTTTATTTGTACCGTATGGTTTTAGCCGTTCATACCGGAAAATGCGAAGAGAGATTAGCCCACGAGAAGCCCGGTGCTATTAGCACAGCACGCTGGCTAACGACAACCTCTCGAATCCTCCGCTATTATGTGACGTGCTCTCAACCCTCGATGATATTGAAAAACCTAGCCGAGTTCGTTGTAAAAGTATATGCGCCTTTCTGGTTCCTTGTGAAAAGCATACCACTGGCAATTCACGGAAGTCGAAACATTTTCCAATACATAGCATGGATTCGTCAGTTGCCGGAAGACGTTCAACAGACCCTCCGTCCTGTTATCAAAAATAACTCGTACTTTTTTCATCCTGACAATGTTTTGTTATCGATGATAACAGACGAAGATGCGATAGTGCGTTCAGATGGCTATACTAAAATTTTATTAGCCCGTAATGATTAACTGGATGCATTCGTCAAATGTTCGGTCCACAAGCTGTTAATTTTATAAACTTCGAAAGTGACTCATACATCCATATGATCAATTGAAATAAATTCGAATTGACAGAGCCACCATGCTTGCAGTTCTATACCCAAGAGCATCTGGAAGCATTACAATGTTTGCAAGATGTAATCGAATTTCCAGGTAAGCGCAAGAAAAATATCTTCATTTGATAGTTTTCTTTGCTAAACCTATTTATTTATTTTCACAGCTTATCCATCTCATTCTCAAAATACCGAGCGTTTTGTTCATGTAGTACATGAATCTGCCATGGCGGTCACCGACGAGCAACGCATGGGCCATATTTTATCTAAACTCGACAGCCGTCAAAAATATAGTTAACTGGAATCACGTCGAGATATGATCGACTAAAATTTCTATTATTTTACTTTGCTTTTTGTTGCTTATTTCTTGTTGTATAATTTGAGGTAAATGTAAAGGTTACTTGAGGTCAAAGACTTTTGAATTAAAAAAAATGGTCTGCCACAGAAAAACCCATCGATATATCATACTTTAATATCTGAATGTAAATACTGAAGCTATGACAAATTTAAAAAGGTGACCCCTACGGTCTGCAACAATGAATTTATAAAAGCATTTTTTAACTAGTTGTGCTGTAATTATCGAAATACTTTCTGAGCAAAAGTTTTATGATTTTTCGCGAGCTATAAATTTCTAACATTAGGGTGTCACATTAGGGTGGTAGGAAATGAGATTTGGGGGGTAGGTACTAGAAGGGTACACTTGAGGTCAATGGACCTAAGACAAAATTATTGGCCTCCCTGAGACAAAAAATTCGCTATATCAAACTTTAAGATCGGACTGTAAATATGGAAGATATAACGAAAAAACTAAAAAGGCGACCCCTACGTTCGGCAAAAAAAAAATTTTTTTTTCAAATGTCCTTGGAACAATACTTTATATTCACTGGTGTACAGTGAACTTTTTTTTTGTGCCTGTAAGGTGATACGGTCTTATGTACATATATCATGTATACATTTTACATGATCTTGAACCAAACAATAAAGAGCTAATTATTGCAACACAAGATCGACAATACATAAAAAAACATAACATAAAATCAGTTTCTGATGTCTATTAATGACCTCATGCAGGTGGTTTTTTAAAATGAATTTCGAAAAGGGCTTATCTCAGTGAAGCGAGCTCTCTTATCTCATATGTTCTTATGAAAGTATGAAATATTTTCGTTTATAAGATTATTTCATGGGGTTAATTCTTGTTTATAATCTCAATATTATATAGAAATTAAGTAAATAAAAAAATATATAAGTAAAACACAACAGTTTAAAACGGACTAAAAAGAATAAAATAGTTTCTCGTAGTCCCATTTGTAAGTTTCAAAACAAGTAAGAAAAATATATTAGGTGTTGACTAATTAATTTAAGTGAACACCGGGAATCACCTATATATGGGGATTATGACGAAAAATTGTCCTACATGGTTTGTTTTTGAATACCGATTAGTTACTACAAATGTTCTAATCTGGACCTTGCAACAATTTTAGTCGGTCTAAAAGGGGTTATTTGTATATATGAGGCTAGATCCGAAAACGCACCGTTTTTCAGTAGCGTTTGTCTTATGGCCGATAAAAGCTGGAGTGTGTATGATTTTGTCTTTTCTGTTAGAAATATGGTTATGATCAAAGTATATATTTTTTTGATTACAAGGTTTACATGGACACACACACAGATGGACAGGCAAACAGACGGACAGACAGACGAACATTGCTAAACCGTCTCCGAAAATGATTCTGAGTCGATCGGTATAATAAAATATGGGTTAGGTTTAATATTTTTGGTAGTTACAGACATCAGCACAAACTCATTACACAGAGTGGTATGGGATATAATGAACAGGTATCTAATAGTGTTAAATTTAGCTGTGCCGAATCTTGAGTACGATATTCTATTACCACTAAAGTTTAAAGTTAATTCATTTTCTTTTTTATATTATTGTTTTATAGAAAGAATTAATTTCCATCTGACAGATTTCATTATTTTTCTATTGTTGGCTAGTGTAATTGAATTTCTCTATTACGTCAGGTTATCGAGATACAAAAAAAATGTTTTTGTTATGTAAAAGACGAATTTATATAAAAAATCATTAGTTTATTTAAAAATCAATGAATTTTCAAAAATGAATGGCATTATTTGAACGTCGTTTGTATTTTGTTGATTCGTTTTCACGTATTAGAGTCCAGCAATAGTCTCCCAGCATGCTTTTGTCTCAAAATCCTTGATAATTTCTTTAAATTTTCATTAAATCTTGTTAAGCACGCTCCCCTTGTTCATCGCTCACCAAGCCTAGGTTTTGTGGTAAAAAATTTAAATGCGAATGAAGAAAATGTATTTTGAGTGACATTCGTGCATTCGTGATAATTTTTCAATAATTCAGCAACAATTTATCTGTAGTTTACACTCTTATTGTTTCCAAGAAAACTGTCCACGATGCTCTTGAAAGATTTCCAGGCTGCATATTCTTTCTCCAATAAATGTTGTGAAAAATTGTCATCATTCAATAGCTTCCTGATCCAGTAATTCTGCGTCTTGCTTCGTTAAATGTAAATCTCGAATTAGATCATTCAGCTCAGCTTGAGTCACTAAATAGCGTTCATCATCAGCCTCATACAAACTACCACTGCTAGTGAAAGATGTTTCGGACTCACTGCTCGTAGCACTGAGAATGATTGGTAATGGATCACTTTGTGGACGTTGAACTGGTTTGGAAACCGATGGGACATTCGCGTAAGTAATATTTTCTCGATTTTTCATATTGAATTGAGCAACTTTTGTTAAACAGATATAACAATCGGTTTGGTGGTTGCTTGAGTCTCTCCAAAGTAGTGAAATTGAAAAATCGAAGTAGATCTTCTTGCTATTTGACGACTTGTATAAAACAGTTCTGCAACTATTGCAAAACATTATCGGTATCCACGGTTTGTCCGAGTTTCTGACAGCAAAACCAAAATAATGTAAATATGCATATTTTAATGATTCTGATATTGCATATCCTTTTTTTCCAATCAAATATTCACCACACACGATCTCCCTGACATGCTTAAACGCTACTATTATGAAGATTTAGAATGAATGCGGGCTTCTGTCAAATTAATAATTGTGAAATTGTAGTGTCAGTTTTGACTGTTTTACAGTATTGCCAGCATGCGATAAAAAATTAACAAGACGTGATATCCAAATTTTTATGGCAGATTCAGCGCACCCAAATTATTTAAAAAACATGCTTCGTTTCTGCATTGATAATAGAGTAGGAAAACTATTAGATCCCTTCATAAGATACTAAAGAGAGTTATTTTGTTAATCCAGCCCAAAGTAAGGGATCATACTTTGCAATATTTTGCGAGTTTTAAAATTATGCGATATTTCAAAAAATATTTCAAATTAGTCTTGGATAAAAGTATTGGCAATTTTAGTTTTGGCTTTTATCAGTAAAAGGTTAATTATTATTATCTGAATTACAAGCTAATCGTTAATTTAAAGATACAATGATGTTTTTAATATAAACAATACAAAAGAAGTAAGAAGTTAAAGTATGTCTATGTAGACTCAAAAATATACCCTATACTAATACTTGCTGAGGTGAATGTATATTTGCAGACATCTAGACAATTTGAAGCCTTTCAAGAAACATTTAATATAATTTTTCGTAATTATCCTATTTTTACAAAAAAAAACTTGTAGCTGAAATAAATATCAAATCCATTAAAGGAAAATAGAGATGTACATATATAAAACTTAAAATTTATTTTCAAAATCAGTTATTATAATAGCTACTAGCTGGACCCGGCAAACGTTGTTTTGCCCTCAATGAATTTTTTATTTTAGTTAGAATCTGTATATACCTATATAAAATGTTTCACGAAGATCTCCAGATAATAAAATGAGAGCTCCACCAAAAAGTCTTTCATTGCCTTTCATATCTTTAAAAGTTCTATGTAATGCTTCTAAGGAATGTTTGTGAGCCATGGTACATTCATCCCAAATAAAAATACTGCATTTTTGCAGAAATTTTGCCATATCGGAATGTTTTTTAGATATTACAGACGGCATTCTCATTTTTTTGTACGTTTAACGGTGATTTGAGTGCTGAATGAGCTGTGCGACCACCATGCAATAATGTAGCGGCTTTTTCCTTCCTTTTTGGTTAGAATATTTATATATATATTTACGCTGATCCCTGACTCACTGACTGACTGACTGATTCTGTAATGCTGAAATAATACACACACATAGCACTCCGTACAAAGCTATGGGAAATACACAAACAAAATTTAATCTTTCTTATTTTATACAAACCCACACATAATTTTCTCTCTTCTTTGTTACCGACCAGTGCTGCTAATAAAATCTTCTGAAAATCTATAATTTTGGAAACTAAATCGCCAAAATTGTCATTTTTAAAACAAGAAATGGACAAGAAAATTTTACCGCTTATAAAACTCGAAAAACTATTACAAAAGGAAGCAATAAAATTTATTTATATCATTCATATTACGAATATTATTACAGCATTGGTTATTTCTATATATAAAAATGTATTAGTGATGAAATTTCAACGAAAAAAATTTAACACAGCAATCAACTAAATAATTTTATTGACATGTATCTATAGCTGAAACATATAACATAGGTTTAAAGTATAGCCGTAATTGAAACTTAAATCTTAAATGGAGATGCTATTCAAGGTGTTTCCGTTTTGAAACGACTTGACCCAGAATTAAATCTATACATATTTTGTAATTTACATTTACACTGAACAAAAACTATCAATTTTCGATAAACAACCCATTAATTGTTAACCCTTGAAATCCCAATTTTTATACTACTGAAAATTTAAAATCTTCAATCATCATTTTGACAAATTTAACAAATCATTTTAACAAATTGAAAAATCGTCGAAATTAAAATAAGTTGTCAAAATTAGCAGCACTGCTAACGACAATAGCACTACATATGCAGATTTCGTGTTACATATGGAATTAGGTGAACGCAAATAATGCATCAAAAAACTAATATCTATTCAAATTCTTCTTTAAATTCCCTTTGTTGGTCAATGAAAAAATTCTGCAAAAAAAAGTAATGAAGGAAATTTTAAACATTTTTATTTTTTCTCATTTAACGTCGTCCGATATGCATACATACTTTTTTTTTATCAAACTAAACTTTACCGTTTGTCTGTTTTGTTTTTCATCTCAAAATTGTTTTGAATTGTTAGGAGTGCTTTCGCTCAGGTTCTCTGATGGCCAGCACTTACCAAAGAGTATGATTTTTTGATAAATATTTGAGAAAAAAGAGATCTTCAATGTGGATTTTGTTGTTGTCCAACGTATGATTTCGTTTAAAGCTCTGTATTGAAAAGCACTTGAAAAAATAGTGGAATATTAGGTTTAAAATTTAAATTTTTTATTCTACCTTTGCATAATTATATATGTATATTACATTGTAATTTCAGAAGAGAGGTGGGAAAATAATTTTTTTTCACTCATAATATTAATTTTTGCATAATTTGCTTTCAAAAAATTTAGACAAACATAAATTACGTAAATAGGTATATTTAAGATTTTAATTTGAATAATTTATTGAAATTATCATAGAAGAATTAAAGGCGATTTGGAATAATAATTTTGTTTTTTAAGTTAAACTAATACGCCCTTATTTTTTTTTTTTGGGATTTATGATCACATATGAAATATTTTTTTCTCTTTTTTGTAGGTGTATTGGTGTTTGCACTTCCTTAAGGGGTGGCAGGTTTTAAAACCTTTTTTTGCATTTCTCTTTCTGATTGCACAATATATCGAGAGTGTTGTGTCAAAATTTTAAATAAATCAGAGCAAAACTTAAGAAGATACAGCGTTTTCAGCGACCGGCCTCATACGGTATATAGTATACAAATCATAGTATATAAATTCGAAGTCCGTCAACATCATAACTCAAAATCTACTTGACCGATTCTTTTGCAATTTTAGACACTATATCGACACATAAATCATCAGGTAACCACGAAGGGTTTTTTTAATTCCATTTTCTTTCTCATTTTTTAACAACAAATTCCCGTAATTGTATAGCAAAAATCGTTTTTCACTTTAAAATACTGTAAAAAAAAAAAAAAAATTTAAAAACTCTTCGTCACTACCACAGGAAACATGTCACCTTTGAAACGCGTTTCGATTTTTTTATATCACATGATCCGGTAACGAGTTATGATGTTCACCGCAAAACAACAACGCCTCCGGAGATTCGCTGTTACAGACTTATTTATTAAAATTTTTAATTGAAATTTTTTTCAAGGATTCTTCAAATATAATGCTATAACTGTGTATGAAATAAATAATCCAACATTATTCATATCTTCAAAAAAGAATTATGAAAATACGACTTTTTTAACTTTTAAAACCTTAAGAAACCTTTAGGAACCTTGCTCTAAAACGTTTTTTTTTTCTATGGTATTCTAGATTTCTACAATAAAATGGTGTTAGGTTATAGCGAACTCGGCGGGACCGGCCAAATTAGTTCCTTATAGGCTAAGTTCGTTATAACCGTAGTATTTGTTTGATTTGTCCGAAAGGTTTAAAAAGTTTTTTTAGTTGAATAAGTTCGTTTATTTTGGGGCATTTTATAAAGTTATAAAACATAAATTAAATTACTAAAAAGATATATATTAATTGTTTGTCTTAATAAGACTAAAATTACCGAGTTTCTATCAAAATAAAATATTTTTTTAAAATCATATAATATGAAAAACTTCTTATGTATAGAAGCAGAAAGTACAAAGCAAAGGTTGGCTACTGGCAAACTTTTACGAAAATATACATAAAAGGACCTTTTACAAAACTTCATTTGAAAATCGAAGTTTTTGTTTCGTTTAAAATTAAATGAAAATAAAATTAAATTAATTTTTTTTAATTATATAAAATATATATAATTCTGAAATGGAAAAAAAATTTGTTTGTTAAAGTCAAAAGTTTGATATTACCACTGTTCGCTATAAGAGAAGCAATTTGTATGAAAAATGTGATTAAAACTCTTGGGACCGAAGAAATACTTCGCTATAAGCAAAAATTTATTACAACCAGGGTTCGTTATAAGCGAACTCCATTGTATTAAATTTTAATAATTTTGGTAATCTCCAATCTCCTTACTTTACCCGGCCTTCCCATGTTCAAGTCAAAATGATCACACATCCAATAGTCAAAAAATTGTTAAACAACTGTCTCATTGAAAAATTGAAAGAGAGAATTGAAACGTATGATTGTTTAGTAAAAAAGAGAAAAAAAGTGTGAGTGCATTAAAACCTGAATGCCAAAAATTTAACGTGTGAATGCCTGGTAATATCTTAAATATATTTACGCTGATCCCTGACTCAATGACTGACAAATTCTGTAACGCTGACCAAAATGATACGGTTCTGATTCCTAGGATTGATCTCGCCCCAACCGACACCACATTACCTTTCATATTAAACCGCCGCCAGTTTCCAGTAATTCCTGCATACGCAATTACCATAAACAAGGCTCAAGGCCAGTCATTTGATTTGGATTTAATTTGGAGACCGCGGTATTTTCACACGGCCAACTATATGGCTTTATCACGATCAAAAGTTGCAAGCCAAGTTAAGATACGTATTCAGTCGAACCCACAGCAAGGAAAACTATTAAATGAACAACGATATTTGACACGAAATATAGTTTTTCAAGAGATTCTAAATTGAAAAACTTTTTTTCCAAATATTTCTTATCTGTTTTAGTACTTATGTATATAATTTCTACAGACACAATCTTTTTTCACATGTACATATGTAACAATATAATTTTCAATTTACTACTATATTAAAAGAAATATAATTTACTGTAAATTTTTCGTGTATTTAAATTTAAACTGTTTTATTCATAATTTTTAAACGGGCGCCTAGGCGCCACACAATCAACTAGTTTATATATAAAAACGTTTGTGAGTTTATTTATTAAAATTTATATAAATATGACAACTCATTATTTTTCAAACGACAGCGCCATCTACCGGGTCCAATAAAAAAATGTTTCTAACATACATATATGTACATTCTTAGTTTCATTAAAATCACACCACAAATAAGAATATTCGAAATAACTTTACCCCAGCGCCACATATCGGGTCCATTTATACATACAAAAATTTCTTATGACGAAACATACGTTCATTCTGAATTGCAGTCAAATCGCGCTGAAAATAAGAATTTTGTTTTTAACTTGACCCCAAAGCCAGCTAGAGGGTTAAAACTAAAAAAACACAGAAGAGCTCGAACCTAACCTATGGTGGAAATCCTACCTCGACAGCTCTCATTCGTTACAAACAAATGCACCAACGTTTTTATATATACTCCACGCCCCTTTGCCCACTAACAACTTTATATAGTTAAGGACTTATTATTTCGCAAAAATATCCTTTTGCGAAAATTTCATGATGATCCTTCCAGTAGTTTAGAAGATATTACGATTTTATTTATCTAAAAAGGGGCGTGGTCCCGCCCACTTTTCTTCTTGTATGTATTTCTATTCATGATAATACCATATGTACCAAATATGACCGCTGTAGGTCAAAAAATTCCCACGATCTGACTTTTTCAAATTTTGGGTTATATGTCACAGTAACACGCTGCGAAAATTTCAGGAAGATCGGTTCAGGGGTTTGGCCTCCTATAAAGCACAAACAAACACACATTCATTTTTATATATATATAGAATGAAAGCAGATTAATTATAATTTAAGGTAAAATGGGGCGAAAAGGGGGATTTGGTAATAAAAAAATGTATGGCTACCTTACCTGTAGATAAAAAGTGTATAAAACTTTAGGTAAATACATATTACAAAAAAAGTATTTTGTATAGCAAACATTGTTAGTGGTATAAGTAAGTATCTGAATTAAAAAAAGGGGCGGTGAAGTGGGCGTGGTTCATAGTTATATGGCAACGTTAACAGTATTAAGAGCAATATACTACCAAATAAAAAAAAATCCGTTGGAAGGAACAAATTTGTACAGAGAACAAAAAGTTTAAAACTTTCAAACAAAATTTGGCATGAAAAGGGGCGTGAAAGGGAGCGTGGCGTAAGAAATGTTTATTTCTACCTCGCCTGGAGTATAATGTGTATACAATTTGAACTAAAAACTGTTAAAAACTTTATGGGAGCAATTACATAATTTTAAAAAAGTGGGCGTAAAAGTGGGCGTGGTCGAAAAAAATACCCTATTAATCATGCCAGAGTCCCAGTTAAATGCTGTGAAAATTTCAGGAACATCGGTCCAGAGGTTTGGTCTCCTATAAGGTACAAACAAACAAACAAATAAACACACATTCCATTTTATATATATAGATAGATCCAAAAAATTTGCATATTCAATTTATTCTTATTTCTAGACTATAAGATTATGTATCTCTTTGTCAAAATTTACATTATGTCTAAAGCTATTTTATAAAATAAATTACCTAACCCATAAAAACACAGTTTTTATTAAACCTCTTCCTTTCTTTATGCATATGAGTTTTGAATCTCTCCGTGACTGTGCGTGACTTTGCGTGACTATTTTAAAATTAATCTTTGGTCACAATAAGTCTATGGACAAAGTTTTGGATCGATCGAATGAGGGGAAATGGGGTTTAAATCACTCCGTGACTGTGCGTGACTATGCGTGACTATATCTAAGTTAATCTTTTTTTCACAGCAAGTGTATGGACCAAGTTTCAGATCGACCGAATGAGGTAGGCGATGAAGCCAAGTTGCAGTATGACAATTTTGGTGTCCAGGATGAGGACAAAGTTTTATGCGTGTTACTGCTTAAGAAAATTGAAATGTATGTTACATTCATACGTGCAACCAGATGGAAGCGGAACTATTTGATGATTACTTGCGAAGGTTGAATAAGACAGCAGATAGCTGCGATTTTAATATAATTCCTCAATATGAAAATTTAAAAAAACTATTTTTGAAAGATCTAACAAAGTTAACATTTGATGACGTAATCAACAGATGCAAGGTAAATGAAATTACTGAAGAGCGATATAGTGCAATGGTGAACAAAGGTGACAAGACTGTACATAAGATGAAAGCAATACATGTTCCGAGAAAATTGTGCAAATTTTGTGGGGGTTCACACCCATTTACTAGCGGCAGCTGCCCGGCATTAAATAGAACATGCAAAAAGAAAGGTCATTTTGCTAAGTGCTGTTCACCGTCCAACCAGTCCAGACACACACTAGCGACATCTACATTTTTCTTTGTGAACTACAGAAATTTTCATAATATTTTTACAACCACTTTCAGAGGAAACAACTATATTAATATAATATGCTGTCACCCTTATACACGTTGTATATTTTTTTTATTATTTATTTCTGCTTATTCATTGTCACAAATTGAAATTTCTGTTGGCAAATTAACGCGTTCTTATTGCATTAATTGTATTATAAATTGAAATAAGTGTGTAAAATAAGATTTACATTATAACTGATATTTGCTGACAAAATAATAATGTAATTAAAGTGAGTGTGTTTAACATAACACGTTACAGTAAATAAATTTACAGAAAAATAGTATTACAAGTAATTTCATTAAAACTCGAAATATAAATAAAATATATTGGAAATAAATAAAACTAATTTTTATTTCTCGTTTAGATAAATCTATTGCCGATTGCGTTGAAACCTTATTTGGAGCATAGCATATGATGCTAAAGAAGCTAGTGAACCTAGTAGTACTTTTCCTGACTGTTGTTACTGTTTATGGCTCTTAGACTTCGTCCAAATCTCCACTGCTACACTACACCCAATGGTGAAGAAGCGCCGGGTTATACGAAATTTGAACAAGCTTTGAAATATAAATTCCGCGGCAGATCGTACTTGTTGCAAGCCATTATTTATGCCTCATACTCCCAATAGATTGTGTTTAGAATTCTGGGTGATGCTGTATTGGATTATTTGATAAGGCTTTTGTATGAAGACCCTAGGCAACATTCACCTGGAGCCTTAACCGATTTGAGATCTGCTTTAGTTAACAATACCGTATTTGTGTAATTAGCTGTAAGGCATGAAAACCCCAAATATTTTAGACACATGTCTCAGGTCGTAACGAAGCTATTGATCGTTTTGTGCGTATTCATACGAAAAATGGTTATAGTATAAACGAAGAGGTTAATATTATGAAGACTTTGAAATACCAAAGGCATTAATTAGGTGATGTTTTCGAGTCTGTTGCAGGTGCGATATTTTTAGACTCGAATATGTCTTTAGATGCTGTGTAGTTGGTTTACAATAATATGATGCGTCCTGAAATTGAACAATTTAGCAATTCGGTGCCAAAATTACAAATAAGGGGACTACTTGGATAAGAACCTGAAACTGCAAAATTTATGTTATTTTTTATGCTTTAACATTTAAATTGTACATGGGATCAAATTTTTAATTTTCAGCAAACCCGAAAAATTAACTGATGGCCGACGTGTTCGTGTTACCGTACAAGTTTTTCGGTAGAAAATATCAGATTGCCAAATGTACTGCTGATAAATGTGCTTTACGTCAGTTGAAGAATTTTTTTTATATTTTAATCTATGTTGTGTAGTTAGATCGAAAAAATCAAAAAAATATATACATTTCATTATGTTAAAGTATCAAAAAAGTTTTTCAAATAAACCATTCTTTTGTTTTAGTTTTGAAATAAATGCCCGTAGTTTCGTTTTATTTTTGCATAGATGCAGAGATAATTAAAAATTTACATTAAATTCTAGTTTTAAATTAAAGCAATCAAAAGGAACTAATGTTGTAGTTAGAGGTTTAACTTTAGCCATTTGTAGTTTTGGCTTTACTTTCGACTTTTTTACGCGTTTTAAGCGATCTATATATTACTTTTCATAAATTGAGCATACATTGTCATCATTTTGGGGACATCATGTTTAAAAACGTTGGAAATCTACAAATACATTTTTTATTTCATCCTTCTCTTATATATTAAAATTTGTTTAAGGATTGATGGGCTTTTGTGGAATATGTAGGTTGCGCTACCATTTCTGCTAATGGTTGGTCGTTCTCTCCTACTAAGATTTATTTGCTTTCGAGCTGTTGAAAATATAATTCACATATTTTATTAAATTAACAACATAATTCCACTCTGACCATACCGCCAATTGCACCAACTTACATTTTTTCTATTCGTATTGATTTTGTTATTGTTTACTTTTATCAAAATTAAATCCTCCATTAACTTCATTCCAAGGTGTACAAGACCGTCTACTTACAGGAATAAAAAAGTAGAAAATTAATGCTTTATGTATGAAGCTGACGGTATAGTACCCAATGTGATGGGAATATTACCAGACAAATTACGATGAGAAGCATTACACGAACTCTACATGCAACTCATAATCAAAAACAATAATACAATACCACAATTCAACTTGCGAAAAGTTTCGTCACCAGCAACTGCACCAATGGTTAGCTTAGCTATAGTAATTTGTGATTACTTCCTTTCGGCCCTGGGTTGAGTAGTATTGTATGCAATTGTCTTAAAACAAATTTTTACAAGCATCAGCAAAACCCTCCAACTTTTTATGTTGTTTGCGTTCCTTTTTCGATAAACTCAACAAACGTTGACGATGAGCCTCCAACTTCTTTTGTTTCAATTTATTTTCTTTCTCTGCATCTACATAAACATTTTTTTTATCTTCAAAGCCCACAAGCAAGTTATACATTCCAAGTTGAAATTGTTGTTTTTGGCGTTGATTAAATGATTTACGCGACGTACTTATTGTGAAAAGAGTCATGTGAAGCTTTTTATCATTGGCAAACACAAAACGGAAACAATTCTTAATATCATGTTTACTTTCATCATCCTTTCATCATCACCAGCAGCATGTTTACTTTTCGTTGTTTTTGCCTCTTTTCGATTGCAAAAATTTCGAATCTTCACCATCCAGCATGTCGGCTACATTATCCAGCATCTTCATATTGTTCATCATCGTTGTTTTGCTTCTTCCTTCTTGGCCGCCTTTTTTTGTGCCAGCAATAGTAATTTTTGCTTTCTTCCTTCGGCCCTGGCTTGAGTAGTCTTGAATGTAATTGTCTTACGTAAAACAAATCACAAGCTATGTGTTTTAATATACACCTTTTATACATATTTTTATATCAAAACAGATAATACGATATTATTAATGTTTTTTAAATGTTTATCAATAGCAAATACTCACTATTTTTTCCATTATTATTGTTTTTTATGCTTGTTACAAACATGTGTAGCTGTTCACTTGCACACATAATATTTTGTATATTTTATTTTTTAATCTCTTTCTCAAATTTGTTAGAGCAATTCTAAGAAAAAAAAGGTAAACAAAGCCATACGGTTCGTGTTTACTTTTTTGACAGCTGTCGAGTTGTCACGACTGTGTTAGGCTGTGGTGCTGTTATTCGAAGAATCAAATATAAGATAAATCCAATAAAATGCATTCTATTAGAGTCAATGCTGATGAGGATACTGTTTCGGGCTCTGAGGCATCGTTATATAAACTTGCTACCAAGGATGGGGAAAATGATGTGAAAGCCGTGCTGGAGCTAATGATTGGTGGTAATTGGAACACATATTAGTGTGACATGGACAGTGGTGCTGATGTATGTGTTGTTGGTTTTCCAAAAGTGTGCATGTTGCTTAAAGACAAAAATCCGAATTAGATTCATCTGATTGTACTTTGAAGGCATTTGGCGGTGCAAAAATTCAGGTCATGGGAAAAATTAGAATTCCTTGTCGTCACAAAGGAAGACGATTTAATATAAATTTTCAAGTTGTAAACGTTGATCATGGGTTTTAGCTGTTGGATAGCGCTTGTTTATCCTCAGGCTTGATCAATTTCGTCGATCGATTTCGTCGAAGCAGTGTTATTCGGAAAAGGTAAATTCTTTCAGATTGCAAGCTGAACAATTTGTAGATCAGTTCAAGGACGTGTTGATTCGACGGTGCAACCAGTAATTCAAAAGCCAAGACGAATACCAGTTACTCTTAAAGAAAAGTTGAAGGACGAATTAGATAGGCTGGAAAGAGATGATATTGTGGCCAAAGTGGAAACTCATACAGAGTGGGTAAGTAACATTTTATTAGTTCAAAAATCTGACTCGTTTCATATATATATCGACACTATTCCACTCAATAAGGCCTTAAAGAGACCTAATCTACAATTAACAACAATGGATGAAGTATAACCTGAGTTATCTAATGCTAAAGTTTTTCGACCGTTGATGCAAAAAAGAGGTTTTGGCAGCTTGAGTTGGAGGATGAAAGCAGTTTGCTAGCAACTTTTTGGACCCCATTTGGCAGATATCGATGGAAGCGTTTACCTTTTGAAGTTTCGCCGGCACCAGAATTATTTCAATTGAAAATTCGGGAGATGACTCATGATCTAGAAGGTGTGGAGATAATGGCTGATGATATGTTGGTTTATGGTTGTGGCGAAACTCTGGAAGATGAAATGATTGATCACAATAAAAAGTTATAGTGACTATTGGAGCGCTGTCATAGACGGAATTGCAAGCTTAATAAAGGTAAAATGTGTTTATGTGAACCATGTGTTAAATTTTATGGTCATATTCTATCTGAAGAGGGGTTTAAACTGTATACGTCTAAGGTTGAAGCTATTGCAAAATTTCCTCTATCTCGAAACAAAAATGATCTTCAGAGATTCCTGGGCATGGCAAATTATTTGAGCTGGTTTATTCCTAATCGGTCTAAGGAAAATGCTGTGCTCCGAAAACTTCTTCTCGAAAACGCTCGAAAAATTAAAGGAAATTATAACTAGCATTGAGGGTTTGAAATATTACAAGATTGAAGAACCCATTGAAATTCATTGCGATGCTTCATCAATCGGTCTGGGTGCTCCATTTTTTCAAAATGACAGACCAGTAGCATTTGCTTCGAGACAGTTATCCAAGGCTGAACAAAATTACGGTATGATAAAGAAAGAGCTGTTGGCCATTGTTTTTGCATATGTTCGATGTGATCAGCTGACTGTAAATAACTCTTAATAACTATAAAAACATATCACAGACCTTTGATTAATATCTTCAAGAATCCTTTACTTAAAGCCCCGAAAAGGTTGCAATTAATGTTGATGATACTTCAACGCTACACGTTTGTTTCGAAGTTTGTTTGTGGCAAAGATAATAAGTGGCAGATATTCTGTCAAGAGCTGCGATGAATTTGGATGATGAGTTTAAAAAGCAGATGGCTAGAAATAATATTCAATTAAGACAATCAGTAAACCTAAGCTAATTAAGAATGTGAGTATATCTAACGATACCACAGAGCTACTATGACAGGAGACAGCTAAAGATAAAGCGTTTCAGATTTTAATTGTATACATTGTCAAGGGTTGATAAGGGTGGTAAATGGTTAAACATATTTAAACATGAATTAACTGTCCACGATGGACTAGGTTTTCGTCTAAAGTAGGTAGATGGACGAAGTTTTCGCCAAGCATTTGTCAACAAATTGAAGAGAAAGTACGTAACTGTAGCAGAATTCTCGGAATCACAACAGACACTACAGATGATGTCACATAAGATACCTGTATATGCGTGGCAGATAATCTCAATTGATGTATTTTTTGTTAAATATCGAGGTAAACAGGAGAAAATGCTTATAATGGTTGATCACTTCTCGGATTTCTTCGAGTGTGGTAAGTTGCCCGATTTATCTCCGAAATCGGTGATAAACATTATGAAGGAACAATTTGCTAGATATGGCGTACCCGAGTAGGTAGTCTCGGATAATGGTAGGCTTTTGTTAGTAGGGAGATGAGAGTTTGCTTCAAAATACGAATTCTAACACGTAACGTGCTCACCATATCACCAACAAGGCAATTGACAGCAGAATCAGCGGTTAAAATGACGAAGAAGATAATTATTAAAACTGACAAGGAAAATGAAGATATGTGGTGGTCTCTGCTACAGTGGCAAAATACATCAAACAAGATTGCATGCAGTCCTGTTCAAAGACTAATGTGCAGAAAGACGAGATGTGGTTTGGCAGCTATTGCACGTTTATAAGAAAAAGATTATTTTTTCCTCAATTGCAAATGACTTTAAGTTCTCCTTGTTTTTATTTATTTATTGTAATTAATCTATCTTTGTATTTTTAAATTAACATATTTCAAGCTAATTCAGATACAAATATTTACCAATTCATTTTATAAGTTACTTATTTCCAAAATTTTTAGCCAAAACGAATTTGAAACTTTTTTTAAATAGGTATTACATAACTTTTAAGTTCTCAGAACAAAATATTATGATTGTATAGAAAATTATATGCTAATTTAAGTGACATTATTAACAATTTGTGGTCAACAGATATTGAAAAGTTCATATTAGATGCTATTTCTATAAATAGACCGATCACGATCATATTTGACAGTCATTCGTTTTTTCTCAAAGACATACATATACAAACAAAGTGCGAGCAAAATCTGTGTATTATTTTTTGATTTTTATGGAGTTAACAAAATATCTGGACTCTAGACATTTCTAAGCATATTCGGAAATCGCGTTACTCAAAACTGTTATTTTTTAAGTCAGGCATAATTAATTAATTTATTAAAAACCATTGTGATTGGCATCAAATAATTTGCATCATTTCATGAATTAGTCAATGGATGGTTTGTGTGTATATGAAACAAAATCGTTTGTAAAATTTTAAAGGAGCCTAACAACCTTAAATTAGCAAAATTTTAAATGAAAAAAATTTTACTATAAAATTTTTTTCAAATGTTAACTTTTAAAATTATCGGGGGCGGCTCTTAGCCAGATGAAGCCTTTGTTTTACAAAAAAGTTTTAATATTTATTTTCAAATCAATGTGTTTAATTTAAAACAAAAAATATATGAAAGTATAAGATAATCATGTTGCAAGACTAGATGCATTTAAATGCTTACCCCTTAAATGGGGGCAAGAAACCTTTCTTTAGTTAAAACAAGTAAGAAAATTATAGTCAGTCTAGACCGCTATATGATACCCTATATTGCATTGTTATTAATTGTTTTGCTCTGAAATGAAAAGTTCATATCGAATACTATATTTATATGTGGACTAGGTCGAAAAATAGACCGATCTTGATCATATTTTTTGCGAAAACATATACACATCAAATTTGAGAAAAATCTGTTCAATATTTTTGTTTTTGCTAGATTTAAGTGAAGATCGGGAAGCAGCTTTATATGGGGCTGTGCCTAAGAATTGTCCTATAGGGTTTATTTTTGGACTACTGATTAATGGGTGTAAAAAACAAATACAAACCCAATTTGACCGAGACCTATATGATAATTTGGATCATATGGAAATTTTGTATGGGGAATATGTCTGAACATGCACCGATTTTCGCCAATTTTAATAGCGTTCATGCTATGGCTGATAGAAGCTTACATACCAAATTTCATCAAAATATGTTCATATTTGCGATCTGTAGTTTGATTACAAGGTTTACATGCACTCACAGACGGACAGACGGACGGACGGACATCACTAAATCGACTCAGAAAGTGATTCTGAGTCGATCGGTATAATAAAAGGTGGTAGAAAGGTAGAATTTACTCCAAAAACTATAATTTATAATTCTATAAACGATTTATCTATTTCCATAACAAAAATATTTCTCACTCACATAAGAAGATTCTGACATCACACTACAGATATTGTAGTTAACAAGCAATACATAAAATGCAAATTCCTTCTCGGAAAACAGTTAAAATTGGTTAATTAACCTTTAATAAAGAATGTCGATCGCATATTGCTGCCGCCACTGCATATAAATTTGGGAATTTCTAAGAAATTTATCGAAATGGCCGTCAAACGAAGAATTTTCGATGTAAAATACAACTGAACCTGCAGTTGCTGAGCTGCAATACAACTTTTGCCAGAGGATAATACTCGATTTCATCATCTGTTAAAATGGTTTTGGATTTAGATCTCTTCCGCAGCGACAAGGGTGGTAATCCCGATGCTGTACGTAAAAATCAGGAATTGCGTTTTAAAGACGTGGGTTTGGTGGAAACTGTCATCGCCCAAGATACTGAATGGCGTCAAAGGCGTCATCGTGCCGATAATCTAAATAAGGTAAAAAATGTTTGCAGCAAAGTGATTGGGGAAAAAATGAAGAAAAAAGAACCACAAGGAGATGAAGGCGCAGAAGTTCCCGCCCAGGTACATGAAGATTTAACAGAATTAAATGCCGATAGACTTGGAGAACTCACAGTGAATCAAATTAAAAAAGTGCGTGTATTGATCGATCAAGCTATGGTCGAGAATGAAAGACTATTACTGGAAGCAGAACAAAAGCGTAATACAGCTTTACGAGAGGTTGGCAATCATTTGCATCCGTCCGTCCCTGTATCCAATGATGAGGAAGAAAATAAGGTAGAACGCACATTCGGCGATTGCACTAAACGGGGTAAATACTCTCACGTTGATTTAATCGTTATGATTGATGGTATGAATGGCGAAAAGGGTACAGTGGTATCAGGGGGTCGTGGTTATTTCCTTACCGGTGCTGCTGTATTCTTGGAACAGGCCTTAATACAGCATTCTTTACACTTACTTTATGCTAAAGATTATGTTCCTTTATATACACCCTTCTTCATGCGTAAAGAAATAATGCAGGAGGTGGCACAACTTTCCCAATTCGATGAAGAACTTTACAAAGTTGTAGGCAAAGGTAGTGAGAAAGCCGAAGAAGGTGGTACCGATGAAAAATACTTAATTGCTACCTCTGAACAACCAATTGCGGCTTATCATCGTGATGAATGGTTACCTGAAGCGTCTTTGCCCATAAAATATGCTGGTCTCTCCACTTGTTTTCGTCAAGAAGTGGGATCTCATGGTCGTGATACTCGTGGCATCTTCCGTGTTCATCAATTTGAAAAGGTAGAACAATTTGTTCTAACCTCTCCTCATGACAATAAATCATGGGAAATGATGGATGAAATGATTGCAAATGCTGAGATGTTCTGTCAATCATTGGGTATACCATATCGTATTGTCAATATTGTATCGGGAGCTCTTAATCATGCAGCTGCTAAAAAACTTGACTTGGAGGCTTGGTTTGGTGGCAGTGCTGCCTATCGTGAACTAGTCTCTTGTTCCAATTGCTTGGACTATCAAGCTAGACGTTTGTTAGTACGTTTTGGACAAACTAAAAAAATGAATGCTGCTGTTGATTTCGTCCATATGTTAAATGCCACCATGTGTGCCACTACTCGTGTTATCTGTGCTATTTTGGAAACACATCAAACGGAGACTGGTGTCAAAGTACCCGAACCTTTAAAGAAATATATGCCAGAAAAGTTCCGTGATGAAATTCCATTTGTCAAGCCTGCTCCTATTGATGTTGAGGCTGCTGCTGCCAATGCTAAAAAGCCTGGCAAGGGTAATAAAGATGCTGCTGCCGCTTAATTTGCCACAATGAACGACATTATAGTTTAAGTACAACTTAAAGGTAATGCATTTTTTTTTTTTTACTAACGCTAAAATACAAATAGACCATTACATTTGGAAGGCTTTTAAATAAAACATCCCGTTAGCAACGTGTTTATAATAAGCTTATTCTACAATAATTATTTATTAACATATATTCAAAATTTTTTAAGCATTTAAATGGTGAATAATAAACGAAAGGAAATCCTGCAAAGGATTAAACGAATTAAATAAATAAATAAAAAATTAATAATTTTTTTATGTTGATGGAAAATTTTCGACATTTTATCAATTTTGAGGCACTTGATGCAGTTTTTTCGGGTTTTTCGCTTGTTTTAAACTTTTTTTCTCTTAGTCTATAGCTGCAATTGGGGGCGAAGACAAGAACACAAAATTCAGATTGCTTACCGAAATATAGCCGTGAGAAAAATTGCATGCTCTTCGGAAAAATCAAGTTTTAGCCAAAATATACATGTGGCTCTAAAATCCGAACAGCAGCTAAACTAGGAAAACCCAAATGAGATTTTGTTAGTTTCGATACGTACTTCGAAAAACCGCCCACGAGAAGGAGTTTGCACTCGATGACTTTAAAAATTTTGTACTTTAAATAAATACGCCCGTCTTATATTTTATAAATTAGATGAAATTTTTGATTCGATTTTTTCAACTATTTATATTAGTTGTGTTTAGCGTGGTTTTACTGTAATTTATCGTACCTGTTAATTATTCTATCTATGTTCGAGTAGTATGTAAGTTTTTTTTTGAGGTCCCAATAAATTTTTAAATATAAATTGTTAGCGGGAAAAAATCAATACATTTTTCATATATTGACTAAACTTTATCTGGTTATTTTAAGAACATTCCTAAATTTCGGGAATTTCATAGAAATATTATGATTAAAAATTTAAATTTTTACGGTATTTCATTAATCTCAAAGGGTTTTTCATTTTTTGTAATTTCAAATAGTCTTCAGAGTCTGACACTTTGACAATGTTATACATACTACTCTCTTTAAAATTTTGAAATAACACGGCTCACACAAAGGAACCATCTCTCCTTTTTTGCAACACATTTTAAAGTTCTTAGGCATTGGATTGGGTTATAAAAGCAATATATTACATAAAAGAATTATTTTTATATATTTTGACGGTCATGAACGAACCTACAAGCACTGATTCTACAAACACATGCTTATTTTGCAATAAAACTTGCTTATGGGAAAAAAATTTGATAAAACAAGTTAATGGTGGAAACTATATTGCAAAACAATCAATTGTGTTTTGAAGTTATAAGTCTATCACAGCCAATTGACTGTGATGGATTTTCAAAATGTTGATATTGATGATTTGATGATTGAGAAACCTTACAAAGAGGAAAATAAAGTCAAAGTTATAACAATAAAAACTATTTCGACGAAAATGTAATTTGCGAGGGCTTACAATTTTGCTCACTTACGGGAGGTGAATTAAAATTTTATAAAAATTTTTCAGATTTGTAAAAATGGTTACATGAAATGAACTTCAGAGGACGTTATTATTAAACATGTGTAGTTAATGGATTCAAATTCGTCAGAGGAGTTGGAAATACTGATAAATTCGTATTAAGTGATTAAAGCAATTTTGGCCCAGTTGGTTACTAAAGTGACCACATTTTATTTTATTCTTCCATTTATTTTATGGACTTTCTTGCTGTTATTTTTATTGAATTTTTTTAAAATCTATTAAAGTTTTATTATTTATATCCTCCATGACACTATACAGAGGGTATATATCAGTTTGTCTTTCCTCATAAAGTATATATGTATATTCGTGATCCTTATAACAACTTGAGTCGATATACCGATAACCGTCTGTCTGTCTATCTATCCGTCCTCTGTCTGTTGATATCACACCCATTCACGGAATAAACCAATAAGCAGGGTAAACTTCGGATAATATTGTTTGCCATTATTTCGAGCAGGATATGACCTAAAATATGACACCTCCAAAAAATTCAAAAAGTTCGGTGTGTTTGTGTAACAATTTCGTATTAAGTTTATCAAATTGTTTACTTTTTTTTAAACATATTGTTTACATTTGTTATAAATAATGCAGCAAGTCCAGATATTAATTAAACGTTAAACCCAGGTGGAGGGTATCAAAGATTTGACATTACCAAATTTAATACTCTTACTTGATTTTATACACGATTTTCTTTGGAACCGTTTAAAAAAAGAGTTGGGTGTACTTCAGACACCGTAGTTTGGATTAAAATAAACATATGTTTAGTTTGGAACAAATTTAACATTTTATTGCCCGTTTTTTCAATAGGCGATTATCTTTTATGGCAACGAGAAACTGCCGATTAAAGAAATTTGGTTTTCTCAATGTCTGGTTTGCTTCTTTTTTGTCGCAAAGCTAACCGGCACTCATCTGCCAATTATTTATTTATCGTAGGGATAAATTATTCTCCCAACTTTCATATCAATTTTGAGAGGCATTGCCAACTGAAAAAATTCTCCCAACTTTTATACGTATTCTGAGAGGCATTGCCAACTGAAAATAATGTTTTTGTCAGTACATTGAGAAAACCAAAATTGTTAACCGGCAGTTTATCGGTCCAATAAATTTATGTCCTGGTTAAGTAACAGGCAGTTTGACGATACATTGAGAAAACCGGCATATATGTATTTAATTAATGATGATAATGAAGAAAACTAGTCTTCGTTTTCTTAAGCAAGAACAAAATAAAAAGTCGAATGTTTATATACTTTTTCTTAGATATATACTAAAAAGGAAAAAATCAGGATTTTCCTAATTATACCAGGTAAAAACAAAAAATCTCTTGCAAATCTACCAAGTAATTAAATATTGTGTGATGGGATATTTATGATGGCGTTTACCACTATTCCTGGTAGGAGAACAATAGACATCTAACATAAGCGGGGATGTTTTAAAAATCTACATTGTATATAATTGAAAATATTTTAGCAACTGCAAGCATTTCCTCATTAACAGCCAAGCTGTAGAGACATTTTCATTTTAAGAAATAAGTTTAGTTTTATGCAGTTATATTACCAAAATGGGTAATTATATAGATAAAGGTACACATATATTTGATGAAAGTGATAAAGAAAATATTCGTGCAGATACAAACGATGTGTCAATATTGACAGATCGCCTAACGCTGTCCACAAGTACAACATGTATAGAACTGGCTAAGGAAGCTGGTGAAAGTTTAAATTTTCATATATTCTCGTATAAGCAATATATGCCATGCAAACAACGTCAAGTCTACAAATGGGCCGCAGCCAAATTGGCTCTCACCGAAGAGTTGATACGTACGAATCAAATCCGTAGAATTCCACTGAATCAAAGCACATATTTGGAACCAGAGACTGACTATTTGACAGATGATGAAATGGAAGAGACCTCCGTGGATCGACAATTGCGTTCGTTGGAAAACTATCGTACCGAACTGGTTGAACTTATTGGTCATTTATCTTTATGCAACAGATCAAGACCACAAAAACGTAAGAAAGGAAAACGGAACAGACGTCGCCGGCTACTTGGTAAATATCATAATCAGCACACCAACTATGACGACAATGATTCGGAAATGTCAGATTCTTCAAAGCTGGGAGCAAACATTAATCGTGACAGAATTATCAAAAGGTTACCATTACAAGTTAAGAACTTTTAATGCAAATTAGATTTAAAATCACAAATAAATACAGTCTATATAAAATATGGAAACTTAAGAATATCATAAATAAATAAAAACTTAAAATAATAGTTCATACATAATGCCATGTTTTACACTCAAAAAAATGTATCGGATGGTAGTTTCAATGACAAAGTTAAATTATTCTAAAACTGCTGCTTTTATGAAGTTACATAGTTTTTATACCCTATAGCAATCTGAGGTCAGGGTATAATGAGTATGTGCTGGTGTTTGTAACTACAAAATATATCTCAGACCATCTTTTTATTATACCGATCGACTCTGAATTATGTTCTGAGACAATCCGTCCGTCCGTCCATCTGTGTGTCCATGTAAACCTAGTAATCAAACTATGGACAGCAAATATGAACATATCTCGAAATTTTGTGTATAAGCTTTTATCGGCCATAGCATGATTGTTATTAAAATTGGTGATAATCGGTGCAAGTAAAGACTTAGACTCCATCTATCTATCTCCATCCTATCGTCGACTTAAATTGACCGAAGATTCATATTATCATATCAATTTTGATCAAGTTTGGTTTATGCGTGTTTGTTACACCCACTCATTCTTTGTCAGAGCCACCATTTACTTAAATCCGTCAAAAAACAAAAATATTATATGATTTATTTATGTTTTTGAAGAAATTAAGTAACTTTACTGAATATATGAAATATGGCCATGATCCGTACATTTTTCGACCAAGTCCCTATAAAAAATAACATCTTATATGAACTTTTTAATTTCTGCGGGCAACAAATTAATAACATATTTCAAATTAATAACATTAGTAGGGCCAAGACCCTTTCTCCATAGTCGAGTAGTCGATAAATACCGTATTACTGGTTTATAAATTATATGTGGGAAATACTTTTTTAGACATTCATGTTTTGAAACTAAAATTTTGACGTTAACTGTTTGTTGTTCAATCAAATAGTTTTCAAAAGAGTTTATTTTTACGAAAAATTTAGTTGCTGCCGAAGAAATACTTATTTCAACTTTTTCAAAAATTATTTGTCAGTGTTGTTTGTTTTTTCAGTAAATTCAAATTACACGATACGTTTTTAAACTGTAGTTTCCGCTTTGTGTTTTTTTTTTTAATTTTTTCTAAAATGTTTCTTTAAATCAGTGTTGCCATCCATCTACAAGGCAAAAAATTCCATAGAGGTCTATTCATAATCACTCGAAATTATATTTAATAAAAAATTAAAAATAAGGAAGTTTGTAAGGTAAAAAAGTTAAGTATGCCACACAAACCTGTTCACATAAGGCATGATTTGTATATGGCCAACTCCCACTTAGAAGCGCTAGTTTTTGATAAAAAATAATCCCAATAAAGCTAATATTAAGACCAATAAAGCTAATATTTGGCTAAATGGCTTTGTTAACAAGGAAAATATTCATTATTGGGTAGGAAGAAACCTTCATGTGCTTCAAGAGATTCCATTGGAAGACTATTTTTGACCAGATTTAAATAGACTTGACATCAGCAAGATGTGATTCCAACATAATAGTGTCACATGACATACAGCTGGGGCCAAATCACCGCATTCGTTATCGAACTTTTCGATCGAAATTATTTTTTTATTTTCCAAAATTATATACATAGAATAACTTAACTATGTTACAGTTAACGAATTATGGACCCTAGTTAAGAATAAAAGTGAAACTAGGGCTGATGTTTGTCTGTCCTCTGTAAATAATAAACCTAAATATGGAATTTCGATTGATTTTACTCGATATCTAATGCGGTGATTTGGCCCCCTGGTCTAACAACTGATCTATCGATGGTGAAGTTCGACAATTATGTAATCTCGAGAAATGGTCGGGAAAAATGGCAACCTCGCTCATGCCATTTAAAGCCTTTGGATTTCTTTTTGTGGGGTTATGTTAAGTCGTTGGTTTATGCCAACAAGTCAACAATATTAGAAGGGCTCAGGAATAATATCAAATGAGAAATTTCAGCATATATGTGGGAAAAAATTGGCTCCAAAGAATTAATCGATGCCAACGTGCTTGTAGTGGTTATATGCGAGAGATCGGATTCCATTCTTAAATTTAAATAGAAATTTGTTATGTCCTTATTGAAAAAGTCGAAATATAAGTGTTTTTGTTTCTTCCTGCTTCTAAACTTTTTATACCCTCCACACCTCAGTGGCAGAGGGTATATATAGGGATATATATATATAACAAGGGAAGTTGATTTAGTGATGACCGTCTGTCTGTGAAAATCACGTTCACGCCGTCAATATCAAAGCTAGATCGTTCGTTTATCAACATCCCAAATGAGTTGCTATTTAAAATCGTCAAAATCGGTTAAAGGGGTCACGAGATATGAATAAAACTTTGAAAAAAAACTCTTGAAAATATTAAATTTTTCAGTGTGATTGTTGTTTTTCTTAAGATATGTTGTATATGTTGTAATTCTTCTTATTGTTGAAGTTATTGCAGTTGTGTGTATGTTAATAGTGCACGTGTCACATTGGCCTAAGCAAGTATTACCACATATTTTTTTTATCGTAAAAATTAAAAATTAATAATAATTAAAAATAAAAATTAAAAATAAAAATTAAAAATAAAAGTTTAATATTCAAAATTAAAATTGAAAAATGGAAAATGAAAAATGAAACATTAAAAAAGAAAAATGGAAAATGAAAAACGAAAATTGAGAAATGAAAAACGAAAAATGAAAATAAAATGGAAAATGAAAAATGGAAGTGGAAAATGGTATATGGAAAATGAAAAACGAAAAATGAAAAATGGAAACTGGAAACCGAAAAATGAAAAACGAAAATTGAAAAATGAAAAACGAAAATGAAAAATGGAAAATTAAAAATAAAAATTGAAAATGAAAAATGGAGAATAGAAAATTGAAAAAGAAAAATGAAAAATGAAAAAAGGAAAAGGAAAAATGGAAAATGGAAATGCATTTTCCATTTTCCATTTTTCAATTTTCTTTTTTCATTTTCCATTTTCTATTTTCTATTTTCTATTCTCCATTTTTCATTTTCTATTTTCCATTTTACATTTTTCGTTTCCCATTTTCCGTTTTTCATTTTCCTTGTTTACTTTGGCTCAATAATTATAACAATTCTATTAAATTTACGATGGACGCTGAACAAAACAATATCATATCATATCTTGATTTGTTGATCCACAGAAAGGTAGATGGCACCGTGGAAAGTTCCATCTATCAGAAACTAACGTCAAAGAATCGATTACTAAATTATGAATCTTCTCATCCATAAAACCAAAAATCAGGTGTTGCCTATGGCTTGATATCAAGATTTTTGTCACTATCGTCTGACGCACATATTGGTGATGCTAAGAAGCGAGTTTATGAAATTCTAAAATCAAATGGTTACCCTGTTGGATTGATTGCTCATTTGATTAATAAATTTTTGAAACAACGAGATAATCCAAAGTCAAAACTTCTGGTAAAATTCAAAGGTTTGGCATACACACCGCATCTATCTGAAAATATTCGCAATTTGTTAATACGCTATGATCAAAAATTGGATATTGGTTACCGACCGTATTCAAATGTTAGTAGAATCCTACCAAATTTGTATCCAGGGCTACCACATTTGATGAAATATGGAGTTGTATATATGTTTAAATGTAAAGATTGTACTGGTGAATATGTGGGACAAACGGGACAACAACTTTGTAAAAGAATAAACCAACATAAAAATGATATCAAATATTATTCATCTGACAAAAATATGAAACTGGAGCTGTCCACCATTCCATTTCCCTTGGTCATAGTTTTGATTATGACTAAACGACTGTATTGGCAACGCAAAAACAATACCATAAACGGATTATATTGGAGTCGATTAACATTCATCAGAGACAAAGATCCAGTGTGAATCTACGATCTGACATTGATAATTTAAATCCAGTCTACACTCAATTATTGGACCTTTTGAAAAAATTAAGGATTAAAAAAAAAACTGTGTCTCATAACAAATTTATTTAAATATTCGTGAACACCATGTTTTTTACTTAAGGTCCACATCTGTTGTATTTTTATTTATTTACTTTATTTCTAACGTTTTTATCAATAACTTTGGATGCAATTTAATGATTGAGAAAAATTATTAGTATGGCGATAACGAAAAAACTTTTGACGTGTCAATTTATCTGCTTAATTATGTTTTGTGTAAGTCCTATATTGTATAATATTATACTTTTGTTTAGTAATGTTCCCTTTAATGATTATTTTAGTGGTTTGGTGCTGATGAGGGGATCAAATAAATCCCGAAATATTCAATAAAAATCTGAATTTGATCCATTGACAGAAATCTTGTTTTATTGAAAACGAATTAAACTTTAGTTTCACAAATGAATGTCAATATTTTCAAATAGATATCATACAGAACAATGTTAAGAGTATACACCGGGTGGTCTTTTATTACATACGTTTTTTAATTATTCTTTTACAAATATGAACATAAGTTTGGCATACTAAATTTTTGTTGTCTTTACCAAATAGAGTTACCGAGTTCATCAATGAGTTTTTTGCTTTCAAAACAGTTCTACATAGTTATATAGAATTATTATTCTGCTTTACCTACAAAATATCTGATTGCGATTACATCTAATTTTTAAACATTGTTTATAATTACTAAAGCATTATTATTATTAACATAAATACAAAATTGCACTTTTTAAATTTGAATCTTCGATAAAAAACTTAAATTTTTAGGTTGAAATGTCGTCATACATAAATAAAAATCATAAAATAGTGAAAATATTTTGCTTTTATTAAAAAACCTTTTCATATAAATAAAAAAATTAAATAGCATATTCAATTCATTATTTCATTTTCAAATAAATAAACAGAAATATTAGTAAAAAAAAAAATAGAGATATTAAACATACACATAAAATCATCCTGTCAAACACAAAGTAATTTGTTTTTTTTCCTTCTTTTTGTTTTTCGCTTATTTTGACAGAGATGCCACTCGTTTACAATTTAAATAAAAAGAAAAATAGATTTGTCGACTGTCGTTAAGATGTATGTACTTTAGACTGCCACTTAAAAAAAAATCTTGCGGCACCCCACAGATCGGTTCCTTTTCCCAAAAAAGTAATTGTTGCAAAATTTTGTTCAATTCGGTTGGGGGGAAATGGTGCCTCAAAGGCCCCAAAGTTCAGAAAAAACGCTTTTTTTCCGTAAAATTGACTTTGGACTATCAATATCTCAGCAACTATTCATTTCACATGAAAATCCGCTAATAAGCAGATATCCCCTTAAAATCTGTAAACACAAAGAATTTACAAAAGTGTTTTGATGTTTGAACTTACCTACGCTGCCGATTACGGTACTTTTTTTTTGTTACTTTGTTTTTGCAAAAGTGTTGTTGTGATTTACTTGATAACGGAACTTTATTTTTGCGACAATAAATGAATTTGAGTATTTCATATTTATAAGTAGTTATTATTTTGCAAGTGATCGTTGTGCTAACATGTCTATGTGTTTACGTGAGCGAATATATTTGATTGGAAATTATTCCAACAGTTTGGTTGGTTCAAAATTGCCATCTGTTAAAGAAGTCATGAAAGTGATTTTTTTCAATACGCGTGTTGTTAAGCTGAGCTTGAGAGAAAGTGCCCGTTTAACAATAAAAGAAGTGCAAATAATTTGGAAAAGGGCAAGAATTCCTACAAGAGAAGAAAAGCACTGTATTGAAAAATTAGAAAACCTCTATAATGAATGGCGAAGTCTGCAAAAGAACTCAGCTAGAAAGACAACAAGAGAAAAAAGAAACTGTGTTTACCCAAAAAATGGAAAAGTTATTTGATATAGCTCATGCAAATGCATTGAATATTATGAAATTTGACGAAGATAAAATATTTTTATTGAATCAAAGAAAAGAGGGAAGACCAGGATATATGCATGGCATCGATAGCGAACAACAAACTGAAGAGAGGCAAAGAAAATTGTTGCAAAGGAGAGAAAAAAGTACACAAGAAGTTAACGATTTATTCAGAACTGTTCCAATAAACGATATTTCGTTATATGACCCGGAAAATTCAAATTGTGAAGAAAGTGCTTCTGACATGGATATTGCACAAGAGCCACCTTTAAAGAAAGTTAGGGGAAATACTAATTTAGTAACTCCAAAACTTGCTGCTGTTCTTGATTCTTGCAAAATAAGTGACAGAAATGCTGTTAAAATTATCGTTGCTACTGCAGAAGCGTTTGGTCAGAGCATAAATAATTTCATTCTAAATAAAAATTCAGTTCGTACTGCTAGACAACAATTGCGGCAAGAACGTGTTGATGAAATCAAAGCCAAGATGAAAAATACTGATTTGGAAACTGTTTGTTTGCATTGGGACGGGAAACTACTTCCAGGATTAGAAGGAAAACAGAAAGTAGACCGGCTCCCTATTATAATCTCAAACGGTGAAATTGAGCAATTACTCGAGGTTCCACCTTTAGACACAAGCACTGGAAGAGCCCAAGCATTAGCTATTTGTAAAGCTGTTTACGAGTGGGGTTTACAAGATAAAGTGAAAGCGTTAGTTTTTGATACAACAGCAGTGAACACCGGTCGTCTAAATGGAACAGCTACGATTCTTGAAAACTTATTAGAAAAAGAACTTTTGTATTTACCATGCCGGCATCATATCTATGAACTAGTTTTAAAAAGCGTGTTTGATATAAAAATTTCAAAGTCCGAAAACCCTAATGTTGTCATTTTCCAGAAATTTCAGAAAGCGTGGCCAAAAATAAATGTCAAAAACATTGGCAGTGGCATTAGTGACAAAAGAGTTGAGAAAAAATTCTGTGCAAGTGAAATAGAAATCATAATTTCAAATTTGGAGAAATTTTTAAATGCCGAACAGCCCCGTGCCGATTATAGGAATTTCTTGAATTTATAATAATATTCTTGGGGAAAACACCAAGTCGTCGTTTAAAAATTAAAGCTCCAGGAGCTATGCATCATGCCAGATGGATGTCAAAGGCCATATACAGTTTGAAAATATTTTTATTTAGAAATGAATTTGAGCTTACCAAGAAAGAAGAAAAGGCTTTATGCGAAATTTCTATCTTTCTTATAAAAATTTATGCTGATGCATGGTTCACATCTTCTTTACCAATAAAAGCACCTTTTTGTGATTTTAATTTTTTAATTAAGCTTCACGAATATGCAAAATATGATAGCGAAATCTCAAAAATAACGTCTGAAAAATTTTGTAGGCATCTTTGGCATTTAGGTTCAGAAGCTGTCGCCTTTGCCTTTTTTGATTCAAGCGTAAGTTCGGAGACTAAGGCGAAAATCGTGGAAAGATTAAATAGAGAATCATCGTCTAAACAAAATGATAAAAATGCAAATGTAACAATTTCTGAAATCCTGGAAGAGGGCATCGAACAGTTTGTTTCGAAAACAACTTTAAATTTTTTTACCAGATTTAATATAAATATAAACTTTTTGAAAAAGCCACCCTCTGAGTTGGAAGTAGATGAAAATTATAAAGAGGCAATAGAAAAAATTAAAACGATAAAAGTTGTGAATGATGCGGCAGAAAGGGGGGTTAAATTGATACAAGATTATAATTCCATACTATCAACAAATGAAGAACAAAAACAATATATACTACAAGTAGTTCAAGATTATCGCCGCAGGTTTCCTGACTGCAACAAATAAACTTTACTCAATACAAACTATTAATACATTGTTATAAATACCCACATACGTAATACAATAAATAACACAAAATCTAACGTTTTGCAAATTAACTTATTGAAGGCGCAAATCTTGTTTGGGGGGTATAAATCAAAAACAGTTCGAGATAGTCAAAAACTTTCTTTGGCAAAATTATTCAGCGTTAAATTTCCTTCATTTCAGTAATATGTTATTTTTATGAGTAATGGGTAATAGCTGAGTTATTCAAGCCCAAAGTCAACTTTTGTGCAAAAATGCGAATTGAATAAAATTGTGCAACAATTACTTTTTTGGGAAAAGGAACCGATCTGTGGGGTGCCATCAGGCAAATTCACAAAAACAAAAATCCCATATGCGCTAATGGCAGTCTAATGTACTTAGTGAATCACTTAATCCTTAGTGCAAACAACAATAGCTGTCGATATATTTTGCGATTGTCGGATCGTTGAAATTTACAGAATCATTGAAATTTACAGAAAACATTAATTTAAATTTAATGAATTTTATAAAACCTCAAATGATATTTAAGAATTGCGAACATAAAAATTGTTACATAAATAAACGCAATTTGATGAGAATGTTATTTATATATAAATTTTCACAATTTTTTTTGGATGAAAATTTTGAACTTTTTCAGAAAATAAAGATAACAAATTATTTAATTTAAAATGTTTGGGACATTTGGTTTTTTGCGTTTGGCATCCCTAATTTGATTACTTATTTTTATAAATTTATTTTCTATATTTTCCAAATATGGCAATATTTTAATACAAAAGTTGAGAAAGCTTTTTTTGGTTATTATTTTGTTACTCCATCCGACCTATATGGCCGCAATGAAAAAATATTTCGCCAGTTAAAAGAAACTATACAGCCATCTCCAATTAGCACGATTTAATGCATAGAGCCACCCTACACAACCATTACCTTTGCAATGGAGGTTAGGGCGAGCTATTTAATTAGCAAAAACTAAATTAAACGAGAAGTTATGTCATATAACCGGAAACGCATGCATATAGTTAACGCATGCATATTTTTCCAATATTTTGTTTACATTTATTATCAATACTCAAACCGAGGTGGAGGGTATCAAATATTCGGCACATCCGAATTTAACACTCTTACTTGTTATACCTTATGTTAACAATACAATTTTAGCATCTTTTTTACAACCCGGAATATAACACAGGTTATTTGGCTGCAAACTTGAAAAACTTAAAGCACAAGTTCACAAAATTTTCTGACGTAAGCAACAAAAAGCAGAAATTGTCATCAGTTGAAGAGGAAGACAAGGAAGAAGAACTTTCACAGGATGATCTGGCATTTTTTTTCAAAATTGCGTTGTTGCAGATAATTTGCAGGTTGTAAAGGAAAAGCTGCGTGAAACAGTTAAGACCAGGATACAGTTTTGCGCAACAGAATCTAACGTTTTACATCGCTTTCCCAGATTTTTCGCATCCAAAAGTCTTTTGGACAACTGGAGCAAGTATGAAAGCTCCAGGCAGGTGGAGGTTCTTCTTGGGACAGTTTTTGTGACTGGTCTACTGAAGTATTACCATTTTTAAACCTGCTAAAACTGCTGCCATCCACCGGTCTTGGACGAGCTCGAAATAAAGTAAAATTCCAAAAATCAGTTGACTTCATTTCTTTACAAAATGTAATTATTTTTTAAAATTATATTTTTACTAGAGGATTGTGTGGCGCCTAGGCGCCCGTTTATTTTGACTTTAACAAACAAATTTTTTTTCAATTTCAGAATTTTCTTATATTTTATATATTTAAAAAAAATTAATTTTAATGTTTTTAAAAAACTTAAAAAAAAAATCGAAAAACAGTTGTAAAAAATACAAACCAAAAACTTCGATTTTCAAATGAAGTTTTGTAAAAGGTCCAGTAGCCAACCTTTGCTTTATACTTTCTGCTTCTATACATAAGGAGTTTTTAATATTATATGATTTAAAAAAAATATTTTATTTTGATAGAAACTCGGAAATTTTAGTCTTATTAAGACAAACTATTAATATGTATCTTTTTAATATTTTAATTTATGTTTTATAACTTTTTAAAATGCATCAAAATAAATAAACTTATTCAACTAAAAAAAGTTTTTAAACCTTTCGGACAAAACAAAAAAATACTACGGTTATAACGAACTTAGTATATAACGAACTAATTTGGCCGGTCCCGCCGAGTTCTTTATAACCGAACTCCATTTTATTGTATAAAAAATAGAATAGAATAGAAAAACAAAAGTTTTAGAGCAAGGTTCCTAAAAGTTTCTTAAGGGGAGGGTAAGGTTTTAAAAGCAAAAAAAAAGTCGTATTTTCATAATTCTTTTTTGAAGACATGAATACACGTTATAGCATAACATTTGAAGAATCTTTGAAAAAATTTTCAACTAAAAATTTTAATAAATTAGTCCGCAACAGCCAATATTCGGAGGCGTTGTTGTTTTGCGGTGACCATTATAACTCGTTACCGGACCATGTGAAATAAAAAAATCGAAATGCGTTTAAAAGTTGACATGTTTCCTGAAGTAGTGACGAAGAGTTTTTCAATTTTGTTTATTTTTTTGCAGAATTTTGATGTGAAAAACGATTTTTGCTATACAATTTCGGGAATTTGTTGTTAAAAAATGGGGAAGAAAATGGAAAACCTTCGTGGTTATATAATGATTTATGTGTAGATATAGTGTCTAAAATTTCAAAAGAATCGGTCAAGAAGATTTTGAGTTATGATGTTCACGGACTTCGAACATTTATTTGCGAGAAAATCGGTTTAAAGTTTTGTTAAAAACGGATTTATATACATAATATACCGTATGAGGACGGTCGCTGGAAACGCTGTATCTTCTTAAGTTTTGCTCTGATTTACTTAAAATTTTGACATTCAGGAAGAGAAATGCAAAAAAGGTTTTAAAACCTACCACCCCTTAAGGAAATGCAAACACCAATACACCTACACAAAAAAGAAAAAAATATTTCATATTTCATCATACATGTAAACTGAAAAAAGAGAACTACATTTTTTGCAAAGTTATCTATAAATCCAAAAAAGCAAAAATAAAAAATAAGCGCGTATTAGTTTTACTTAAAAAAAATCGCCTTTAATTCTTCCATGATAATTTCAATAAATTATTCAAATTAAAATCTTAAATATGTATACCTATTTACGTAATTTATGTTTGTCTAAATTTTTTCAAACGCAAATTATGCAAAAATTAATATTATGAGTGAAAAAAAAATTATTTTCCCACCTATCTCTAAAATTACAATGTAATTTAATTATGCAGAGTTACAATAATTTAAATTTTAAACTCAATATTGCACTATTTTTTCAAGGGCTTTTCATTTTCTATACAGAGCTGTAACGAAATCATACGTTGGACAACAACAAAATCCACATTGAAGATCTTTTTTTTCTTAAATATTTATCAAAAAAAGCGTACACTTTGGTAAGTGCTGGCCATAAGAGAACCTGAGCGAAAGCACTCTTAACAATACAAAACAATTTTGAGATATCTAAACTTTAGTTTGATAAAGGTGCTATTACATGATGTGTTTTTTACATATGTACTGTCAAATTTTCCCACAACAAAAGTTGTACACGTCGTGTGATACATATGAAACATTGTTTATGTACAATACGTGAGGAAAGTCACATGTACATTTTTCAATTAGAACAGGTTCTATTTTTGCATGACAAACAAGTGAAAATACAACACTGCTTATGGCGAAAGAAAAACAGAGTACATTTTAAAGATTAATATTGAAAGAAAAATAAATTGTTTAGTATTAATTAACAATTAAAAAATACATAACCTTTTTTTTAACAACAAATTTTTGTAAATTCACAAATTAAATCAGCTGTTGTTTACATTTAGAGGTTATGTCATACGGAAATACATACGCACGTGTGATAGCAAAAATTCTGAATCGTATGTAAAAGACAATTTTGACAGACATGAAGAATTTCATATGGATAAAAAAAGTGACAGTACATATGTAAAAAACACATCGTGTAATAGCACCTTAAATGAAGTATGTATGCATATCGGACGACGTTAAATGAGAAAAATAAAAATGTTTAAAATTTCATTCATTCCTTTTTTGCAGAATTTTTTCATTGACCAACAATGAGAATTTAAAGAAGAATTTGAATAGAAATTAGTTTTTTTTTGATGCATTTTTTGGGCTCAACTTATTCCATATGTAACACGGAATCTGCATATGTAGTGTTATTGTCGTTAGCAGTGTTGCCAATTTTGACAACTTATTGTAATTTCGACGATTTTTCAATTTGTTAAATTGATTTGTTAAATTTGTTAAAATGATGATTGAAGATTTAAAATTTTCAGTAGTATAAAAATTACGATTTCAAGGGCTAACAATTAATGGGTTGTTTATCGAAAATTGATAGTTTTTGTTCAGTGTAAATGGAAATTACAAAATATGTATAGATTTAATTCTGGGTCAAGTCGTTTCAAAACGGAAATACCTTGAATAGCATCTCCATTTAAGATTTAAGTTTTAATTACGGCGATACTTTAAACCTATATTATATGTTTCAGCTATAGATACATATCAATAAAATTATTTAGTTGATTGCTGTGTTAAATTATTTTCGTTGAAATTTCATCACTAATACATTTTTATATATAGAAATAACCAATGCTGTAATAATATTCGTAATATGAATTATATAAATAAATTTTATTGTTTCCTTTTGTAATATTTTTCGAATTTTATAAGCGGTAAAATTTTCTTGGCAATTTCTTGTTTTAAAAATGACGATTTTGGCGATTTAGTTTCCAAAATTGTCGATTTTCAGAAGATTTTATTAGCAGTACTGGTCGGTAACATAGAAGAGAGAAAATTGTGTGTGGGTTTGTATAAAATGAGAAAGATTAAATTTTGTTTGTGTATTTCGCATTGCTTTGTAGGGAGTGCTGTGTGTGTATTATTTCAGCGTTACAGAATCAGCCAGTCAGTCAGTGAGTCAAGGATCAGCGTAAATATATATAAGATACTTCCACTTACAACAATCACACTCATCCTTACACCTCAATTCGCCTGTAGCAGAGTATAAGGTTGAGTCGCATCAGGCAGTAATTTTAGCAGTTGGACAAAGCAAAAGCTCCTTAATTCAGTATTTTATAAACATCGATGGTAAAAACTTAATGTTCCCGCTAATTACAATTTCTGACAGGTATTTGACTTATACTTTAATAGTTTTTATGTTTTTAACATTGAATTCGACGCAGCTATAGTGAACTTTATGCAGTTCTTTGCAAAATTTCTCTACGGAATTGATAATCAAAAGAAGCTAACGTCAAGACTTATAGAAGTCCATTCGAAATTTGAAAACAAATTCAAGGAACGCCTTGATTAAATTTGAGTGCAGAATGTAAAATTTTTGCTTTTTATGCGATAGTGAATTCGAAACAGTAAATTTTGTGATTTTTTAGCAGAGTCCCATGGTTTAAAATTAAGATGCGTATATAATAAGAAATGTAAAAAAGTATTCTGTACATTTAGTTCACTAAGATAGCATTCAACATCCTGCATTAAACGTAAAATTAAAGGTGGAATTCCGATTAAGAAAAAAAAAATTATTGAAAATAATGATGAGTTGCCCATGAATGAATCATGTGACCCAACAAATAAGAGTGAACAATTTAATGTTGATAATGACAAACACGCAAATAATCCATATGAGTTGCCTTCAGCAAACAATTGAAACACTTTCTCAATTGCTGCATCAGTCATAAAAAATTTGATATCATACAATATTTCAGAAAAAAAGATCAGTGAAATGCTTTCAAGTTTAGAGGGTCTGTTTCAAAGAAGTTTTATTGAGTTTAAAATTTTTTATTAAGAAAACATACAGATATAAATACGAATGATTTTGAAGCCACCTTCTCTGATTGGAGGGACACAATAACTCAAGACTTTAAGCAGTACTCTAGTAAATATAAAAGAGATAAAAACTGTAAGAAAAATGAATTATATGTCCCTCCGATTGCTTGGCCAATAGGAGCCCATTGGGTTGTTAGAAAAAAAAAGGAAAACTAAATACATTCAACAAAGCACTTTGCCCAGTCAACATTTCAATATATTTCAATTATTGCGACACTGGAAGCTCTTTTTAAAAACGATTCTTTTAAAGAATTATATTTTGCAAAAAACCACACTTGTGATGAAAATATATTTTTCGGTTACTGTTGCTCTGAAAACTTTTTGAATTCCGGTTTTTTCCAAAAAGAATTAAATGCTCTAGAATTGAAAATTTTTTATGACGACTTTGAAATAACAAATCCTTTAGGAAGTAAAGCCGGAATTCATAAGGTAGGAGCACTTTACTTCACAATACGTAACCTTCCTTCTCAGTGTCCAATTCAAAATGAGAAAACATTCACTTAATTTCGTTTTTTTTGTGTAAAGACCTTAAAAATGCACACGTAAACTTCAATCATGTGTTACATCCGCTTGTTAATGATATACGAGCTCTTGAAAACGTTGGTGTTAAAGTAGACAGTGCTTTTTTAAAAGGCACCTTAGTAGCGATAGCTCAAGATAATTTAGGGGCAAATACTTGTCTTGGCTTTGTAGCTTCTTTTCGAGCGGACCATTACTGCAGATTTTAAAATTCACCGAGAAGACGCTAAAAACATATGCTTTGAACAACAAAATCTATTAAGAACGCACGCCGAATATGATGAAATTTCCTCCCTTAATATCGGAGTATCATCTTTAGATGAAAAAAAATTACAAAGGGAACTAAAAGTGTATGTGAGATCAACAAATTGTCACATTACAAAATTCATGATATATCATGATTATTATAAAACTTTTTTCAGAAGCTTGTAGAATTCAAACATCTGACTTTAAATGAAATTAATGACAAAATAAAAAGTTTTAATTATGAATTTTTCCAAAACACTTACATTCCTCCAAAAATCACGCTGGACAAAAAGTGTCGGACCTCTATTTGATTGTCTGCTTCGCAGAATTTGTGTTTAATTTTGCATTTTCCCTTAATTATACCCTATACCACTATGTGGTTTGGGTATAAAGACTTTGTGCTGCTGTTTGTAACAACCAAAAATATTCGCCCTAGACCCATCTTTAATTATACCGATCGACTCAGAATCACTTTTTGAGTCGAAATAGCAATGTCCGTCCGTCCGTCTGTGTGTCCATGTAAACCTTGTAATCAAACTACAGGTCGCAAATATGAATATATTTTGATGAAATTTGGTATGTAAGCTTTTATCGGCCATAGGATGAACGCTATTGAAATTGGTGAGAATCGGTCCATGTTCAGATCTAGCCCCCATACAAATGACCCCTATGAAATCAACATATATTGCCATAAGATCCAAATTATCATATAGATCTTACTCGGATTGGGTTTGTATACGTTTATTACATCCATTAATGAGTAGTCCAAAAATGATCCGTATTGGACAACTCTTAGTCATAGGCCCGATATAGAGCTGCTTCCCGATCTTCACTTAAATCTATCAAAAAAACAAAAATTTTGCACTGATTCTTCTCAAATTTTGTTTGTATATATTTTTGCAAAATACAAGAGACCTTACCAAACATGGTCAGGATCGGTCCATTTTTGGGCCTAGTCCCCATATAGATATAGCATCCGATATGAACTTTTTCATATCTGTAGCCGAAAAAATTAATAAAAATCCCACTCAAATTTGGTTTATGCTTATTTTCTATATCCAGTTAGTTGGGCCTGAGAGATAGGGTCTCTAAACGCATGGTATAGGGTATCGTATAGTCGGTCTAGACCGACTATAATTTTCTTACTTGTTTTTATTTATAATAGTGTTTATTATGTTATTTTTAATTATTTTTAAATAATAATGAATTTATTAAAAAAAAAAAATTATTTAAATGCGTGATAAAATTTCTTTTTCAATTTAAACCATAAAAGAGAAGTCGCGCCCTAATAAATTGTGACTAGGTTATCATAACAACCTCAGTTTTCGCAACGGCCAAAATTTCTATTTGTTGCGTTAAGCAAAGTTGCACGTAAAAAATATATATTTTTACGACAATTCTAAATGTTTCATTTAAAATTACAATAAATTCTATCACCTTCGTGTAAAAACGATTTATAAAATATATCTTTATACATTATATCTATGCATAAAATAGCCAACTTAAAGAATAATTTTTTCGATTGGAAACGTTTCGATTCTATTTATAGAATGAACAAAAAAATCTTGAAATTATTTTATTGCATATTGCACTTTCCATATTAAAATTTAAAGCCTTATAAGCAGTTACTTGATTTCACAAAGCGATTTAAGTTTTGAAAATGATTTACTGAAATCTATTGAAATTTTTCGATCGAAATTATTTTTATATTTTCCAAAATAAAATATTAAGAGTAATTTTACTCTGTCACAGCTAAGGAGTTATGGTCCATAGTTAATACAAAAAGTGAAACGAGGTCTGAAGTTTGATGATTGCCCCTGGCTTTGGCTGTAATTCCTTGAAATTGAGAAAAGCATGATGACGCCACGATTTATCTTTTTCCTTTCAGCTAGTGTCAATGAAAAGAAATCTGTTTTTAAAAATTAATAAATACGATTAAATTTTAAATGAATGAGCGAATTTACAATTTAAAATATCTAAAAGAGCTTCTTTTAATCCATTTATTTACAATTCGTTTTTACAACAATAAGTAAATTTTATTATCGTATTTTAACTTACAATACTACAGATATTCTGAGTCGATCGGTATAATAAAATATGGGTCTAAGCCCAATATTTTTGGTAGTTACAGACTTCAACACAAACTCATTATACCCTGATCATATAGTGGTATACAGTATAAAAATTAAATAAAAAAAATCGTTCGTTTTACTAATTTTGTCAGAAAAATTTTGTGAATCAACAAAAATGATTTGTTAGTTGTTTTTACTACTTGTTTGTAGTTTGAAAATAAATGAAAAAGACTTTCGATTCAACTGAAAATATAATCGACCGGTTTTTAAATCTTTAATAAGTATTCATTAGTTTTTATACCCTATACCACTATGTGGTTTGGGTATAATGACTTTCTGCTGCTGTTTGTAACAACCAAAAATATTTGACCTACACCCATCTTTAATTATACCGATCGAATCAGAATCACTATCTGATTCGATTAAACGATGTCCGTCCGTCCGTCCGTCCGTCCGTCCGTCCGTCTGTCTGTGTGTCCATGTAAAGCTTGTAATCAAACTGCAGGTCGCAAATATGAATATATCTTGATGAAATTTGGTATTTGATCTTTTATCGGCCATGGGATAAACGCTATTGAAATTGGTGAGAATCGGTCCATGTTCAGACCTAGCCCCCATACAAATGACCCCTATGAAATCAACATATATTGCCATAAGATCCAAATTATCATACAAATCTTAGTCAAATTGGGTTTGTATGTATATATTACATCCATTAATCAGTAGTCTAAAAATGATCCCTATTGGATAACTCTTAGCCATAGGCCCCATATAGAGCTGCTCCCCGATCTTCACTTAAATCTATCAAAAACAAAAAAATATTGCACTAATTCTTCTCAAATTTTGTTTGTATATTTATTTTTGCAAAATACAAGAGACTTTACCAAAATATGGTCAGGATCGGTCCATTTTTGGGCCTAGGCCCCATATAGATATAGCATCCGATATGAACTTTTTCATATCTGCAGCCGAAAAAATTAATAAAAATCCCACTCAAATTTGGTTTATGCTTATTTTCTATATCCAGTTAGTTGGGCCTGAGAGATAGGGTCTCTAAACGCATGGTATAGGGTATCGTATAGTCGGTCTAGACCGACTATAATTTTCTTACTTGTTTTAATATACATTTTTAGTAAATTTTAACGAAAAAATATTTGAAGTGTAGAAAATTTGAGTAATTAATGTGTTCTTTTGAGTATAATGCAATAATGTAATAAATATTTTGTGAGTGTATACGAATATGCAGGATTATTTACCATTCATTACAGCTGGTGCACGTATCAATGTAAGTTTATCAGCTACTGGGTCAACTCAATTACTTTTAGGGCCAATGACACTTAGATGTGATTGTGTAGAGGTAAAAATAGTAAAGTAATTGATTCGTGTCTATATTGGATCTCACTTAAATTGGTATTTTAGCATTTGGTGGTGTATTTAATTATTCATCTCTCTGTGGTACAACAAAGCAAAGGATGTTTGTCAACATTGTGAAATAGTTTAAGTGGTCAATGACAGCATTGACTTTTTATACGCTAGTAGAACATTGAACTTATTGACAAACAATGATAGCAAAACGAATTTATTGGCCATTACAATAAATAGGTATTCAAGTTTAACTTATCGGATCCATACATGGTTAGTGTCGGTTCCTCGGTCTTACACTTCCTATGAAAAGTACCGGTCACTAAGTTATGGCGTTGTCATAGGAGGAATAATTGACACTTTATTGGAAATAATACCGAACTTACCTTCAAGAAATCGTCTCATAATGGGATAGTTCCAAAATAACCGATTCAAATTTGTTTAAAATGTATAGACACAGAAAAAGAAGAGGTTTCCACTAAAAAAAATTGTTTATCAAGAAATTGTATCGTAATTCTAGTATATTTTAAAACACACTTGATTTTCTTTATTAAATATCTTATAATCATGATTCTTAGAACAGCGAAATAAGTTCGTTTTACCCATAAAATCCTAAACATAAATTACACACACAAAAAAAAAAACGTATAGGTTATATTATATGGCACTGAATATTTAACTGAATATATGTATTCCAATGTGTAGTATTGACGACTCTTAGAAAATGGGTTTCTTTCTTTTTCGATTTTGAATTGTGTCATTAGAAAAAAAAACAAGTAATAGTGTTAAATTCGGTTGTGCCGAATCTTTGATACCCTCCACCTGTGTCTTAAATTCAATGTAACAACCAATGTTGCGTACGGCCGATACTTAAGCTTTAGGTTCGAAAACCATTTCAAATTTTAAGTTATTGCTTTTATTTTTTGACCAGTATCTATTATAATATCTTCTCATAAAAAACAATGATGGTTTCTTCTATAGAAAAAATTGATTACAATATGAAAAGTAAGGCTTAATTGAAATATAGAATATAACCTATCGAATGGCCAAAAAACTACATTAGAAAAATCCCTTTTTAGTTCTCTCTTATTCGATAGAAAACCTATAAATTCTCTAAGTTCTTTATAGGACACCATAGAAAAGTACTTTATTTAATGCACCCGGGTGTTATAATACCCAAAGTAAAGTTTGATCCCTGTAACAATGTTTTGAGAGCTTAGAAGTCATGCGATAATTCAAAAAATGTATCAAATTAGTCTTGAATCTTTCTCAATTTTGCCTTTTATCAGTAAATTAACAATAAAAGAGAAGCAAATTTTTAAATATTTTTATCTGAATTAACTAGCAATATGTTAATTTAATGATAAAAATAAAAAATAAAAATCAATGTAGCACTAACAATAACATGAGAGTGTATGAAAATAGTGTTATCAAATTGAAAATGCGAAATAAATATAAACGTTTTTATTCCGATTGACAACTGTTATTAACAATTAAATTAAACAAAGGAAAGAGCATTTCTACATAGTTAAAAATCGAGTTAAATATAGTCGATGTAATTTAAAGTCATTTGATTCAAAGTAATAATATTTCCGTAAGTTTACTTCTTAAACACGCCTAGCAGATATTGTAAAATGTTAAATGATAAATTTGACATCACGCTTTCGTATGTGTATATTATTTTAAATTAAGGTTAGTGTATTATTTTTGTAAAGACTACGGGCTATAATTTTGATCATTAGACTTTGTAAATTTTTTTAACATTAGAATACATATATTAAATAATCACCTTTAAACGTGCTCAGAAGGAAAAATATTTGAAATACTTACTCTTTCTAATCTAAAAGTTTTTCTACAAAATAAATATCTTAAATTTATGAAAACATGGTAAATAATATATAAAAAATTTGACATTAAGAAAATTTGATACGTTTTCAAGTGAAAATTATTTCATATGGAAATTTTTCTTTACACGCAAAGATCAATTTTTGAGTTCTGATTACATCGAAAGCATTGGATAAAAGTTACAAAATTATAATTAGTTCTTATTAAAATCGTCACATACTTTTTATTAATATCTAATTAAATATTAGCTTCTTAATACACTTGTAGAAAAATTATAATACTTATAAAAATGGTACTTTTTTTTAGAAATAGATGAATTTTGAGGAACATCTATTTTTTAAAGAAATATTGCCTTTTTAAGAGAATTCACTTTTTTAATAAAGGCTTTTATTTTAATGAAAGGTACTGTTTTAATAATAGGTACTTTTTTAATAAATGTTACTTTTTTAAGAAAATTAAAAGAAAAAGTACTTATGTAAGAAAATAGACTTTCTTGAGAAAAGATAATGTTTTAAGTAAAGGTTTTTTTAAGAAGGACCTGTTTAAAGATGTAGATTTTAAGAAAATTGAGATTTTTAAGAAAAGGTACCTTTTTAGGAAAAAGAAATCATTTGTCCTTTCATATTGGCAATTTTCTTTATTATATCGGGTTAAGATAAAAACATTTGTGGCAATACTTGCTTAAGCCAAAGTGGCATGCACAGTATAATCATGCATACATTCTCATTAAGAAAATGCTACAACTAGAATGACAACAAAAATTAAAACACTTATGCTATGTTCACACGGACAGCAAGATCCGCGGTTCGCTCTCACATTCACGGTTCGCGCCCCAATCATGATTGAATCTATATGATTCGCCATACAAAATTTTGAGAGCGAATATACTTGGTTCAAAATGAACCTAGTTGTGAACCTAGAAACATTGAGTGTCATCTCCAAGTTTGGTACGAAATTATCGCTAGTTTATCTGAACTAGCTGTCAAAAATATATAAACAAAGAAAAAAACAAAAAATTAATTTGTGCAATAAAATAAATAGAAACATTTAACAAATTAAAAGTATGTATTTACATATATGTGACTTGCTCCACGAAAAGGGACCTCTGCGCCGAAAAATTTATTTTTTACTTTTGAGTGATTCTTAAAGGAAAAAGCGCTCTTTCAAATGCCGCAAACCGCAAGTTTCTATGTCATTAAGTTTTTTTACAAATCACCTGTAAAGATGAACATAATTAATGAAAAAATTTAAAAATGTGATATAAACAGATAATATACATATATAATATTTGAAATTTAAAAAAAAGTTCATCAAAGGTACAAAATTACAAAAATATCAAAATTTTACTCTTTTTTACTCCTAACACGCTTTCTTGGTGGTTCTTCTGTATTTTGATGCTTTTCACCTTTGTCTGATTTTTTTTAGGAAGTTCTTCCAGTTTTTTTTTTGTTATTTTCATCTCCGATTTATTCACCATTGTAGCACGTTTCTTTATAGATTGTTTATCTCCGTCTTTGTTTCTGGTTTTCACATCAGCTTGAGCTTTTTCAACTGCAGCTGTCTTCTTAGGGAGTTTTTCCACTTTTGCTACCGATTTTTTAGGAGTCTCAGTTTTGTTTTCAGTCAGTTTTTTTTGTTCTTATTTTTTTTTGGTGACTGCCTTGTTTTCGGTTGATGTAAATTCTTCGGATTTCTCTGACTTCTTCTTCATCGGTTTTTGTGGCTTCGGAGCCACATCATCGCACTTTTTCTTATCGAAAACAAGCTCTCTTATATTTTTGCATAAGTTTAATCCATCCGGAGTAATACCGTTAGGATAGGATAAATCATCGGTGCAGACACCTAGCTCAAATTTTATTGTATCCTGGCTATCTGCGAATAATTTCGCTTCCACGCTATCCTTACTAATGGTGAAGTGGTGAAAGGTCGTAATTCCAACTAATGGCTTGAAAAACTTCTTGAAATATTCAACCCAATCATACCATGTGACGTTTTCCATTGTCACTGGTTTATTACAGCCGGAGGTAGAAGAGGCAGTCACGCAGTTCTTGATATCTTCTAAGTATCAATATTACTGATGGCGTACTTGGCTTTAAAAATTCCAAAGTATCTATCTGGCGAAAATTTGGTGTGCCCCGTTAGAAGAAAGTTGAAATATATCTGTTTGTTTAATCCTCTGGCCACTCTCCACATAAGGTATCCAAGAACCGCATTATTTTTATTTTGCGCAACGCAGTTGTCCTTAAATAATGTCAAGGTTTTGCCAGGTACAAATGAGGTTGAAAGATGGTGATGCAATAAGCTGATGGTACAATTGGGCCTTTTCCTATTTTGTCTTGTTCATCAATCAAGTAGAAAAACTGAAAAGAAAAAAAATGTTAAGATCGTCAAGGTCACATTCTGTGATGGAATTAAAAAATTCAATAATGAATGAAAAGGTACCTGCTTCTTCAATAATTCAGCCAGCCTTAAAATATGCACTGCCCGGCTGCTGAGGAGTGACGGGGTAATTGACGTTTTGTGCAAAATCAAAAGACCGTACATCGGCATCTTCATTGGTTTCTGTGCAAAATTTCTTGTAGTAGGCATGTTGACTCTTTGCTTTTTGGATATGATCCATGAAAGAAGAAATTCGTTTTTCTTTTTCTTCTTCTCCGCAATTTTTCAGCTGAGAAATCACCAGCGTATTCTCTGTACAAAGAATTTCAATGATTAGTTACACATTGTTCATTTTTTACACATAATAATAAATTATTTTAAAAATACCTCTGCAAACGTCGCATAAGTCATCGGAGGGTTTCATAATGGTGATATATGGTACAGAAAGGTTCCAGATTTTCCTGAATGACTGATTACTCAATTTTCTATCTTCTGGTTGAAGTGAAGATATGTACGTTCGATACAAAGAGGATTTTGTTTCAGATGAGGGGAGTTTCATTACTTTATAATCTTTGAAACGAGGCATACGTCCGGGTAATGGAATCGCTAATTGATCTGCCGTACTTTTTATAAAATCTACTACTTTAATGATTTCTTCCGGGTAAAGTGCGGCCGGATTAGTGCAGGGTTTGTTCTTCGATGCGTGAATTCGCATCACAACACCATGGCGATCGAAATGTGCGAGTAAACTCTTATACCTCTTCAGTCCACAAACGTGTAGAAATAGAAACTGATGAAAGCAAAAAAGTACGTGACCTTTTGAGCTGTCTTGAGTTGACTTACGTCCATACTTGATTTTCGCCAATATATCTTTATAGGCGTCATTGAAATCGTTATGACCTTTACCAGACTGAATTTGGCTTAGAATAACTAAATCTTGTTCATCTTTCTGTAATTCCAAAAAGTTATTTCTTGCAAAAACAATTCGTTCTTTCGGAATTACAGTAGTGCATCCATTCGAACAGCAAGGTTTATCTAAAAACTGCGATAAAGTTTGCTCTTCCTCAATATCTTGAAGAGATAATTGCAGCGCTTCTGAAACTTCTGGCGATGAAAATGCATCCGACGCATCACTGATTATAGGTAAACATTCTTCCAAACAATCGCTGAAGTATTGTTCTTCAACACTCTTAAATTCGTCTTCCAGACACATTTTCTTACGTTACTTAAGATTTATTTTAACCTGAAATTAATTAAATAATAGATAAATTAAATAATAATAAATAATAGATTCAATTCTATCGGCTTAAATCCAAAACATTGATAATTTGATAAGGAATAAAACAGCTCTAGTAATTTTGAAAACAAAATTAGCAAAAACAGGTTTTTAACTGTTAGAAATATTTTTCATAGAGGCAACACTGCATAGTGAACATCGTACAAAGTACCAGAGAGTCGAAATACATCGCCAGATGATCAGGTTGAAGGAAGAGTTGCATAACCATGCGTAAAACACGGAAAAATGAAGCGCTTTTTTTAAACGCGTTTTTCTCAATAACTGTTTTTCGGCGCAGGTCGTGGAGCAGGTCACATATATATTCAAATAAAATGGAAAAAATTAAATAGTGAAACGTAAAGTGTAGAAGGATGTCTTCAAATATTTGCACAAAAAATATAAACGTCAAAATGAACCAAGAACACTCGTCTGAACACCAAGGTTCACAATCATGATTCAGAGAGCGAATCAAGTGGTTCATTTTATAACTTTAGAATTACTCAACAATAACATTAATTTTTATACCCTATACCACTATGTGGTTTGGGTATAATGACTTTGTGCTGCTGTTTGTAACAACCAAAAATATTTGACCTAGACCCATCTTTAATTATACAGATCGAATCAGAATCACTTTCTGAGTTGATTTAACAATGTCCGTCCGTCCGTCCGTCCGTCCGTCCGTCCGTCTGTGTGTCCATGTAAAGTTTGTAATCAAACTGCAGGTCGCAAATATGAACATATTTTGATGAAATTTGGTATATAAGCTTCTATCGGCCATGGGATGAACGCTATTGAAATTGGTGAGAATCGGTCCATGTTCAGACCTAGCCCCCATACAAATTACCCATATGAAATCGACATAAATTGCCATAAGATCCAAATTGTCATATAGATCTTACTCAAATTGGGTTTGTATGCGTTCATTACATCCATTAATGAGTAGTCCAAAAATGATCCCTTTGACCCCATACAGAGCTGTTTCCCGATCTTCACTTAAATCTATTAAAAAACAAAAATATTGCACTGATTCTTCTCAAATTTTGTTTGTATATATTTTTGCAAAATACAAGAGACTTTACCAAACATGCCTAAGAGATAGGGTTTCTAAACGCATGGTATAGGGTATCGTATAGTCGGTCTAGACCGACTATAATTTTCTTACTTGTTATACTTCTTTAAGTTTTTTTTTACTTTTTCATTAATATCTTATGATGCATTGGATTTTCATGATTTTAAATAGCAACCTAATCAGGATGGAGGACGTGAAATAACATGTCTCAATCTTATATATAGTCGGCCTAGACCGACTGTACGGTACTCATTACCATGCGTTTAGAAAAAGTGTCTTAGGTCCAACTAACTGAATATAGATAAACCAAATTTGAGTGGCATTTAATTAATTTTTTGCCTGCAGATCTGAAAAAGATACTTATTTTTTGCAACAAAATATTTATAGAAACCAAATTTGAGAAAAACCTGCCTTTTTCAGGGCTGAACCTGGGATCTAATCGTCTCATGTGTTATTGAAATTTTTCTATCGAAATTATTTTTTATTCTCCAAAATAAAATACTAAAAATAGTTTTATTTAGTCACAGTTAACGAATTATGGACCAAAGTTCAGAAAAAATGTGAAACTAAGTCTAACGTTTATCTGTTTTCTTTAAATAATAAACCAAAATATGGAATTCTGATTGATTTTACTCGATATCGTATGCGGCGATTACCACTCTGATCCTCTACATTAACTTGTGTCGCAGGTACAGAATGTACAGCAGAAGCAAGTCTACGTACCCAGGATAGTACATATTACTTACTGTTCCAGTATTCCATCGATATCCATTCGTTTTACTGAATAGTTATCAATTTCATAAAAAGCTTTGCGAAAACGAGCTTTGAATAATTATTACGGTCCATGATCTTTTTGTTTTTTTGATGGAATTAAGTAAGATCGAGAAGCCCCTTTATATGGGGGCTATGACTAAGAATTGTCCTATATGGTTTATTTTAGTGATTAGTGAGTGTTATCTATATAATAATTTGGATCTTATCGCAATTTAATTTGCACTCATAGGGGTCATTTGTGTGGAGACTATGTATGAACATGCATCGATTTTCACCAATTTCAATAGCGTTCGTCCTATGCCCAGTAAAAGCTTTTATATAAAATATATTCATACTTGCGATCTGTAGTTTAATAAATGAAATGAGTCGATCGGTATAAGTAAAATATTTTTGGTAGTTACAAACGTAAGCACAAACTTATTATACCCAAACCGCGTAGTATTATTGGGTATAATGATGTTAAAGTCATTGTTACAAATTGTTTGTTAAAAATGAGTTATTAAAAATAAATTATTTTTCGGTTACAACAAAAGAAACACGAAGTTTTAATCTGTTTTAGTATTTATAACTGAAAAGAAATCAAATTCAAAAAATATAAAAAACATGTTGAACCCAACCGAGTTTTCGAATTAATTGGTAATTAAAAAAAAAAAAAAAAAACAGTAATTGAAGAAGATATTAATAATTAAATTGTTATATAAAGAAGATTTTGTGTTTGTATTTTTTGTAACAATTACTTACATATGTATATTACAGTATTGCAGTTGTCGAGGTAGATCATTAATATATATCGTAAAAAGTAGAGCTCCAAGTATAGAACCCTGCGGCACACCCTTTAAAACTGGCAAAGAATAAGAAGTTTTATTATTTACAAAGACAGACTGAGAGCGACCTGATAAATACGATGATAACAATCGAGTAGAAGAAGTAGTGCTACGTCACCAGCATCGATACGTCGCCGTTTTTCTTCAGAAACATCAATTAAAGCCGTTATGCAACTGTGCTTCGATCTAAATCCGGATTGTCTGTTCGTTAATAAATTATTATCATTAATGAATTTATTTAATTGTTGATGGAGTAAACTTTCAAATACTTTTGATAAATAAGGTAAAATGACAATAGGTCGATATTCCTTGCTATATTTAGTTATTGGTATTATTTTAGCAAACTTCCAGTTTGTAGGGAAAATGCATTTTGTAATTATATTATTGAATATATAAGTGATATATGGTAACAATTGGTGGATAATTATTTTTAAAAATTTAGGGTGAAGTTCATCAAACCCAACTGCGTTTGATTTAATAGCAAGACATGTGGACAATACATCTGCTTCACATACACAATCAAAGCTAAATGGGTTGCAGCTAATATTAGAGAGTAGATTTTGGTCATATTAACCGGCAGTAGGAGGAACATTTGGAAGTTTTGTGAAATTCTTATTTATCTCATTAATGTTAACATCAGTTTCTACTCTGCAAGGTGATTTACCTATACCAATTTCACTTTCACGTATGACTCTCCACGTTTTCTTAGATCCGATTGCAGATGAAAAACGATGCGAATAGAATTCAGATTTTGCGTTTTTTATTTTCATATTAGCATCTCTTCGTGCATTTTTTAATTCTATATGCAAGTTATCAGTTTTAAAAATTTTCCACCTTTTATAAGCAAAATCTCTTCGAGCAATTGCCGTTACTGAACCATGGTTTATTCTTAAAGTCCTGTTTAAACGTTTTAACTGGAACTGACCTTTTAAAAACGTTTAGTATGTTGTGTTCTAAAAAATTGAGCTGATCATCCACTGAGGGCATATAATAGATTGAATCCCAATCAATACTGTAAAACACACGGGTCAGAACATTATCGTTTATTTTATGAAAGTCATAATAAGTAACTGTTTCGGATACATACTGCAGCCGGAAGTCATAAGACAGAAAAATAAGATCATGTTTGGAGAAACATGGTGCCGATAACTGGTCATATAGCAAAACTTTGTTCGTATTACTGACAAAAAATATGTCCAGTAATGTGCTATTTGTAGCAGTGTAATGAGTTGGAGTTATGGTATTTGTTGGTGTAAAGCCAATAGATTGCATGTCATTTATAAGCCGGTTTTCAATAAGTATGTTTGAATTAAAATCCCCACATATTATTACATCATCGTATTTCACAGTGAGGGTATTAAGTTTTTCCAAAAAATTGCCTGTATTTACTCTACAATTAGGTCTGTAAACAGATCCAACAAGTAATTTTTTACAACCGGCTACAATTTCAACAAATAAGTATTCTATTTTAGTATTTATATTATTATGCGAATTATCATTTTGATTATATAAATTATCAAAATCGTTACAATTGCTGCATATTTTACTTATTATACCCTTTTTTACATATATAGCCACACCTACACAAGGAGTTTTCCGATCACAACGATATATTTGAAAGTTGTTTAAGGTAACACTATCATCTTGAATAGATTCTTTGAACCATGTTTCAGAAACACATATAATGTCAACGCCGGACCTCTCAAATATATAACGAAATTCATCTATTTTTGGTCTTAAACTCTGAGCATTAATATGAGATATTTTAATACCAGATCGTTGTTTGCATAAAATATGAACCATATCCGAAGTCACATCTTTGGAACTAAAAGGTACACTATCCACAAGAGATGGCATAATTTAAAAATTTGTTTTTATAAGCAACGCACGCAACGCGGAATTAATAAAGTGAGTTTACGAGAGAAATAAACAAATGTGATTAAAGAAATAGAAACATATAAAATAATAATAGAATAAATGTTGTTAATATCTATAACAAAAAATTTATAAATCATAACTGAGGAGCATCTATTTACTGTCATCAGAGAAGCACATATCCGGAAAAAAAAATTGTTAAGCTCCTCTATATTATCGATTCGAATGGGCTGATCATCAGGATTAAATTTTATATAAAATAATTCACGCATCAAAATAGTAAACGAACAACAATTTGTAAGAACTTGGAAGTTCATGGAAACAGCTGATTTTAAACAAATTTGAAAGTGAAGAAGAAGTGAAACTCTAAATTAAAAAAAGAAATATACCTTAATTAGAATAATTTATTTTATTTAACATGTAAAAGTATTCATTGAAACTAATTTCATTACCTATTGCTTTTGAAAATAAACATTTATTATGAAAGAAATATTTTTTTTTGGCAGGAACCGGTTTTAAAAGATCAAAATTAATGAAACCCGGTTATGTGAATATTTACTTACTTCTTCTATCGTTAATTTCCTCAGAATTGTTATTTAAAATTTTTGCATAAAAATAGAGTTGTAGTATTTTTGCTTTATTTACCACAAAATTCAATCATATGTTTTTCAACCATATGTTTTTTCTTGCTTGCTAAAGGTGCTATTACACGAAATGTTTTTTACATATGTACTGTCACTTTTTTTATCCACATGTAATTCCTCATGTCTGTCAAAATTGTCTTTTACATACGATTCATAATTTTTGCTATCACACGTGCATATGAATTTCCGTATGACTTAACCTCTAAATGTAAACAACAGCTGATTTATTTTGTGAATTTACAAAAATTTATTGTTAAAAAAAAGATATATATTTTTTAATTGTTAATTAATACTAAACAATTTAGTTTTCTTTCAATATTAATCTTTACAATTTACTCTGTTTTTCTTTCGCCACAAGCAGTGTTGTATTTTCATATGTTTGTCATGCAAAAATAGAACCTGTTCTAATTGAAAACTGTACATGTTACTTTCCTCATGTATTGTACATAAACAATGTTTCATATGTATCACACGATGTGTACAACTTTTGTTGTGGGAAAATTTGACAGTACATATGTAAAAAACACATCATGTAATGGCACCTTAATTCTTACTGGCAAAAATATATCCAGTAAAAACTAGCAAGTTTTCAAAAAATTAACTGTCACTTTACGCTCTCATTTGTTCTCTTTTACTGGGTTGTTGATGTAAACGAACTGGATTCAGTAAATTTTGTGTAATATATACAAACTAGTGGATTGTGTGGCGCCTAGGCGCCCGTTTATTTTGACTTTAACAAACAAATTTTTTTCCCCATTTCAAAATTTTCCTATATTTTATATATTTAAAAAAAATTAATTTTAATGTTTTTAAAATTTAAAAAAAAAAAAAAAATTGGAAAACAGTTGTAAGAAATACAAACCAAAAACTTCGATTTTCAAATGAATTTATGTAAAAGGTCCTTTTATGTATATTTTCGCATAAGTTTGCCAGTAGCCAACCTTTGCTTTATATTTTCTGCTTCTATACATAGAAGTTTTCAATATTATATGATTTTGAAAAAATATTTTATTTTGATAGAAACTCGGTAATTTTAGTCTTAATAATTTAATAATTTAATTTATGTGTTATAACTTTTTAAAATGCTTGATGCAACTAAAAAAAGTTTTTAAACCTTTCGGACAAAACAATCAAAAAATACTACGGTTATAACGAACTTAGTCTATAATGAACTAATTTTTCCGGTCCAGCCGAGTTCGTTATAACCGAACTCCATTTTATTGTACAAAAAAAAAGAATAGCATAGAAAAAAAAAACGTTTTAGAGCAAGGTTCCTAAAAGTTTCTTAAGGGGGGGGGGTTTTAAAGGTTTTAAAAGTTAATAATAATAATTAATTGCATAATTCTTTTTTGAAGACATGAATACACGTTATAGCATAACATTTAAAGAATCTTTGAAAAAATTTTCAACTAAAAATTTTAATAAATAAGTCCGTGACAGCCAATATCCGGAGGCATTGTTGTTTTGCGGTGAACATCATAACTCATTACCGGACCATGTGAAAAAAAAAATTGAAATGCGTTTAAAAGGTGACATGTTTCCTGAAGTAGTGACGAAGAGTTTTTCAATTTTTTTTTGCAGCATTATGAAGTGAAAAACGATTTTTGCTATACAATTTCGGGAATTTGTTGTTAAAAAATGGGGAAGAAAATGAAATTAAAAAAAAACTTCGTGGTTACCTGATGATTTTTGTGTAGATATAGTGTCTAAAATTTCAAAAGAATCGGTCAAGAAGATGTTCACGGACTTTGAACATTTATTTGCGAGAAAATCGGTTTAAAGTTTTTTAAAAACTGATTTGTATACTATATACCGTATGAGGCTGGTCGCTGGAAACGCTGTATCTTTTTTGCTCTGATTTATTTAAAATTTTGACACAACACTCTCGACATGTTGTGCATTCAGGAAGAGAAATGCAAAGAAAGGTTTTAAAACCTACCATACCACCCCTTAAGGAAATGCAAACGCCAATACACCAATGTACACAAAAAAGAAAAAATATTTCATATTTCATCATACTACATGTATGATGAAAAAAAAGAGAACTATATTTTTTGCAAAGTTATCTATAAATCCAAAAAAGAAAAAATAACAAGTAAGAAAATTATAGTCGGTCTAGACCGACTATACGATACCCTATAACATGCGTTTAGAGACCCTATCTCTTAGGCCCAACTAACTGGACATAGAAAATAAGCAAAAACCAAATTTGAGTGGGATTTTTATTAATTTTTTTGGCTGCAGATATGAAAAAGTTCATATCGGATGCTATATCTATATAGGGACTTGGTCCAAAAATGGACCGATCCTGATCATGTTTGGTAAAGTCTCTTATATTTTGCAAAAATATATACAAACAAAATTTGAGAAGAATCAGTGCAATATTTTTGTTTTTTAATAGATTTAAGTGAAGATCGGGAAGCAGCTCTATATGGGGTCAAAGGGATCATTTTTGGATTACACATTAATGGATGTAATGAACGCATACAAACCCAATTTGAGTAAGATCTATATGACAATTTGGATCTTATGGCAATTTATGTCGATTTCATATGGGTAATTTGTGTGGGGGCTAGGTCTGAACATGGACCGATTCTCACCAATTTCAATAGCGTTCATCCCATGGCCGATAAAAGCTTATGTACCAAATTTCATCAAAATACATTCATATTTGCGACCTGCAGTTTGATTACAAGCTTTACATGGACACACAGACGGACGGACGGACGGACGGACATTGTTAAATCAACTCAGAAAGTGATTCTGATTCGATCGGTATAATTAAAGATGGGTCTAGGTCAAATATTTTTGGTTGTTACAAACAGCAGCACAAAGTCATTATACCCAAACCACATAGTGGTATAGGGTATAAAAATGCGCGCGTATTAGTTTTACTTAAAAAAAAATCGCTTTTAATTCTTCCATGATAATTTCAATAAATTATTCAAATTAAAATCTTAAATATACCTTTTTACGTAATTTATGTTTGTCCAAATTTTTTTAAAAGCATATTATGCAAAAATTAATATTATGAGTGAAAAAAAAATTATTTTCCCACCTCTCTTCTAAAATTACAATGTAATTTAATTATGCAAAGTTACAATAATTTAAATTTTAAACTTAATATTGCACTATTTTTTCAAAGGCTTTTCAATACAGAGCTATAAACGAAATCATACGTTGGACATCAACAAAATCTACATTGAAGATCTCTTTTTTCTAAAATATTTATCAAAAAAAGCATACTCTTTGGTAAGTGCTGGCCATCAATTTTGAGATGAAAAACAAAACAGACAAACGGTAAAGATTAGTTTGATAAAAAAAGTATGTATGCATATCGGACGACGTTAAATGAGAAAAATAAAAATGTTTAAAATTTTCTTCATTACTTTTTTTTGCAGAATTTTTTCATTGACCAACAAAGGGAATTTTAAGAAGAATTTGAATAGATATTAGTTTTTTGATGCATTTTTTGCGTTCATCTTATTCCATATGTAACAGGAAATCTGCATATGTAGTGCTATTGTCGTTAGCAGTGTTGCCAATTTAGACAACTTATTGTAATTTCGACGATTTTTCAATTTGTTAAAATCGTTTGTTAAATTTGTTAAAATGATGATTGAAGATTTAAAATTTTCAGTAGTATAAAAATTTCGATGTCAAGGGTTAACAATTAATGGGTTGTTTATCGAAAATTGATAGTTTTTGTTCAGTGTAAATGGAAATTACAAAATATGTATAGATTTACTTCTGGGTCAAGTCGTTTCAAAACGGAAATACCTTGAATAGCATCTCCATTTAAGATTTAAGTTTTAATTACGGCGATACTTTAAACCTATATTATATGTTTCAGTTATAGATACATATCAATAAAATTATTTAGTTGATTGGTGTGTTAAATTTTTTTCGTTGAAATTTCACCACTAATACATTAGAAATAACCAATGCTGTAATAATATTCGTAATATGAATGATATAAATAAATTTGATTGTTTCCTTTTGTAATATTTTGTTTTATTTTTATTTTCTTGACAATTTCTTGTTTTAAAAATGACGATTTTGGCGATTTAGTTTCCAAAATTGTCGATTTTCAGAAGATTTTATTAGCAGCACTGGTTGGTAACATAGAAGAGAGAAAATTGTGTGTGGGTTTGTATAAAATGAGAAAGATTAAATTTTGTTTGTGTATTTTGCATAGCTTTGTAGGGAGTGCTATGTATATTATTTCAGCGTTACAGAATCAGTCAGTCAGTCAGGGATCAGCGTAAATATATATAAGATTGTTATATATTATCACGTAAACGAACAGAGCTAATTTAATGTCATCCATAGAAGACGTAATTTGGAATTAGATTTACAATTGTTTAATCAAGTAAGTTATTTTTTGTTACTTTCTTAATTCCAATTTGTCATTTAAAAATAAAATAATGAAGAAGAGAGCATTAACAAATGCCTATGTTTTTATATATACGGGGTCTACAGCAGTTTTCAAATAGGTTACCCATTTTATCATCTACATATAGCAATTAATATATCGAATCTATTTTAAAATTCAATTGCCTTAATATTTGGAAAAAATAATTCAGTAATCACAATAGAATATTGTATAAGTAGTATACATTGGACTGCCCTGTGTGTATATATGCGACTTACTAATACATAAATAGTACACAATAGAGCTGCCAAATATGTGATATTTTTTTCCCGCTCCTACATATTTTCGGATAGACAGATAGGTAAGAAATATGACCTGTAAAACTTGGCTGGAAGAAAAAAGACAACATTCAATTATAGACAAAAATATCTATAACTCTTAAAATAAAAGTTTAAGGTGTTTGAGCAATCACATCACTCTTCTCTACTTACAATTTCATTTTCTTCATGTTCGTCAAATAAATACAGGCTATTTGTTAAAATTAAATGACAAACTGACGCGCGTGCATTTAAAGAAATACGAATAAGTGGTTTCCCACATTCTTAAGAAATTTTCAAAACAAAATGGTACTTAAGTAATACAGGTTGAGCCAAAAGTCACGGCTTATTTATTTGTTATTTTTTATTTTTATTTTCAGATTTTATTCATCGAACCTTGTTACACCAACATGCAAAATTACACGAACGAGCAACGGAAAGAAGTGGTAAAATGTTTCCAATGGTCATGCAATATTACTGACGCAATGAGTCTATCGAAATTGAGAAAATTTGAGAAAAATAGCTGCGACATTTTTGTTTTTTTTTTTTTATAGATTTAAGTGCAAGAACCATATATACACCAAATTTTACCGAGATCTATATGCTAATCTGGATCTTGGGTAATTTAGATCGAACTCATGGGGTTTATTTGTATGGGGCTAGATCTAAACATGCAACCATTTCCACCAATTCCAATAGCGATGATTCTATAACCGCTAAAAGCTTATATATAAAATTTCTTCACAATATATTCATAATCGAATTTTCGGCCAGTACTAAATAGATTCCAAGGTTTACATTCACACACAGACAAACTGACGGACGGACGGACATCGCTAAATCAACTCAGAGTCGAACTGCAGGAAAAAATTGGGTATTGGTCATTATAACTTGACCGCTATAGATTATGAAAATAATATGTATGTATGTATGTCATCTATATATTAATAAGTTTTCAGCGACAAAAATCTATAATATTAATAGGCTAGGCGATTTCTTGTGACCGATGTTTTGTTCTACCGTTTTATCCCGATTTTGACCAAACATATTATTTGAAAGGTATTCTTTTTAGCCGTTTTGTAGATTTACATATTTTTAAATTTTTTCCTTTATTTTGAGTAATTTGCATTTAAAATAACACATACATAAAATTATACAATGCTATGTGTGTGTTTATTAAATTTGTTAATGTGTTTGTAATAAAAATGAGTTGTTTTTTTGTGTTGATTTGTGAATTTGTTATAACTGATTAGCATAATTTTAGGGTCTTTATTTAATGAAAAATAAAATTTCCTAGAATTTGCACTCGAATTTCGAGGGCTGGAATCTGCTAGTAATAATAATTAGTTTTAACAAAAATTAAAAGTTTCTTTGGGTTTGTCGCAACCGAGTGCTTGAAAAATGTGTGATAATTAGGAATATGTATAAAATGCCCTGATTTTTTCCTTAATTAACTCAGTTCTTAATAGTATGTCTGTAGTATGTTATTGATAGTATGTCTTCTAATTTATGAGGAGCTATCGTTAAAAATAATTATGATTTCCTACTATACAACAAATACAGTTAATTGTGCATAAATTCTTCTAATAGTGCATTCACATGGTTCGAAATCTCGAAAAATAACATTTCGATACAAATCTCGCTAAAATCTCAAAATCTAAAATACAAAATTAAATATCGACAATAACCGTGAGTTCCATGAAATCAAGTCCAAAACACTGCGTCTCTAATATTTGTGAAATTTTTCAGTTTTTAAATAAATTTGACGTTTAAAAAGTCACATATAAAGAGAAAAGAGTTAAAAAGAAATATAAGAGTGGATCTTTTTCACAATCTACTATCGTTAACATTTGCAATTAGAACATTAATTTTGATTGAGTACTTAACTAGAAAAATTCATTGAAACTTATGAATTTAATTACTAATAATGTTCTTTTAAACTTTTTAAAATAAATAAATGAAATTAGAACTAACAAGAACTCCACCTCGGTTTGAGTATTGATAATAAATGTAAACAAAATATTGGAAAACTATGCATGCATTTCCTATATGCATGCGTTTCCGGTTATATGACATAACTTCTCGTTTAATTTAGTTTTTGCTAATTAAATAGCTCGCCCTAACCTCAACTGCAAAGGTAATGGTTGTGTAGGGTGGCTATATGCATTAAATCGTAATAATTGGAGATGGCTGTATAGTTTCTTTTAACTGGCGAAATATTTTGTCATTGCGGCCATATATGTCGGATGGAGTAACAAAATAATAACCAAAAAAAGCTCTCTCTTAAATTTTTTTATTAAAATATTGCCATATTTGGAAAACATAGAGAATAAATTTATAATAATAAATAATCAAATTAGGGATGCCAAACGCAAAAAACTAAATGTCCCAAACATTTGAAATAAAATAGTTTGTTATCTTTATTTTCTGAAAAACTTCAAATCTTCATCCAAAAAAAATTGTAAAAATTTATATATAAATAACATTCTCATCAAATTACGTTTATTTATGTAACAATTTTTATGTTCGCAATTCTTAAATATCATTTGAGGTTTTCTAAAATGCATTGAATTTAAATTAATGTTTTCTGTAGTCCGATTCTGTAAATTTCAACGATCCGATAACCGCAGAATATATCGACAGCTATTGTTGTTTGCACTAAGGATTAAGCGATTCACTAAGTACATACATCTTAACGACAGTAGACAAATCTATTTTTCTATTTATTTAAATTGTAAAGGAGTGGCATCTGTGTCAAAATAAGCGAAAAACACAAAGAAGAATAGAAAAAAACAAATTACTTCGTGTTTGACAGGATGATTTTATGTTTATGTTTAATATCTTTATTTTTTTTACTAATATTTCTGTGTATTTATTTGAAAATGAAATAATGAATTGAATATGCTATTTAATTTTTTTATTTATATAAAAAAGTTTTTTAATTAAAGCAAAATATTTTCACTATTTTATGATTTTTATTTAGGTATGACGACATTTCAACCTAAAAATTTAAGTTTTTATCGATTGAATAAACAACACAAAAATGGTTGTCGTTTAGCTGATTTTAACAATAGCGAATATCGTTTAAAAATTTTACTGATAATTTTGCTTTTCTTTTTTTAACGATTCGATTATCGTTAAAATAAGTTATTTCTCCTGAATGCCAATATTTTTTTTTAAATGTAAACATTTTTAATTGTAAACATATTTGGTGTTTGATGCAATTGATGAACTTGATGCAATTGATGTCTTCTAAATTTAAAATTATTATTTCCGACGTTTTGATATGATTTTCTGAAATTCAATTAATATTTTCTAATTTACAATCGGAAATTTTAGCTCCAGTTTTTAGAATTGATATTTTCTAAAATTTGAATGGAAAATTTAAAAAGTGCAATTTTGTATTTATGTGAATAATAATGCTTTAGTAATTATAAACAATTTTTAAAAATTAGATGTAATCGCAATCAGATATTTTGTAGGTAAATCAGAATAATAATTCTATATAACTAAGTAGAACTTTTTTGAAAGCAAAAAACTCATTGATAACTCGGTAACTCTATTTTGTATAGACGACAAAAAGTTAATATGCCAAACTTATGTTCGTATTTGTAAAAGAATAATGAAAAAACGTATGAAATAAAAGACCAGCCCGTGTATACTCTTAACATTGTTCTGTATGATATCCAGTTGAAAATATTAACATTCATGTTAAAATAGAAATAACTATTGCAAAGCTCATTAGAACAAAAATTGTGGCGCCATCTACTGTGGCATAGTCACGCTGAGCAAAATGAAGTGACACTCTGTTAATGGAAAAGAAATGTATTTTCCCCACAACAAAATATTGCAGAATTTTATGTAAATAAAATAATATACCCATTTATTTCTAACATGCAGTTATTATGGATATACATATATAGAATATATGTATATTATTTGTATTATTTAATATGTGTATGTATGTATGTATATGTAAATATTACACACAAAAAATACAACATCAAACGTAATTTTTGTGTTTTTCTCTTTAAATAAATTAATACTTTAATTTTTTTTTGCTAAATTTACATTGTTTTTTTTTTTTTTTAATAACAACTAGGTATTTTAGCATTATTTGCTTTAGATGCTGGTGAATTTTCACTCCCTTTATATTAACTCGTAGTGTCTGCTTGTCGAAAAAGTTTTGGGTCGATTTTAACCCCTTTCCCGTGACCCAATCGATCTGAAACTTTGCAGGCAGGCTCGTGGCAATGACAGAAATGATCTAGTAAATTTTGTTAGTGGTGCCAAAACAATGGAAACTTTTAAATTTTTCTACCAGAGTTAATAAAAAAATGTACAAAGGGTTAGTTTTTATTATATTATTACCACAACGACCATAAAAACAACAAGTCCAATTATGACAACAACACAACATTTAGAATAACAACAATAACAATATAAAACATCATATTTTTCATTTTTTTTTTTACTTTTTCAGAGATTTCCCTGGACCTGTTCCACCGATTTTAATGATTTTTGAAATAGAAATCTTCCCTTGAATTTGGTGAATCATTCTCACTAAAAATGATCACCTTAGCTATCCTATTGAGGGCGTGATCGTGACAAGAACAACAAAGAAAATTACATTTTTCAAGACTTTTTTTAGATCTTCATTCAAATCTCGGGCCCTAATCGACCGATTTGGACGATTTTAAATAACAAACTTCTCTGGATGTCAGTGAATTATTTTTTATGTCAACTAGCTGCCCGATTGATGCCGTCATCGTGATTTCCACAGACGGACAGACGGACATCGCTATATCAAATCCGGTTGTTATAAGGATCACACATATATATATTTTATGGGGTCCAAAATTTTTTTTCTAATTATTACAAACGGAATTACTAACCCTCTGCACACTGGAGTGGAGGGTATAAAAACTGGTGCCTTTTCTTACAATATCATTTGTTACATAAATTCGTATATATGTATATATACATATCAGCTGTATCAAAAAAAAAAAAAAAATCTCGTAATTGCAAATGTAAACAGTATTAGGCTATAAAGAAGATTTTAAGCAAAATCTCGAGATTTCAAAACAATGTAAATGCTCTAATATTATAAGGGATGTTCTTGCAATCAACGTCCAATTAAATATTTTAAAAGGCAAGTGTGTTGCTGTCGGTTAATATCAACAGCTTGAATTAAGAAACATTTATCTTATGTTGTAAATGTGGTAATAGTTGCATCCATTCATATGTTATGAACTTTTATTTAATACAAAAATTTTGCAATTACGATACTCGAGTCAAATGCCAGTAACATTCCTTTCATAAACAATATTCACGTACTTACGACAAATACAATTATATTTCTTCTTGGTTTTCTTTTTAACTGTGTGCTGTTGATGATGACGATGGTGACACAAATTCTCTTTCATGTGAATACCACTCAAGTGACTATCATGCCATTATAATCCAATGCCTTCATTTATCCAATCATCCCTTCCGTAACACTTGGTGGATCTTATATATCACAAGCTAGAATTGAATTATCCTTAAGGCAAAACTCATATACAAATGGCATACAAGTACAACTGTACGCACTTATGAGTAAATTGCAAAATGTTCCAACTAAATGAATCATAATTGTTTGAATCATACTTGTTCACAAGAAATAATTGTACATGTGGAAATTTTTGCGTTGTTTGTACTAAATACGAAGGAGGTTAAACAGACAAAACTTATAGGAATATTAAATTGTTCGTTTGAAGCCATATTTTTTAATCTACATACATTTATTTAAATAATTTCGGATTTATAATTATGTATTATATATTATATGTACTATAAATAATGGTATAATATTCATTTGGGACTTTTTACCGCAATAGGTCGAGTGGGTCGCACTACTTAGACTTAAAATGTTCATCATAATCTGCAGCAGTTTGCTCGACCAAATACTTAAGGAATGACGTACGAAAATGTAAGTATACTCCGATAAACTTTCATTTAAAAAACTAAAAAAATAGTTAAAATGTTTATACGTAATAGGACACGTACATGGATATCATGTGATGCATACACATTTTTGGTGGCTTGTTGTTTTTTTTGCCTTTTTGTACATGTGAACAAAAATATGTGTGTATCGCTGATAAACAAACAAACAAACAAAAATGTAATGGTATGTATTTACATTTATGCTCATTGTATTTAACAATTGCTTTCAATTGAAAAAGCACGAAAATACCTATAAATTAATTATAATTTATTATCTTATTAATTTTAATCATAATTTTAAAAAACCTAGCCATTATAATTCGAAATCTAGCCTTTTTGTCCCCTGTTGTGTTTAGAACACGGGCGGATGGTATCAAAGATTCGACACATCCGCATTTAACACTTTTACTCGCTGTAAATCAATATCAAATGCCAGATTATGATGGGAAAAAAATAAAAAAAGAGAAACTACGTTTTTGATGATTATACCAATTTTGATTATTTTGTCATGGAAATGGACTATCAACAAACACAGACATACAGATGAAAATAACAAGTATAATATTGTCATATATTACTAAGTACATTAGGGTGGCCCTTAATAAAAAAGTGTTCAAACTCTCGGTTTCATCCGCTAGAAATATGCGAATAGCAAAAAAACTGATGAATACAAAGTTTTGGGCCAATCAAAAATATTTAGTCGCATCGAGCCGACTGAAATCTTGTTAAATTATGATTTTTACCTTTTTTTATTTAATTAGAACCTGAATACCAGTTATCCTACCTCGCCCAACTCATGTTTTATATAAATTCTGTAGTTTAGTACCTATATAAAATGCCCAAAACCATAAAAATCAGCAAACTATTGATATAACTAGTGATATAAATTAAAATGGCTGCCAAACTCGCCTTTTTTATACCCTCCACTCCAGTGTGCAGAGGGTATATATAAGTTTGTCATTCCGTTTGTAATAATTAGAAAAAAAAATCTGGACCCCATAAAATATATATATTTGTGATCCTTATAACAAGCGAAGTTGATATAGCGATGTCCGTCTGTCCGTCTGTGGAAATCACGATGACGGCTTCAATCGGGTAGCTAGGGTGCTCGTTGGTATAAAAAATGATTCACTAACATCCTGAGAAGTTTGCTATTTAAAATCGTCCAAATCGGTTAATCTGGTCCCGAGAATAAAGTAAAGTAAAAAAAAGTCCTGAGAAAATATGATTTGAATAAGTGTTCTTGTGATAACGCCCTCAATAGGACAGCTAGGGCGCTCGTTCTTAGTGAGAATGATTCACTAACATCATGAGAAGGCTTCTGTTTTTAAATCATGACAATAGGTTTCATAGGTGCCGAGAAATCACTGAAAAGGTAAAAAAAATATGACGTTTTCCTATATTGCTTTCCTAAATTTTGTATTTTGTCATAGCTGTGTATGTCGTTTTTATGGCCGTTGTGTTAATAATATAAAAATTCATCAATATCAATAATTTTTGGTGTAATATTTAAGTTAATTAATTAATAAAACAAACTATATAAAATCTATATCAATATTCTGCGATTTTTATAACATCACAAAATTTTACAATTGATACATACTACTATATATAATATTCATATATTCTGTATATGTATATCCATAATAAGCGCATATTAAAATAAATCGGTATTTTATTTTATTTATACAAAATTCTGAATTTTTTAGAGTTGCAAAAATAGTATGGTCTTAAGAGTTGTATTTTTAGTACATGTATAAACCCTGCATACTTGCATTCAAAAGTAGTAGGTAGGTAAACCATAAAACCTGTAAAACCCTGTAAAAAAAATTGGTGTTTAGAAAAATACTATTTTTTGTCAGATGTTAAAAAATTACAATAAATTTTTAAAATTTGTTATTTAATGTCGGAAACGGAGGCAAACGACATTCCCAAAATTTTGTTTCACGAGTTATCCACATTAAGAATAACCGCGGAGCTCAGCTCAATCAATATGCAATGATCGAGCCTTGCCCTGGGAAACATGCATTTATGCTTTTCTTAACACAAACGCCATTCCCAACTACCAAAAATTTTAGACAGGAGCTATTCACATTATGAATAGTCGCAGAGCTCGACTCAATCAAAGTGCAATGATGAAGCTTCGCCCTGGGAAACATATATTCATGCTTTTCTTAGCGCAAACCGAACTTCTTATGGCACATTAAAAATAAACTAATTGAGAAGTACAATTCATCATTACGCTGTATTATAATACTATTTTCTTATTTTACTGTTAGCTAGTAAACAAAGTGATATATCATTGTGAACGAAATAGAATTGAAATTGTGTGCAGATTTGTTTTACTTAAAAAAACCTGTTTCTACAGATAGTGAATAAAATCCCAGTAAGCATTTTATGCAATAAATGATCATGTAGAGTCTTTTTGACTCTACAGTCATAAATGCGCCCTTTTGCTGACCACAAAATATTCTTTTGTTGGGATTAAATATTACCTTACCCGCGAATCTTCTTGAGAGTCCTTTTTATCCGCTTTTCTGATCAGTTTCGACTCATTTTTGACTCTTATTTAATGTAATTTTTCTATAAATCACTTTTTCTAGTCTTTTTCTAATAGCGTATGTGATTAATCAGTTTTTAATCATCAAAAGTGCTTGAAGATGACACAGTAAGGTAATTTTTGTTAAAACAATCTTCGAAATGATGGCTGGGATATGGTATATTTTTGTTAACACACAAACATATGCATAGCAGCACGAGTAAACCGAACTCTAATCGGCTTCTTATATGTATACAGCCGAACAAAAATGAAAATACTCACCAAAGAGTACAGTAAGCAACAATTTCATTCAGTCTTATGGAAGCTTTTGAACAAAGCAAGTATATGTCGCGTTGTCTTGTGAATTTTTACATTGGTTTTTAATAGGTACTAGTGATGCCAGGAGATTTTTTTCAGAAATCTCTACGCTTATGAAAAAATTCCTTTTTTCCCTACACCCACTTTTTTCCCCTACCCTATTTTTTTTTTTAAATTTATTTTTAATTTGTACATTTTCAATTTCAATTATGTAAAAATAACATAAAAACAAAGAAAAAAAAAAATATAAAAAATAAGATAAAAATATCATGAGAATTACATAAGAATAATATAAAAAACATACAGATATTATAAAAAAAAAAATTTTACAATTCTGTATAATTCATCTTTTTGATATGGCTAGATGTGCATTCAAAATTTACAAAATTAATTAAAATGGCTTGCAAATGAGATGTTATAACTCAAACAGAATATTTGTTCTTGGTTTTTAGTGTTGGTTTTTAGTGTTTTTTGTCGTTTAGCATCCAAAATTTATCAAAAGATGCTAGATGATGCTAACTTAGAATCTTTTATTAATAAAAAGATGCTTTTAGCATCTTTTTTTTGGTATTTTTTTTTCATTATTTTTGAATATATAATTTTAATGATATTGATTTTAATTTCTCAAAGTGTAGTACAGTAATTTTGTGTACTACTCCTTTTACCAAACAAATACCTATAACAAAACATTTTGAAATAGAAGAATGTAAACACCAACAACAGTTTTTAATGAATTAGAAAGTCGATTGCCAAAAAATATTATTGTATTAAAAAAAATGCCAAAATTTTCAATACAAAACACATTAAATCGGGAAAAAGAACAGAAAACCAATATATTAGAAGAGTTTAAATTTATATCATCTGAAACCGAAAAAATTCAAATCCAATGGAGTTATATCACAGAACAAAACTTGGATACAACACTGAATACAACCTCTTTATGGATTGAAAAATTCTATTGCCGAAAATCCATTTAAGGAGTTATCAATATTTGTATTGTCTATATTAGTTTTGTCTTTCTCAAAAGCCGAAGTTGAACGTTTGTTTAGTTTAATGGCTTTAGTTAAAAGCAAACTCCGAACAGAATAAAATCCGAGTTGTTATGTTCTGTAATACGTATAAAAGAAGGATTGAAATTGAAAAATCGGTGCTGTCACACTTACAATATACCGAGCGATGTCGTTGAGAAGAGTCGATCGTCAGAAAAATATCAGAGCAAAGAAGAACTTGAAGATGAAGACATCACAGAAATGTTAGATTCCATAAACCAATTATTCTAATATAATCGTATCTTTTGATAATGTAATTTCTGTTATATTTTAAATAAAAAAAAAATCTCTCTAAAATTAATAATATTTAATTTAAGTTTAAAATAAACTCAATTTGATGTTAATAAAAATTTCAGATGAAATCCAAAATAATTTTAATTAAAATTTAAAAAATATAAATCGAAACATATGTTTTATATTAATTTTTCGATTTAAAAACCAAAGAATTTATTAATAAGTATATAATTTTTCAGTATAAAGGTAATGAAATTTGAAAAAAGAATTTAGCATCCAGTACGTTTAAGCATCTTTTTTTTGCAATTTAGCATCTTTACAATTTCAAATTATGGCAATACTGTTGGTTTTAAAAGATTTTTTATAGCAGTGGTTATAAGCATGTATACTTAGATCTGATTTATGTTCTGTATTTCTTTGATATGTTTTCAGCATCATCGAAAAACGAATCGGACATTTTTCTAAAATTAATTATGTTTCTAAAATTAATTATGTTCAAATTTATAATATTTTAATGTAATGCACAAAAAAGTGTTTTTTTATACTTGTCATTGTTATTAAAGAATCCACATATTTACTTCCTTCATATTATAGAGTTATTACCAGACTTAAAAAGACTTTAAAGTTTAAAATTGAAAAAAATTATGCGATATTTAACAAATACATTCAAAATAGTTTTGACTGAAATTTTTGGCAGTTTTAGTTTTGCCTTGTATCAGTAAAATGTTCAGATATTAACTAAAAAAAAAAACAATTTGTTAAATATTTTCATCTTAATTATCTTAATTAATTTAAAGACACAAAGATAGATTTAATACAATAAAAACAAGTAAGAGTTGAAAGTTGATCTATGCGGACTCACAAATGTGCCCTATACTAATAGGTCTGGAAAATTGAAAAGGATTGTAAAAAATAAAATTCACCTTTGTATTAAAAAATTTAAATTAAAAAGAAAATTACAAAATAAACCATTCACCTGGTTAAACTTAATATTGTTTGTAATTATCTGGATCAGGTTAGTATTTAAAATGGGATAAATCGGGTGTCATTGTGCCAATTTATGACCTAAAATATGTAGCCACCTCTATAAATTGCTGAAAATTCAGAGCATTTGTTGTAATAATTCAGTAATAGGTTTATCAAAGTGTTTACATATTCAAATATTTTATATACATTTGTTACAAGTAGTGCAAGAAGTCCAAATATTAATGTAAACGTAAAACCCAGGTGGAGGGTATCAAAGATTCGGCATAGAAGAATTTAACACTCTTACTTGTTTTTTTTTTTTTGTTGCAAATATGAAATTTGAAGAAAAAATAGAATTGTTTTTATAATAAATTTCTTTCTTAAAGCAAGAATTTTATTGGCAAAACTGTAAAGAATATGAAATATAAAATTGATTCATTTGAGATGTAGTTAAGAATGATTTAGTGTACGTTCAAATTGTTTTCTGTAATCATTTACGACTTGTAATAAGAATTGCTCGTTCTTTATTAATGTGTTATACTCTTCAATAAATTTAACACCTCGTTCTGCTGAATCATTTACCACTTTTATTTTTGGCACAACATTAAATATCAATTCCGTTTTTATAAATCTCAGTATCATTCCAATACAGTCGAACTTCATTTAGAAATTTGAAGGAAATTCTAAAACGGGTAAAAAAAATTAATTGTGTTTACTGTAACAAAATCATACAGTTGCTTTTCTATAAACTGAGGGATTTCGCTGGGTTTACCAGTACTTGTTTAACACTTTCTACATCTTCATCGCAGCTATCAATATTTTTAAGATTCTCAACAATTTTTTTTCGTGTCATTATTATCGAACAATGTCATTGCAACAGATTCATCTTATAAATACCATAAATTTTTCATAATTTTTTTATTGCAAATATTGGCTATTTTTTTTTCTGTAGTCATCTCTAACTATTCTGTTATAGTATCGTAAACGTAATTAAAAATTGGTTTCTGCATAACATTTTTTAAGAAAGTTTTAAATTAGTTGATTTTTTGTCTTTCCAGTTGAACGTCTCTATTAATAGTAAAAGTAACTTTCAAAAATTTCGTACAGATGAGTTCGTATATGAAAGTTCGTACATTCGTACATTTCGGAACTACAATTAATTGTTCACCATGATCGTGAGTAATAATAACTGAAAATTGCTCTACCTTATGGTGACCAATTAATTCTGGAAGTAATTTTCCATACCAATGCAAAGTACCGCGTTCTATCTGTTATAATAAAACTAATACACACATTTAATATATCTTTCAGTAGTCTTTGTTGTGCACTCTTAAATCCTCTTTGATTTTTGTGATTTTTGAAGTCGATTTAACTGTCTTTACCGTTGTAATGATGTACGATTGATTATAAGTTCACTTGTCTTATGTCCTAAAGATTCTGCAAGATCAGTTATTATGTGCATAGCTGTATGATCACTAATTTTGCAGTTATCCAAAGCAGATACTACTCTTTAGCTAAAAACATGTTTCGTTTTCCTTCAGATTCTAAAAATTTTAATTTATAAAATCAACTCCACCAAAACATCTTCCGTTGATTAAAAATTTTATCGATTAAGAATTTTATGCAACACTTAATACTTTTTATTTATACAAATGTTTTTGCATATTTTCTAATTTAACAATGCAATGTTGCTTCATATACATATAATTGGTATTCTGAATTTTTCCCAACCACGAGATAACTTAACTTTGTCATGATTATAAGAAACAAGTAAGAGTGTTAAATTCGGCTGTGCCGAATTTTTTGATACCCTCCACCTGAGTCTTAAACTCTATGTTACACCCAATGTTGAGTACGACTACACTTTAAAACTTTTGCCGATACTGAAACATTAATTCCGAATAACAAAATTCAAATGATTCTTGGCTAAAAATTATTATTATTAAAAGTAAGCTAATTTTAAAATATTTTTATCTGAATTATTTTTTATTTTATCTGCATTACATTCAATACAAAAAATAAAAAATACATAATAATAACAGGTAAGAAACTCAATATAGAAATTTAAACTTATCATATCTATTTATTTCATTTTCCATATTTCCTTTTCCATTTTTCATTTTTCATTTTTCAACTTTCATTTTCCATTTTCCATTTTTCAATTTTCATTTTCCATTTTTCAATTTTCATTTTCCATTTTTCAATTTTCATTTTCCATTTTTCGATTTTCATTTTCGATTTTCCATTTTGCATTTTCCATTTTTCTATTTTGATTTTCCATTTTAAATTTTTCAATTTTCATTTTCCATTTTTCAATTTTCATTTTCCATTTTCCATTTTGCGTTTTCCATTTTCCATTTTTCATTTTTAATTTTTCAAATTTAATTTTTCAATTTTCATTTTCCATTTCTCATTTTTCAATTTTCATTTTCCATTTTTCATTTTTCAATTTTTAATTTTCATTTTCCATTTTTCAATTTTCCATTTTCCATTTTGAATTTTTCAATTTTCATTTTCCATTCTTCATTTTTCAATTTTGCATTTTTCAATTCTCATTTTCCATTTTGCATTTGCCATTTTCAATTTTCATTTTCCATTGTCCATTTTTCAATTTTCATTTTCCATTTAACATTTTACATTTTTCATTTTCCATTTTCAAATTTTTCAATTTTCATTTCCCCTTTTTCAATTTTCATTTTAAATTTTCCATTTTGCATTTTCCATTTTTCAATTTTCATTTTTAATTTTCCATTTTTAATTTTTCATTTTCCATTTTTCAATTTTCATTTTCCATTTCCCATGTTCCATTTTCCATCTATCAATTTTGCGTTTTCCATTTTCCATTTCTCATTTTTCAATTTTCATTTTCCATTTTCCATTTCTCATTTTTCATTTTTCAAATTTTCATTTTCCATTTTTCATTTTCGATTTTTAATTTTTCAATTTTCATTTCCCATTTGCCATTTTCCATTTTGCGTTTTCCATTTTCCAATATTAATTTTTCCATTTTTCATTTTCCATTTTTAAATTTTCAATTTTCATTTGCAATTTTTCATTTTTTAATTTTCCATTTTCCATTTTTCAATTTTCATTTTTCATTTCCATTTTCAATTTTCATTTTCAATTTTGAATTTCATTTTCCATTTTGCATTTTTAATTTTTCAATTTTCTTTTTCCATTTTCCATTTTTCATTTTCCATTTTTCATATTATAGTTTTCGTTTTCCATTTTCCACTTTCCATTTTTCATTTTTCAATTTTCATTTTCCATTTTCCATTCTCCATTTTTCATTTTCCATTTTTCATTTTCCATTTTCTATTTTCCATTTTTCATTTTTTATTTTCCATTTTCCGTTTTTCATTTTCCCTTTTTCACTTTTCATTTTCCATTTTTCAATTTTCATTTACCATTTTCCATTATGCATTTTTCAATTTTCATTTTCCATTTTCAATTTTCATTTTCCATTTTTGAATTTCATTTTCCATTTTCCATTTTGCATTTTTAATTTTTCAATTTTCTTTTTCCATTTTCCATTATTAATTTTGCAATTTTCATTTTCCATTTTCTATTTTTCATTTTCCATTTTTATTATTACAGTTTTCGTTCTCCATTTTCCACTTTCCATTTTCCATTTTTAAATTTTCATGTTTCATTTTCCATTTTCCATTCTCCATTCTCCATTTTTCATTTTCCATTTTTCATTTTCCATTCTCCATTTTTCATTTTTTATTTTCCATTTTACATTTTTCATTTTCCATTTTCCGTTTTTCATTTTCCCTTTTTCATTTTCCATTTTCCATTTTTCAATTTTCATTTTTCATTTTCCATTTTCCATTTTTCATATTTTAGTTTTTGTTTTCCATTTTCCACTTTCCATTTTCCATTTTTCATTTTTCAATTTTCTTTTTTCTATTTTCCATTTTACATCTTTCATTTTCCGGTTTTCATTTTCCCTTTTTCATTTTCCATTTTCCATTCTTCATTTTCTATTTTCCATTTTTCATTTTCCATTTTTCATTTTCCTTTTTTTATTTTCCATTTTTCATTTTACATTTTCCATTTTCTGTTTTTCATTTTCCATTCTCCATTTTCCAGTTTCATTTTTCATTTTTCATCTACCATTTTTCATTTTCCATTTCCCATTTTTCGTTTTCTTTTTATACCCTCCACATCTCAGTGGCAGAGGGTATATATAGGTTTGTCATTCCGTTTGTAACGCATCGAAAAACTAATTTCCGACCCAATAAAGTATATATATTCTTGATCCTTATCACAGCTCGAGTCGATATAGCGATGTCCGTCTGTCCGTCTGTCCGTCTGTCCGTCTGTCCGTGTGTCTGTTGAAATCACGCTCATTCAAAAAAAAAAGCATTTACTTAGGTCAGGTTACGAAAAAATTATTTGCCATAATTCCCACCAGGTTGGTATTGAAATCGGAGTAAATCGGGAGCCTCTGCGCTGAGAAATGAACAAAAGTTTATAGATACCTCTAAAAAAAACATGAAACCTAGTGTTTTCTTGTAATAGTTTAGTGGTTGAACATACAACAACATAAAAAAAGCCACAAAAAAAATGTGATTCATACATATTAACAATAACAAGAACACAACTACCATGAGCTATGTTAATAGTATTGCCACAAACCGAGGTGGAGGGTATCAAAGATTCGGCACAGCCGAATTTAACACTCTTACTTGTTTTCTTTCATATTGGCGATTTTTTTTATTATAACGGGATAACGATAAAAATTGATGTGGCAATAGTACTAACAAGAGGTATGTTATTGTGTTCTTGGTATTGTTAATATATATGCATAATTTTTGTGTGGCATTTTTTTATGTTGTTGTACAATTATTATGTTCAACCACTAAACTGTTACAACAAACACACTGGGTTTTATGTTTTTTTTAGAGGTATCTATATTTTTGCTCGTTTCTAATCACGATGAAGCCCGATTTAGCCCATTTTCAATACCAACCTGCTGGGAATTATGGCAAATGATATTATTGTAGCCTTATTCAGTTAGCTGGCTTTTTTTGTGAATGAGCGTGATTTCAACAGACAGACGGACAGACGGACATCGCTATATCGACTCGAGCTGTGATAAGGATCAAGAATATACTTTACTTTAATTTAGAAAGGACGTAACTGACATCTGAAAAATTTTACATGAGGAGGAAAAAACTGAATATATGTCAGAATTTCGGATATTTTAAAAAAGTTTTGATGCAGTTTGAATAAAAAAACAGAGGCGAATATTGCTTGCAAATTTTTTTTGTATTTTTTCAAAATTTGATAATGTTATGTTACATAGGGCCTTTTGATTTTCAATTGTTTGAAAAAAAATGTTAGTTAGGGCTTTTGTAAAACGTTTACATTTAGTCAAATTAATTTTAAAAATCAAGTTTTAACAAAAATTAAGATTTATTTCAGTAAAATGAATAGATTTGAATAAAGAAAAATATAAAAGGTACTTTAATTAATTGTTATAAGGTAAATTTTCATAAAAAGCGTGACAGTCTGCAGGTAACATTTTTTTTAGGTCTTGTAAGCTATCCCACTTTTTTTAGGATATTGGTATCTTGTTTTCATACAATCTGCCTGGAGCTGTGGGTACAAGGCGTGTGTTTACTCTTTGTGGCAAAAGCTCATATTCGTTACATACATCTGTCTTAAAATATATTACTTCAGAAGGGTCGTATGCCAAAGCCCTCAGCATGTTTACGGTAGGATCCCCTTGGCGTTTACCTGAAAAGTCAAAGTTTGATTTGTGTTTACTATAAACATTTGCATCCCAAAAATTGTTCTCACCTGGCCGAATGGATGAGTATTTCTTAGGAATACTTTCAAAGTCTTGAAAATAAGTATAATCCAGTTGGATTGCCCGTAGCGGCGATGGAGATTTTCTTGCCTCTCGGATGAGTTGCACAAATTGAGATGGAAGATTTAGCTGCTTTTTACCAACTTTCCTTTCAATAAGAGAGTGTGTAGCGTCACACTCCATCTGGGTATGTCCACTAACTAAATACTTTTGCTCGATATTAATGTTGGTTTCAATACAGAAAGCCAGCAAACCATTTGATAAAATGGCATTTCTATTTTGATAGAAACACCCATCGGAATAGATGATTATGTGATGAATTTCTGGCGATTTAGCTATGAAACATTTCAAATGCTTTATAATGCATGTTGCGAACACTGATGCCACAAGCTGACCATCACTTTCATCCCATACGTAGTTGTATGACTTATGTGTCACGACATTGTATATCGTGAAGTTATGGACCTGTAACTTCATTTTGAAATACGCTGCACTTGCATTTAACTGAGGCACTAATTTTACAGCTTGGGTATGCATACAAAACGTTGCACATAATCCGTCCTCAGCGTTTATTATATCATTGCGTTTTTCTAGGCGCATCAGCTCTATTTCCCTTCTATGTTTTTCATATTCTTCATCCGGATAATTTTTCACTTTATGTTGCACACAGACATCGCATTCATCTTTCTTAGGTCTGAATATTGATAGGTTTGATTCTTTTAAAATAGTTGAAAAGATGGGATATGACATTTTCATGTTTGAATGTTCGTTATTAGCTTCACATTGGTACACGTAAAGATTGTACAGTTCTTGATACGACGAAAAATTTCCTTCAAAGTAAAGTCTTTTAGTATTTTTCCTGCAATAATGAGACTCCATTTTAGGCAAGTCATCCAAGAATTTCTTTAGATAGGCTCGTCGCAGTTCATTTTTTTCCCCAGTTTATGTGTTTTTTTTTAATTGGATACGCTCGTATGACGATTTTTCAGGACTTATCTGCATGCCGTGTTTTCCGCAGGTACCGATCCAGTTTCGAACCATTTTTTCGTGTAATCCCAATGTCGAAAGAAACATTGTACGGCACACTTGTAATCGCTTTAATTCATATCTCAAATAATATTCAATTGAGTTGGATCGTCTGGAATTTTCGGAGAAAATTCTTTTTTTTTCTACGAATTTTACAAGGTTGGTCACATACAATCGTTTCTGGTCCCAAGACATCTCCCAAAACGCACCAAAAATTTCTCGTCGCATGGACTCCGTAAATTTTAAACAGTTTCGTGCGACACTTTTTTCACAATATTTAGATGAGCACGCTACGCTATGTTTTCTACAAGGCTTTTCGGAAATATTATTGTTCTCCATACCCGTATATTGTACACCTTTCATTCGATTATTTCTATTTGCTACACTCTTCCATTCAAGTTTGTTTGCAATTTTTTTCTCTTGCGAGTAACTCATCTGGACTTTCATTTTCACCATTTGAGTTTTCATTCACACAGTCCATTTAAGTTATAATTTTTATTTATTCGAACACTAGAGTTTACTTCTGACCGCTCTGTACACAAATGAAACTTACACTGACTCATGCATTCCGGAATTCAAACTAAACATTCAACTATTAAGAAATGCAATGCCTACTAAGAGCACATTTACATTATGACTGAAAACACCAACAAAATAAAGCAACATGGCGTTTGTCTACTCTGCCTCTCTCTCCCATAAGCATTCCGGAATTCAAACTAAACATTCAACTATTAAGAAATACAATGCCTACTAAGAGCACATTTACATTAAGACTGATTTTTTTTAAAATCAGTTACGTCTTTTTGAAATTGCTTATAAAACCGTTAATTTTTTTCAAAGCACACTAATTTTTTCAGTAACGATGTATTTCATGTTTTTCTATACGAATATGGAAAAAAAACGCTATTTAAAAAAAATTGTCAGTTACGTCCTTTCTAAATTAAGGTAACGATATATACTTTATGGGGTCGGAAATTAGTTTTTCGATGCGTTACAAACGGAATGACAAACCTATATATACCCTCTGCCACTGACGTGTGTTTATTTTATGTTAGTTTTCAATCAAGGATTTAATAATATTCAGTGCCAACTTAATAAATACTTGATCGAAAGTTATATGCACTCATTTGGAGAAATATTTATTGAAAATATTTTGTATGCACGCATCTTTTTGAGAAATCGCAAAATTTTTTTTGGCACTTTTTCTTTTTACAATGTAATCTAACTGACTAAATAATTCATACTACACAAAACTTTAAATTCCTAAAAATGTGAACACAAAAATTCGACATAAAGAAACACAACCATTTGCAAGGAACCTTAGCCGATATATGGACTGTCGACCAGTATAAAGAAGATAGAGATAAATAATGTCTTATTATAAAAGTAGTTTGATTGATTCTTCATTATTTAGCCGTATGGATTTGGGCATTTTAGACAGGTATTGAACCATAGAGTTTATCTGAAATGTGAGTTGAACAAGGCATGCTGGTAAATGGTAGTTATTCACGTTTCAACAAAATTAAATAAGGTAAAAATTATTTTTGATTGGCCCAAAACTTTGTATTTTCATTTTTTTTTTTTTTTTCTATTCGCATATTTCCAGGGGGTGGGAACTTAAATTTGAACACTTTTTTCCCTCCATATAATGAAGGGCCACCCTAATGTACATATATATATGTACGTATATAATCATATCAAATGATTGTCAATAAAATATTACCTCGACACATACTTAAACACACTGTTGCTCTCGCTGGTTTATCAATCACACAATAATTTATATTAGCTAAAACTTTTTCAAAAAATGTAATAGAGCTTTTCTGGTCCAGCGCACAGCTTTTGAGACTAATTTAGCTTGAAAGAAAGAAAGAAAAAAAATATATACTCACTTTCCATCTTTAAAATGCAACGCTGCACCAAAATTGCTCTACGGAAATTTTATTAATATTTTTCCCGAAATGTACTCTGTATTAAAAATATTGTGTGATGGCTTTTGTCTTTTTCTTTACCCGCAGTTCTTTTCAAGTTTTTTTTTTTTGCAAATTTTCCCATTCATTATATAGTTTAAGTAACTTATCAATGCAGTGATCAATTCTTTTAGAAGGAATTCGTGCTTTTTTCCAAAAGATGGAAACTTCTTGAATCACCAACGCTGCGCTTTCTTTCGTTGTAAGATTTACAACTCTCACATTGTTGAAAAAACGCTTAAAACATTTCTATTCGAAGGTAGTTTGGCTCCGACGATTTGATTGGAAATATAACCTACAACAGAGACATAAAAATCTTTTCTAAACTTGTAGAATGTGAAATACTTCGTTCGCTAAAATAGTCAAGCCACCTCAAATCAGCAGTTCAGCAGTTTTTTTTTTTTTTTTTGTAAAGCAAAAAACACTAGGCTATTAAAATTAAATATAACATTTTAAAGTAGAAAAATGATGAATTTTTGATACAAAATATTATAAAGAGTACATTTACGGAATATTTCACAAAAATCCCATTTTTCACGAAATCCGCAAAATAAAATACTTGTCAAAAAAATTTTGGCATAGGGATTTACCTAAAAATTCACACAGTTAATCTCTGATATGCATTTAACAAAACTCTAAAGTCCCAAATCCATTTTTTTAATTTTGTTTTCAAAATTTTATCAAAAAAATTTCCCATATTCGGTCTCAATGCGCAATAGGTTAACAACGTGGTAATAAAACAATACTTCATATCAGAGTACTTATAAGTATAGAGACAAAAAAAAAAAATTATGGCTTTAATTAATATCTCAAAGTTGAAAAAAATGCCATCAAATTGCATGACCTATTGCTATTTGCTATTTCTTGGCGAATTTTGTTCGATTTTGAAGTTTTATAGCTTTTTCAAAAAAGATAATTTAATACTGATCTCGAATTATATAAAACTTGTCAGAAAATTTAAACTTTAAAATGAAATTTTCGTAAAATCTGAAAAAAAAGTCATATTTTCCCCATACATATTAACACACTTGAAATTTTCAGTCGCGTTAATGGACATCTTAATGTTTTTTGATTGGCCGAAAACTTTCTATTTCTCAGTTTTTTTGCTATTCGCATATTTCTAGGGGTAGGGAGCGAGAGTTTCAACACTTTTTTTCCCTCCATATAATGAACGGTCACCCTATTAAACTCATATTCATTTCAAAATAAAATTTGAAACATAACGTACAAAAAGTAGGCCGTGGAAAAAATTTTTGATTCCAAGGATTTAAAACATAAGGCGCACAATGTTAAAAATTAATTGAAATCACGACTCCATTCACTGACCAAATACTCGTTTTATAAACGTTTACATATTTATGTAGTATGTATAATGTCTCAAATATAATGAAGAGGGTTACCAACAGAGATTAAACTTTTAATATTCATATATATATTTACGCTGATCCCTGACTCACTGACTGACTGACTGATTCTGTAACGCTGAAATAATACACACACAGAGCACTCCCTACAAAGCTATGGGAAATACACAAACAAAATTTAATCTTTCTCATTTTATTCAAAGCCACACACAATTTTCTCTCTTCTTTGTTACCGACCAGTGCTGCTAATAAAATCTTCTGAAAATCTACAATTTTGGAAACTAAATCGCCAAAATTGTCATTTTTAAAACAAGAAATTGACAAGAAAATTTTACCGCTTATAAAACTCGAAAAAATATTACAAAAGGAAGCAATAAAATTTATTTATGTATATCATTCATATTACGAATATTATTACAGCATTGGTTATTTCTATATATAAAAATGTATTAGTGGCAGAGTTCAGAAAAAAACACACACTGAATAAAAAACTCGTACATATATGTAAACAAACATAACTTAGACCAACACACACATATTTTTATTTTCATACCAATTATGTTTGTTTTTAAATTTTCTTCGGTGCCCAACACAACCATGACTGTGTTCGTTTTAATATTTCGTTATTTACACGAACATTTTTGTATCCCATACTTTTTGCTTCAATCACACATAAAGCACACATTTTTGAGTGTTGCTTTATTTGAAGTTCATGTTCTGGTACGTGTAGTGAAAAAAAACACAGAACATGTACAATAAACAGGTTCGAGTTCAGTTATATTTTAAGTCGTGTTGTGGCTCGTGTAGTGAGAAAAAACAGAACATGTACAATAATAGTGTTTAAAATATAACTGAAGTCGAACCTGGTTATTGTACATGTTGTGTTTTTTCTTACTACACGAGCCACAACACGACTTAAAATATAACTGAACTCGAACCTGTTTATTGTACATGTTCTGTGTTTTTTTTTCACTACACGTACCAGAACATGAACTTCAAATAAAGCAACACTCAAAAATGTGTGCTTTATGTGTGATTGAAGCAAAAAGTATGGGATACAAAAATGTTCGTGCAAATAACGAAATATTAAAACGAACACAGCCATGGTTGTGTTGGGCACCGTAGAAAATTTAGAAACGCACATAATTGATATGAAAATAAAGATATGTGTTGGCTGCTTTTGAACAGAACATTGTGTGTTTCTTGTGTGTGTATTTTCTGAACCTTGATTAGTGGTGAAATTTCAACGAAAAAAATTTAACACAGGAATCAACTAAATAATTTTATTGACATGTATCTATAGCTGAAACATATAATATAGGTTTCAAGTATAGCCGTAATTAAAACTTAAATCTTAAGTGGAGATGCTATTCAAGGTGTTTCCGTTTTGAAACGACTTGACCCAGAATTAAATCTATACAATTTTCGCTTTACAACCCATTAATTGTTAACCCTTGAAATCCTAATTTTTATACTACTGAAAACTTAAAATCTTCAATCATCATTTTAACAAATTGAAAAATCGTCGAAATTAAAATAAGTTGTCAAAATTAGCATCACTGCTAACGATAATAGTACTACATATACAGATTTCGTGTTACATATGGAATAAGATGAACGCAAAAAATGCATGAAAAAACTAATATCTATTCAAATTCTTCTTTAAATTCCCTTTGTTGGTCAATGAAAAAATTCTGCAAAAAAAAAAGTAATGAAGGAAATTTTAAACATTTTTATTTTTCTCATTTAAAGTCGTCCGATACGCATACATACTTTTTTTATCAAACTAAACATTACCGTTTGTCTGTTTTGTTTTTCATCTCAAAATTGTTTTGAATTGTTAGGAGTGCTTTCGCTCAGGTTCTCTGATGGCCAGCACTTACCAAAGAGTATGATTTTTTGATAAATATTTGAGAAAAAAGAGATCTTCAATGTGGATTTTGTTGTTGTCCAACGTATGATTTCGTTTAAAGCTCTGTATTGAAAAGCACTTGAAAAAATAGTGCAATATTAAGTTTAAAATTTAAATTATTGTAACTTTGCATAATTAAATTAGTTGTCATTTCAGAAGAGAGGTGGGAAAATAATTTTTTTTTTACTCATAATATTAATTTTTACATAATTTGCTTTCAAAAAATTTAGACAAACATAAATTACGTAAATAGGTATAAGATTTTAATTTGAATAATTTATTGAAATTATAATAGAAGAATTAAAGGCGATTTGGAATAATAATTTTGTTTTTTAAGTTAAACTAATACGCCCTTATTTTTATTTTTTTTGAATTTATAGATAACTGGAAAAAATGTTCGCTTTTTACAGTTCACATTTATGATGACATATGAAATATTTTTTTCTCTTTTTTGTAGGTGTATTGGTGTTTGCACTTCCTTAAGGGGTGGTAGGTTTTAAAACCTTTTTTTGCATTTCTCTTTCTGAATGCACAACATATCGAGAGTGTTGTGTCAAAATTTTAAGTAAACCAGAGCAAAACTTAAGAAGGTACAGCGTTTCCAGCGACCGGCCTCATACGGTATGTAGTACACAAATCAGTTTTTAAAAAACTTTAAACCGATTTTCTCGCAAATAAATGTTCGAAGTCCGTGAACATCTTCTTGACCGATTCTTTTGAAATTTTAGACACTATATCTACACAAAAATCATCAGGTAACCACGAAGTTTTTTTTAATTCCATTTTCTTCCACATTTGTTAACAACAAATTTCCGAAATTGTATAGCAAAAATCGTTTTTCACTTCAAAACGCTGCAAAAAAAAAATTGTAAAACTGTTCGTCACTACTTCAGGAAACATGTCACCTTTTAAACGCATTTCGATTTTTTTATTTCACATGGTCCGGTAACGAGTTATGATGTTCACCGCAAAACAACAACGCCTCCGAATATTGGCTGTCACGGACTTATTTATTAAAATTTTTAGTTGAAAATTTTTTCAAAGATTCTTCAAATGTTATGCTATAACGTGTATTCATGTCTTCAGAAAGAATTATGCCAAATACGACATTTGTTAACTTTTAAAACCTTACCCCCCCTTAATAAACTTTTAGGAACCTTGCTCTAAAACTTTTTTTTTTCTATGCTATTCTATTTTTTCTACATTAAAATGGAGTTCGGTTATAACGAACTCGGCGGGACCGGCCAAATTAGTTCGTTATAGACTAAGTTCGTTATAACCGTAGTATTTTTTTGTTTTGTCCGAAAGGTTTAAAAACTTTTTTTAGTTGAATAAGTTTATTTATTTTGATGCATTTTAAAAAGTTATAAAACATAAATTAAATTATTTAATTATTAAGACTAAAATTACCGAGTTTCTATTAAAATAAAATATTTTTTTAAAATCATATAATATTAGAAACTCCTTGTGTATAGAAGCAGAAAATATAAAGCAAAGGTTGGCTACTGGCAAACTTATGCCAAAATATACATAAAAGGACCTTTTACATAAATTCATTTGAAAATCGAAGTTTTTGGTTTGTATTTCTTACAACTGTTTTCCAATTTTTTTTTTTTTTTAAATTTTAAAAACATTAAAATTAATTTTTTTTAAATATATAAAATATAGGAAAATTTTGAAATGGGGAAAAAAATTTTGTTTGTTAAAGTCAAAATAAACGGGCGCCTAGGCGCCACACAATCCACTAGTTATGAATAATCATCAACGAATAAATTCCCTAAACGCATATATTTGAATCGAATTGACTACATACACAATTGTCCAATGTTATAATCTTTCAAAATGTTTACGCATTTTTTCGTTAAGCAATGCGAACTGTTTTTATTAAATTCCAGTTTAAGTCCCTTGAATGAATTCCTTTTCTATGGAAGGCTTTGAAAGACCTATATCCTCAATACAATTTAATTTTGCTTTACATCACTTACACTTAAGTGTTCACCTTAATAATAGACATAATTTCTAATTACAGTCTTAGTATTGTATTAATTATTTATTGTTTACGCGAAAGTTTATAAAAAAAAAATCATGACATTAAATATGTGGATTATTGAACACAATTTGGACATTTATTTTTTGTAAAAAATTATATTATTTTTGAACAAAGTGTATATGGAAGTTATTGAATATATGCAGTCTAATTCATAAACACTTTTCAACAGCTTAATTAGCTGTTAATAAGAAAAAATCGGAAAAACAGTATTCATAAACACAAAATAGCTTATCAAACGTTTAATAAACGTTTGTTAAATATGAAATTTTTATTGTAGGCATTACCCAACTTTAAACCTCTCATAAAATGACATTTCTCAATGTTTATTTACATTAATTGGTCTAGTTAAAATAAAATTACCATTTTTGTTATTATTTCAATAACAAATAGATAAATCTGTTTTAAATAAATAAAAAAAAATGGATTTGATTAATTTAATTGGAAGAATTGGTAAGTATAACAAATTCTACAACTTCTAGTTTTCTTTTATGTTGTAGCTAATTAAAATGAAGTCCTCATCTTCTTACAATTAAGGGCTGCCCTTGATAGTTTATTTTCCATTGCATAAAAAAAAGTCCAAATATTGGCAAACATTTTCTGTGACTCCAAATTACTAATAGAAACAATAATAACTTTTCGGTATTGTGGGGTAAATTGCTTTTGGCTTGTGGAGTTTAGGGATAACTCCCCAATCGGTTTCAAATTCTCACCAGTTATAAAACATTTTATTGTGGTTCTAGGAAAATATTTTTTTTATAGATTTTTTTTAATAGATTTAAAATTTAAAAATATCAAATAAAAGGCACTCAAGTAAGCTTTCAAATGATATATATATCGTTGAAATCCGATGCTAAATGAAACAGTTATATACAAGTCCATGTCAAAACTTCGGAAGTCCTTAACTAGGGAAATAGACTCGACCGCCGAAAAAAAATTTTTCCTAGAATCACCACAAAAGCCCCTACTTCCCGCCCAAAAAAAAATAATATCAGAGCGTTGCCCCTAAACCACTTGTTCCGTACTTTTTAATTCTGATATTCAACTGATATTTTCTGAAATTCAATTGATGTTTTCTGAAGTACAATTGACACTTTCTGAAAATCAATTGATATTTGTTGAGATATAAATCAAAATTAATTCAAAACAAACCAGTGATGTTAATTTGCTACGCCATATTCGTTATTCGACTCCTTTTACTACCACGTCGAACAAATATGTGTAAAAAATTATTTTTTGTATATTATTATCATTTGTTTATAAATATCTTTTGTTCCTTTTTTAAAGTGAAGTCATTTTTCTACAAAAATTAAAATAATTTCTAATATAAAAGAAAATAAATAAAATATTATTCAATTACCGAGTAGATGATTTATGTATTTTATTCATCACTACCAACAAACTGACAACTACAGAGGACTAGTGTTGCCACCACAAAACTATAAATCAAATGAAACGTTTAATAGCTAATTTTCTGTTATTACATGTTTATGAATAATGTTTTCTAATAATGGTTTATAAGACAAAATCCGTGTAATAACAAAATTATACTTTAGACGCAAAATAAAGTTTTGTTATGAATTAGACCGATAGATTATAAAACAATAAGAAAATGGTTCAATAGAATAATCCTTTAATATTCAATATCCAAAATAATATCATTTCAGATATGAAATCATTTACTATAGATATTTAAAGCAAACTAGTATTATACTTGCAAAAAAATGCCGGCAAAAACAATAGTTTAGTGGAGCCAACTACGAGAACATGCTCAAAACCAAAACAAACAAACAAAAATAAAAATATTCACTTACACAACAATAAAACGCAGGCAGCAACAGCAGAAAAAGAAGTTAACATCGGTCTGAAGTAAAAAACAACAACAAACAAGTCTATCAGAGATGTGTCAGATAGACAACAGCAACCAACAATTACAATAGTAGTAATAGCAACAAATTGCCAGTAAGTGGAAAGTCTTTATATGTATACACAGGGATATATACTCGTACATTCATATGCTTGTTTATCTTCTATACAGTAAAGACAGGCAGCAACATGATGTTGAGCATGAGTTAAACAGAAATAACATTTGGTACACATTTCTGTTATCTGTTATTTTATCATCATAACCATCACAATCCCAATAAAAATGTCTTTCACCATGTGAATGGTTTTTACTAACTTCTTGATTTCAGTTAGATTCCACTTTTACTACGGCTAATGTACGGACGTATTAAGTAATATAAGCGGTAACTTATAGTTCAGAAAAATATTAGATAAAAAATTTATTGAAATTTATTAAAATTAAAAAAAATATGTATGTAAAATAATTAATAACGAAGTGCTGACCAAACTAAGTATCAAATAAATTATATTATACAATAAACAATAATGATAAAATAAAACTTGCGGTTTATCAGTTACTGATTTCCGTAGCTCTCGACTGTACAATTTTAAAAACATAAAACAAAACAAAAGTAAAAAAGTAATGATAACATTCTACGTTAAAAACATCAATGAATTGTCTATGATAGTGATAATGTGCATCCTAAGACACGTCATAAATTCAAATAATTTTATAAAACAGCAAGGAAATAAATCTTCTACGCGGTTACGATCCATTTTAACTAAATATTTTATCAAGTTGATGCGACAGCCCTCATTGGTCAAGCACTTTCTATGTGAACAACTTGAAATCAATCAGAAAAATTTGTGTTAAAACCTACCTCGAGGCGATCGGCATTACGCCTAATTCAACTCAATAAAATCAATGCCAATTCTAACTTAGAGTTTGACCGATTTAAGTCGGTTTACATTGTATTAGCAACATATCATAATTTATATACATATATAACTGGCTCACCCAGCCTAAAATAATTATTTGTTTTGATATGTATGTATTTCAATTACGGAAGGAATTTTTTTAATGAGAATGAAATAAAATTCAATATCTCACATATAATTCATAGGTGACTCAACTCAAAATTTTCATTTTTCGGTTTTATATGCTTGAACTATGCACAATACACTTGCTTATCTATAAAACAAGTAAGAAAATTATAGTCGGTCTAGACCGACTATATGATACCCTATACCATGCGTTTAGAGACCCTATCTCTCAGCCCCAACTAACTGGATATAGAAAATAAGCATAAACCAAATTTCAGTCGGATTTTTCTTATTTTTTTTGGCTGCAGATATGAAAAATTTCATATTGGATGCTATATCTATATGGGGACTAGGCCCAAAAATGGGCCTTGTATTTTGCAAAAATATACATATACAAACAAAATTTGAGAAGAATCAGTGCAATATTTTTGTTTTTTGATAGATTTAAGTGAAGATCGGGAAGCAGCTCTATATGGGGCCTATGACTAAGAGTTGTCCCATATAGATCATTTTGGGACTACTGATTAATGGATATAATAAATACATACAAACCCAATTTGAATAAGATTTATATGATAATTTGTATCTTATGGCAATTTAAGTCGATTTCATAGGGGCCATTTGTATGGGGGCTAGGTCTGAACATAGACTGATTCCCACCAATTTCAATAGCGTCCATCCCATGGCCGATAAAAGCTTATATACCAAATTTCGTCAAAATATATTGATATTTGCGACCTGCAGTTTGATTACAAGCTTTACATGGACACACAGACGGGCGGACGGACGGACGGACATCGTTAAATCGAATCAGATAGTGATTCTGATTCGATCGGTATAATAAAAGATGGGTCTAGGTCAAATATTTTTGGTAGTTACAAACAGCAGCACAAAGTCATTATACCCAAACCACATAGTGGTATAGGGTATAAAAAATATATCAGTGTGTTTTGTTGTTGTTAACTGTTGCTAAAAGACAATTATGTCTTGCTTTATGTTATGTCTTTCTTTATAATTTAATTGTTTCAATTGTTGATTTCTGAAAAATGAAAATTTTGAGTTGAGTCACTTTTGAATTATGTATATGTGCGATATGTTATTTTAAATGCCAGATTTCATTTTCGATTTAATAAATTATATTTTGTATTACATAATACAATGTTCGTCTAATCTTATTAAATAATAATTTTCTGCAAAGCGAATAGTTATTGTTTCTCCATTTTCGTCGTATACAAACAACTCGAGCGACTTAGCAAATCTGGAGCAGGCTACGTACATATTATTGACAATGAGCGAAGCATGAATTTTTCAAATATAAGCCTCAGACTTGCATTGACTGGCCCTGAGATTTGTTGATTGGCATGGCAAATGCCAGACGAATTGGGAATTGTAAGACTTTAAATGCAATTGGAGAAACTCTTGAAATCTTTGACAGTAGCATATCCTCTGCTTTGAATTTGCCATTGATAATTGTCGATTCAATAATATTACCCAATATTTTCTTGATTTCGAAACACGGCCCTTACATAATTTTTGTGTATTTTGTTTTCGAAGCAATATAATCGGTGATCCAATTTTCAAGAGTGAATTATGAGGTGGAAGACCCTGCGAATCAAGTGAATTTAAGAAATCAGTTCGAAAATTACTCGTTCATCTTCTGCCACAGTATAAATTAACTTTAATGAAAATTACGGATTTTCCAATATTTTTTGATGCTTAAATTGCCACGCCCATTTATCCGACACCGCTTCTTTTCGGCATGGTTACGAATATAATAATAAATGACGTCACATAAGTTTGCAAATTTTTAATATTGAATAATTACTTTGTATGTAAACCAATCTCGAATCAACTTAATCGAACACATAAAATTTAATAAAAATCAGTCCAGTCGGTTAGTGACATATGTATGTACACGCCGGCAAAAGAAATATATATATATATATAAAGATATTTATATGTATGTATGTATGTATGTTCCAAAAACTTAAACTTGACAAGTTTGAGAAAAATATATTTGTGTTAGATAAATATTCGAATATGTATAATCAGGAAACTCTATTTTAACCCTGGAAGTATATCGCTATTTTGACCCTGTCCGTGGGTTTTGTTAGTCGAAATGACTAACACAACATTTACTATGAATAAATTAAAATAATATTGTTAAAATTAAAAGATAACAAATCAAAAAACAAACAAATTTTTTTATGTTGTTCTTCATTATGAACATATTGAAGAAATATATAAAAACTTCAAGAAACGAAGTCACTTAAACTACGATTGGCGTTAGTCGAATCGACTAACGACCTTACCTCAGGGTTAACTATAAATCTGACAATCATAAAAGGCACACTAATCTAATTTGATACTATGAATCTTAGGTTAATTTACGTCCATCTCATTGGCGACATTTATGTGTGGGCTTAGTTTCGTCGAAGATTACGTACCAAAAAAACTCCTCAGTCAAATATCTTTGCAACCTATGATTGTGAGTAAATCGGTATAATGAATGATGGAGTAACTCAAGTATTTATGACCGCTCAGTGGTATATGTACATGTTCTCCAAGTATCACTTTATATGCATATCTTATATTTAAATAATACATTAGGGTGACAGAAGCAAGAAATTTATTTTAAAAAAATTTGATATTATACACATCATTTTTTCTTCTCATAAGCACGGAAATTTAAGCTAAACTTAGCAGATATATTTTTATAAAACTAGAATATATGCAAAATATATTTTAAGGGGGTTTTAAAGATAAAAATAATGTTGGATTATTTACTTCATATACACGTTATAGTATAACATTAGAAGTATCTGTGAAAAAATTTTCAATTAAAAATTTTAATAAATAAGTCCATAACAGCGAATCTCCGGAGGCGCCTCGAAAAAAATTGTTTTGCGGTGAACTCGTTAGCGGATCACGTGAAATGAAAAAAAAATCGAAATGCGTTCAAAAGGTGATATCTTTTCCAAGGTTTTTTTATTTTTGGCAACATTTTGAAGTGAAAAACCACGATTTTTGCTATAAAATATCGGCGAATTTGTTAAAAAAACGGGAAAAAAATGATTAAAAGTTTTTGTCATATACGTTATAGCGTATGAGGGCCGGTCGCTGGAAACGCGGTATCTTCGTTAGTTTTGCTCCGAAAAGCTTTAAAACCTTCATCCCTCCCCCCGCCCCCCTTAAATACGTACAAAAATAGCCTTTATTAAACTAGGCAAAAACCAAACTGCACTTGACGTTTAAGTAAATTTTTTATACCCTCCACTCCAGTGTGCAGAAGGTATATATAAGTTTGTCATTCGTTTGTAATAATTAGAAAAAAAATTTTGGACCAAATAAAATATATATATTTGTGATCCTTATAACAACCGGAGTTGATATAGCGATGTCCGTCTGTCCGTCTGTGGAAATCACGATGACGGCATCAATCGGGCAGCTAGGGTGCTTGTTGACATAAAAAATGATTCACTAACATCCTGAAAAGTTTGCTATTTAAAATCGTCCAAAAGAACTAAAAAAAGTCTTGAAAAAATATAATTTTCTATGTTGTTTTTGTCAGGATCACGCCCTCAATAGTGCAACAACAGTGATCTTTTTTAAAGAGAATGATTCACCAAATTCATGGGAAGATTTCTGTTTCAAAAACCATTAAAATCGGTTGAACAGGTTCAGGGAAATCTCTGAAAAAGTAAAAAAAAAAAAAATGAAAAATATGATGTTTCTATATTGTTCTTGTTGTTATTCTAAATGGTATATTGTTGTTATAGCTGGACTTGTTGTTTTTGTGGTCGTTGTGGTAATAATATAATAAAAACTAACCCTTTGTACATTTTTTTTATTAACTCTGCTAGAAAATTTTAAAAGTTTCCATTGTTTTGGCATCACTAAAAAAATTTGTTATATCATTTCTGTTATTACCACGAGCCTGCCTGCAAAATTTCAGATCGAATGGGTCACGGGTTAAAATCGATCCAAAATTTTTTCGACAAGCAGACACTCCGAGTTAATATATGTAAAGGGAGTAAAAATTCATAAGCATCTAAAGAAAACAATGCTAAAATACCTAGTTGTTAATAAAAAAAAAACAATGTAAATTTAGCAAAAAAAAATTTTATGTATAAATTTATTTAAAGAGAAAAACACAAAAATAACGTTTGATGTTGTATTTTTTATTTGTAATATTTACATACACATACATACACATTAAATAATACAAATAATATACATATATTCTATATATGTATATCCATAATAACTGCATGTTAGAAATAAATCGGTATATTATTTTATTTACATAAAATTCTGCAACATTTTGTTGTGGGGAAAATACATTTCTTTTGCATTAACAGAGTGTCACTTCATTTTGCTCAGCGTGACTATGCCACAGTAGATGGCGCCACAATTTTTGTTTGTTCTTATTAGCTTTGCAATAGTTATTTCTACTTTAACATGAATGTTAATATTTTCAACTGGATATCATACAGAACAATATTAACAGTATACACGGGCTGGTCTTTTATTTCATACGGATTTTCATTATTCTTTTACAAATATGAACATAAGTTTGGCATATTAACTTTTTGTTGTCTTTATAAAATAGAGTTACCGAGTTCATCAATGAGTTTTTTGCTTTCAAAACAGTTCTACTTAGTTATATAGAATTATTATTCTGCTTTACCTACAAAATATCTGATTGCGATTACATCTAATTTTTAAAAATTGTTTATAATTACTAAGCATTATTATTCACATAAATACAAAATTGCACTTTTTAAATTTTCCATTCAAATTTAAGAAAATATCAATTCTAAAAACTGGAATTAAAAATTTCCAATTATAAATTACAATTAATTGAATTTCAGAAAATCATATCAAAACGTCGGAAATTATAATTTTAAATTTAGAAGACATCAATTGCATCTTTAATATATAAATTTTATTCGTTAAACACAAATTGAAATTCAAAAAAAAAAACACCAAATACCTGTGTTTACATTTAAAAAATTTTTACATTTAAAAAAAATATTGACATTCAGGAGAATTTAATAGCTTTTCAGTACCGCGATTCAGTAACTTCTTTTAACGATAGTCGAATCGTTAAAAAAAGAAAATTGCAAAATTATCAGTAAAATTTTTAAACGATATTCGCTATCGGTAAGTCAGCTGTTGTTGTTATCTAAACGACAACCATTTTTGTGTTGTTTATTCAATCGATAAAAACTTAAATTTTTAGGTTGAAATGTCGTCATACATAAATAAAAATCATAAAATAGTGAAAATATTTTGCTTTAATTAAAAAACTTTTTTATATAAATAAAAAAATTAAATGGCATATTCAATTCATTATTTCATTTTCAAATAAATACACAGAAATATTAGTAAAAAAATAAAGATATTAAACTTCAACATAAAATCATCCTGTCAAACACAAAGTAATTTGTTTTTTTCTATTCTTCTTTGTGTTTTTCGCTTATTTTGACAGAGATGCCACTCGTTTACAATTTAAATAAATAGAAAAATAGATTTGTCGACTATCGTTAAGATGTATGTACTTAGTGAATCACTTATTTATCGATTGTCGGATCGTTGAAATTTACAGAATCACACAGAAAACATTAATTTAAATTTAATGAATTTTAGCAAACGTCAAATGATATTTAAGAATTGCCAACATAAAAACTGTTACATAAATAAACGCAATTTGATGAGAATGTTATTTATACATAAATTTTCATAATATTTTTTGGATGAAAATTTGAAGTTTTTCAGAAAATATAGATAACAAATTATTTTATTTCAAATGTTTGGGACATTTGGTTTTTTGCGTTTGGCATCCTTAATTTGAATATTTATTATTATAAATTTATTCTCTATGTTTTCCAAATATGGCAATGTTTTAATAAAAAAGTTGAGAGAGCTTTTTTTTGGTTATTATTTGTTACTCCATCCGACCTACATGACCACAATGAAGAATTATTTGGCCAGTTAAAAGAAACTATACAGCCATCTCCAATTAGCACGATTTAACGCATATAGCCACTCTACACAACCATTACCTTTGCAATGGAGGTTAGGGCGAGCTATTTAATTAGCAAAAACTAAATTAAACGAGAAGTTATGTCATATAACCGGAAACGCATGCATATAGGTATATAACCTAAATGCATGCCGATCAGCAACTACGATGACCAAAAAGCAAACACCGAAATAAATCCGAAATAATAGAAAAGACGAAAACCAACCCAAAGAATTTTCTGAAATAATTTGGTATTAAGTTTAACAAATTGTTTACTTTTTCCAATATTTTGTTTACATTTATTATCAATACTCAAACCGAGGTGGAGGGTATCAAAGATTCGGCACAGCCGAATTTAACACTCTTACTTGTTTTCATATATTTTCGCCTGCTCAACTCGAAAATCAAAAAACAAAAAATTTATTTTATGATTTTTTTTTTTAATTATATAAACTATATAATTTTTTTTTTCGACAAAGTCAAACTATTTATTCATTTACCTCGCATAGCCTGTAACTTTGCAGAGAAAACAAGATATTATGAAGGAAAATCTATACATACATTTTGAAGTTATTACCAATATATAAAAGTATAAAAATTCATCTTTAATTATTTTTTTTAATTAATAGCGAATTAAAAGTTTCAAGTTAAATAACCCGCAGCTACTAGGTTCTAAATAACTCAATACGAGTATAACCCATTAAAAACGTAAGTTTGATATTGAATTCTATTAACAAAAATAATACATAATGTCTTATAATTAGGGGAGAGTGGAGAGTTGTAGTTCGATTTTTTTATGTGCATCTGAATTTATATATTTTCTAATACACCTTAAAACCCAAATTCTGGCCCAAGTATTTTGTTAAAGACCAATTAAATCTAAAAGTTTAACTTTGCTTTCTCAATAGCCAATAAATAGCTTGCATTGAAAAGCAGATCCTAGATATCCACTACTCAGCCAAAAAAAAAATACACATAGTTACTCAAAAAGAAGAACTTGATTATTGCATATCACTTGGGTGTTTTAAACAATAAATTTTAAATAAAATTAAATTAAAATTAAAAACAATTTAATTTTTTTAATTCGTTTTTATTTACAAGTTGGTTTTTACATTGAAAGTATTAGGATTGTGATAGTTTTGCAGGCAGGATCCCGTGTTTCTAATCCTTAGGATTGATTAGATGGGTAGTCCACTATAAATTAATTTGAAGGCCATATGGCTCATTGTGATACCTGTAAGTCTGAAAGAGGGAATTAAAAAGATATAAAAAATAAAAGTAATGAAAAAGTTAACACTTATGATTCCACCCGGATTTCCTAATAAAGTCCGCCATATTTCCCAGTAGGTTATCGAGTAATCATTTTCCTAGATACCTGAGGTGCCATTTCTCTAGTTCTGGGGATTTCATACAGCTCCTATGGAAATCCGTAGCAAGACACCCATGCGTTCCGCCATACGTCCAATTGCGCAGAGTCCAGTGACCACCTCTATTAGTGTGCTGATCGTCTCTTTGCCAAAGTAGCGTTTTGATTATTCTTTGGTCAGGCAAGAAACATGCGATGTGGTATATTCTATATTTTGAATGCAGTCCAACCATTTCATTGATGATATTTGATAGTCCCAAATGTGTCCCACACCGAATCAGAGCCTATGGCCTGAACACTAAAATATTGTTTTCGGATTTGGTTTATACCTAATACATATCCTTATACTTTTTGATCTTAAGGCTTTGTGAGAAGCAAAACTGCACCAAAACGAGTATTTTTTATTATTTTTTATGAATTTACTATTTAAAAAAAAAATTAAACAACAAACTTGTTTGCTTAAACCCACCTTCTTTAGGTTGACTACTAGAACTATTACACAAAAAACATAAGTTCCAATCCGAAAAAGGCTGATTTTTATACCCTATACCACTATGTGGTTTTGGTATAATGATTTTGTGATGATGTTTGTAACTACCAAAAATATTTTACCCATTTTTTATTATACCAATCTACTCAGAAACACCTTCTGAGTCGATTTAGCGATGTTCGTCCGTCCATCCGTCTGTCCGCCTGTCTGTGTGTCCATGCAAACCTTGTAATCAAACTACAGGTCGCAAATATTTTAATGAAATTTAGTATATAAGCTTCTACCTGCCATAGGATGAACGTTATTGATTTTGGTGAAGATCGGTTCATATTCAGACCTAGTCCCCATAAAAATGACCCCTATGAGATCCAACTTATCATATAGATCTCAGTCAAATTGGGTCTGTCTATGTTTATTTCATTCATTAATCAGTAGTTCAAAAATAATCAATATAGGACAACTCTTAGTCACATCACCCATATAAAGCTGCTTCCCGATCTTCACTTAAAAAACAAAACTATTGCATAGATTTTTCTCAAATTTGGTTTGTATATGTGTATGCAAAATATAAGTGATTTTACCAAATATGGTCAGGATCGGTACATTTTTCGACCTAGTCCCCATATAAATATAACATTCGATATGAACTTTTTCATATCCGAAGCCAAAAAAATTAATTACATTTCCACTCAAATTTGGTTTAGGCTTATTTTCTATAGCTAATTAGTTAGATCTAAGAAATAGTGTCGCTAAACGCATGGTATAGTGTATCGTATAGTCGGTATAAGGCGACTATAATTTTCTTACTTGTTTTTTTTTTTTTTGTTGATTGTTAAAAAGGCTGAAAATTTTAATTACAACAGCATACTTTACAAGAGCATAGTTTTATACGTATTTAAAAAAACTCAAAACTTTTAAAAAGAAGAATTCTCTGAGCTCCATTAAAAAATGGAACTTTTAATCATTTTGTAGATATTAATTTTATAGTTATTTATGAATGTACATATCAAGATTATAAACATAATTTAAAAAGAACCTATAAGCACATAAAAACAGTTTGATTTGTCAGTACCTGACTGAGGATGCTCCATCTACATATTGGTAATCACTTTTTCTGCCCATGTGGATATAGTTCTCTTAATTATTTTTCTTACTATTTATATAAATCTATATATATATCATATATATATATATCATATATGATATCACAACAAAATCTTGAATAAATCTCTGAACAATTTCCTTTGTGGTAAATATATTCCATATAAGAACTAAAGTAAATTTGTTTTTATTCCAATATTGCTTATACGCACTATCATACCATTTTATTTATTTTTTTTTTATAAAAAGCACAATAAATCATGCGTACACTCAGACAATGTGCGCTCGCTATAACGGTCTCATCATTTGACACTCACTCTCACACCGGCACAAAATAACTTCGTAACGATTAACTAACGAAGTCATTCATCCTTTTGTAGTGTATGATGTGTGTGGAACGTAATTTTTCGTTTACACGAAAAAAAAAACGTAGTAAAGCTAGTTTATCTCAAGTTTTTCCTCAATCGTTTAAACAGTTTAACGTTGACTTTCGCGGACGATGTACGCCAATGGAATGGTATAAAAAGACGGTTATATGGCGGTGAAAAATAATATTTTAAAGAAATAAATACAATTAACGTGTGCCACGAGAAAAGAGTTTATTTAGAAACAAACAAAATGCATTTCAAACCTGTTTGCACGAATAAAAAAGAATGTTAATGTGAATTTGTGAAAATTAAAAAAAAAAAAAACAAAAACCGTTAAATTAATGTTGCCAATTAATTGAAACATGAAAGCTGTACAAAGTTAAAATATTGATGTGTAGAGCTTTAAAAAATAAAATATTTTTTGTAATTTTTTATGCATTACGCTGGACAATGAATACCTCAAACAATGATTTATTAAAACAATGATTTAATATATTTCAAGTTTTCAAATTTGCTTAATTTTGGAGAAGTTATCTTGTGTTCTGAGTTATTAAAGAAAAATCATTAAATAACACTCTACAACAATTTTCGGACTGTTGCACAGTGTAATTAACCTTTAAATTCTAATAACATTTAAATTTAATGTTAATTCTTTTCAGTTCAGTATTTATTATATTTTCGAATTTTTTATATAAATAATTAATTTTTGAAAATTGTTGTGTAGTGTAGAAATTAGATGGAATTTATTTTGGATTGTTGTACAGTGTAATTAAATAATTGTCTCAAGCAAATGTTCTCAAGTGACTTATTTTGTAACATTTTTTGAACGAATACAAAATTAAATTAGCGAGTGTTTGACCACCAAAAAAAACTTTTTTATGAATCTTTTACAGATTTCCGTAAAACATGATCTCTCTTGTTGATCGTTCATTTAGGACTATAAACTTATCTCGCCTTATGCATTTTTGAATTTAATATAAATAATAAAGGATAATATATATTTTCAGAACAAATCAGATTGTAATTCGAAGGTTTTTATATGGCGATATTATTGGAAAAAGATATTGTAAAACGAAAAAAAAAGGAAGAAATTTATGATCAGTCTATAACGACTACATCATATCCTATGCCATTTTAGTGAAAGACTCCAACTATCTAGAAAATAAGCATAATCCAAATTTGAGTGGTATTGTTAAAAATTTTACCGCCCGCAGCTATTAAAAACTTAATATCGGATGCTAGTTTTATATGGGAACTAGGTCTGAAATAGACTGATCGTCAACATATTTAGTAAAGATTTTTTTTAGTATAATCCAACACGCAGGCTATGTTCCCCACAAATGAAGTGCTTTGTATTGATCCCAAGAAAATAGGTTATGTCACGGAGGAAAGCGGGAGTAGTGTTTGTAGAAATTGACTTAAATTTTATTAGATTGTACGTTACAATTTGTAACTGTAACTATCAGGAAAGACTTGTGTGGGGACTTTATTGCACATACGGCTAGTTCGACTGATGAACGAATTTTCACTGTAATGTATTTTGAGATCTGCTATGCAATAGACTGCAAACGGATGTGCAGAATGAGTTCGCACTTGGAATGAGTTCACTAATCTTAGAAGAATATTTCCCATGTTAGTATCTATAGAACAGTGTTAGATAACCCACATTCCGATAAGCCAATGCAGTTGGATACCCCATTGTTATTATTGAGCATCATTGCCCTCCTTTGTACACGGTCCAGTAGCCTCAAAATAGACTTTGAATTTGCAGCTCATTTCCAGCCCATATTCCATTGTCAGTATGATGTAAGTTGTATTAATTTTAAGGAGAACAGAAAGAGTGAAGTAATCTTTGCACGATATTAGAAAACCAAGACATTTGAACACTCCCTTCCTTCCTAGTAAAACTTGTCATTCCAACGAACATTGCATTGAATTTTCATGATGAGAGTATTCGATTCATCAATACCTATACCATCTCTATGGGTCAACAAATAACATTGGATTTTTCGCATATTAAAATCAATCATATTCGCTTTACCCCACTCAGAAAGTGTTAGAAAGTATTGATTGAGTGTGTCATTCATTGCCTGCCTTTTGTCCCCAACCTCAAAAAGGCTTAGCCTACAATTGAAGGAAAGTGAATGACAAATGTTGCTGTCATCTGCGAAAGAGAAGATAGGATTGAAGGTTTGACTTACAGGGTCATTAAGAAAATAAGGGAGAGGGAAGAAGAACAGAACCTTGAGGTATCCCTGAATTAAACTGAAATTCATTGGATGAGACCCCATCAATAAAAGCACGTATTGTGCGGTCTATGAGAAAACTCGTTATAAATCTAGAGAAGTTAATGCAGCTTCCAAATGCAATAATCTTTGATATTAATATAATGACCACTTTATTATCACCAAAATTGTGAATAGATCGATTTTAACATTCAGAAGTAAAAGCTAGCGGTCTCCCGTAAGCGACTTCTACGGAAACCATAATGTATTAAGATAGTTGCCAAGATGATAGTTAATCATGCTATCTCTTATCTTTGGGAGCGCTGAGCAGATTGCAATTGGACGGAAATTTTCAGGATTATTAGCCTTACCCTTTTTAGGGATTAGTTGGACATTAGCAACTTTCCAGCAAGAGGGAAAGACTACAGCATTGCGTAAAGTATTTAATAGTGATCGTCCTAAGGCTGACCAATGCACATAGGGCTCGCTAGAACAAATATTTGGCCAAAATTATTTTAAAGCCATATTTATACTTTTTTTTAATGAAACAGCATTTACAATCAAGCTTGCGCTTATCTTCTTAAGTTTGGATCAATTTCTAAGGTTTAAAAACCGTTTAACCCTTTCATGCATATGTTGTATACAGCGTTCAGAAAAATACACACACTGAATAAAAAACTCGTACTTATATGTAAACAGACATAACTTAGACCAACACACACATATTTTTATTTTCATATCAATTATGTTTGTTTTTAAATTTTCTTCGGTGCCCAACACAATCATGACTGTGTTCGTTTTAATATTTCGTTATTTACACGAACATTTTTATATCACGTACTTTTTGTTTCAATCACACATAAACCACACATTTTTGAGTGTTGCTTTATTTGAAGTTCATGTTCTGGTACGTGTACTGAAAAAAAAACAGAACATGTCCAATAAACAGGTTCGAGTTCAGTTATATTTTAAGTCGTGTTGTGGCTCGTGTACTAAGAAAAAACAGAACATGTACAATAAACAGGTTCGAGTTCAGTTATATTTTAAACACGACTTAAAATATAACTGAACTCGAACCTGCTTATTGTACATGTTCTGTTTTTTCTTAGTACACGAGCCACAACACGACTTAAAATAGTACGTGATACAAAAATGTTCGTGTAAATAACTAAATATTAAAACGAACACAGTCATGATTGTGTTGGGCACCGTAGAATATTTAGAAACGCACATAATTGATATGAAAATAAAGATATGTGTTGGCTGCTTTTGAACAGAACATTGTGTGTTTCATGTGTGTATTTTCTGAACCTTGGTTGTATATATGAGTTTTGTGTCCAGCTTAAACCTGAGTAAACAAATATTAAAAAAAAATGGGTACACCAAAAAAGTCTAAAATAAAAAAAAATTTTTTTTTATGCTTTTTCCTTATTAGGGCCCAATATAGTCCGAAAAAATCCGAAAAGCAATCCTTCTTTAATTCTAATTCAGATGTTTCATCGAATGATTAAGAAAAACAATTTAATTTTAATAGAAATCCAAGTTTCCTTATATTTTAAGAACTTCATATTTTCAATGCGTAATAATTTTAAAATAACTTTATATCATAATTCACTTTGTGTTTTATCCACATTTGAAAAATCTCGACATTTTTAAGGTTGAGGTTATCTAAAGCAAGAACCACAAAAAAAGAAAATATGCCTTATAAGTACTAAAAAAATTAAATTTTTTTTAAATTAACAAAAATTTTTTATAAAAATTTAAAAATATATTTTTTTTAAAATAAATTTGTAAAATTTTTGCAAAGTTATTCACGTATACCCTGGCTTCATTTTTGTAGAATACTAGTAGTAAAAAATTTTGATTCCCTGCAAGGTATACTCAAAAAGTTAAAAAAAAGACGATTTTTGAGGCACAAAGTGATTTTCGTGTGCCTAGACAGGCTCAGATTGTATCACTATGTTCACAAAAGTTGTTCGCCTATGCCGTAGCTACATTTTTGTAGAACATTGTTAGCACAAAATTTGGACACAAATAAACGAAATCAAAAAAAAAAACGGATGTGCTATGACCCTCGATCAAAAGTTGCTTCAAGAGCACCGTGTACGGCATATAAAAGATGAATATCTCAAAAATAGCAAATATCCGCAATTCAAGCTAAGGTGAAGTGAAAAATATACATCAATATCTTCTTTTTTTTAGTCATATGCCAGCCGAACTGAGCCGAAATTTTAAAACTCTACGTAAATTTAAAAATCGAAAAAAATTCATAAATTTTATAATACACCAACATATTGAAATTTATTCACTTCAACTTAAATATTTAAATTTTTTTTTATGTTTTGAATAAACTATATACCTTCAGCTCTATTTTCCATTTTAAACTTTAGAAATTACTATTTTTTTAAAAAAAACTAGAAAATATTTAAAAATGTTAAAAAACACCTACACTTAATTATTTTTTCAAGTGGACTGAAGTTTATCAACTTTAATGCTGTAATGTTAAACGATAAATTGCAATTTACAAAAACGAAATGCATTTGTGGTTGCTCTGATGTGTTTGCTATTAGATTGCAACAACAAAATTATAATCGTACCCCATGTAAAATATTTAGTTTTGGCCAAAAATTTGAATTTTGGGACCTTTGTGCAATGTTAATGTACAAAATTTCATCAAAATATATTCAAGTTTTCGACCTGAACTTTTAGAACAACGTTTACACAACGGACACACAGACAGACAGAGCACTCAGAAAGTGATTCTGAGGCGATCTGTATAATAAAAAGTTATTTATAAATATCGCCACCAACTCATTGTACCCTGACCACAGTTGTATATAGGGTATAAAAAAGAACAAACTTTCTTAAATTTAAATAAATGCTTCATAATGTTAGATCCTCTAGTTGTTAATTGGTTTGAATTGAAAACTTTTAGTCTGATTTCATATGTCTGCATCTCTGTGGGAACTAGTATGTATCTATGGCGTTATATTGTTGCAGAGTCATAGTGTCAAAGTTGTTTTGTTGTCACCTTTTTATGTTGTTTTTATGAATGAATTTTGTTGTTGTTGTTCATAAATGTGGAAAAATTGCAAGTCTGCAACTTTTGTTTGCCTACTTGTTATTATTTCTGTATTGCAGTTAAAACGAAGGTTGATTTTTACAAATTTTTTCTGCAATTAATAAATTTCTATCTACCTTAAATATGTAAATTGTATGTTGCATGCTGAATGTTTATGCAAATATGTTGCAATAAAAATATTGTTAAATTTAACTTTAACATAAATAACCGTATCAAATTATGGTGCACATAAGGCTTTCGCTTGCATAATTTTGGATTTTGAAAAAGAATTCATTTGATAACAAATTATTCACTGACACTTCCAAATTTAATATTATTATATTTTACGCAGACTTTTTCTAAACAAATTCGTTTGAGAGCTCTTAAAATTGGACTAAATTAACTAAACAAGTATTTTATCAAAAATAATGTTTATGCAAATTTTACTTGTTTGTAATATTTCAAAAACTACTCATACATTTATTTAACATAAATATATCGAGCTTTTTTTAACGTTTTAATTAATAAGAAAAAAGTGCAAATTACACCTAGCTTAAGCTGACAAGTATTCCATTTCCATAACTAACTTAAATTTACACAATATAAGTCACTAGATCAGTTGGCTTGGTACACTTCAGTCTTCTTGAGCAGATTTCTTCGTTACATCGGATGGAAGCTTCTGGGTCGTTATGGCGTTGTAAACTATTCGCACGATTTGCTGCAACATTTTTTATTGCTTCAACGACTTCGATTACTCCAAAGTATCAATGAATATCATAATTTCTAGCATAAAAGAGCACCTTAGAGACGTTACTAAGGATTTTGTTTTGAATTCGTTGAATATGAATGTGTGTTTTATCTGCACATCCCCATACTTGCGATCCATAGGTCAATAACGGTTTTATTACTTGATTGTAGATCAGCAATTTGTTTTCCATTGAAATTGTTAAGTCTCTTCTAACAAGCCATTTAAGTTTTTTTATATTTGAAGTTTAGTTCTGCTTGTTTCTTTTTAATTTTCTCCTTCCAGTCTAGCATCCAATGTCATGCCGAGATACTTCGCAAAATTTCCATGTGGAACTATAAAGCTATAGATTTTTATTGGTTTGCAAAATATGTTTTTTTCTTTGTGTAGTCAACGTAAATTGATTTGTTTTCATTTACTTTTATTCTCCAAATTTGTGTTCATTAAGCTATCGTATCAGCAAGATTTTATTTTATCATTTCCTATTGATAATATGCAAGTATCATCAGCGAAGTTATATCCGCTGTATATAATACATATTATATTGGACCAAGAATACTACCTTGTCGTTCTCCAGCTCCAATTTTTGAGTATATTTTGACTCTAAAAAATCGGTCATTGATACATGATTCCAGTATATTTCTATATTGGATGTTTAGTTTTGTTTTCAACTTGCTGTGAACTCCTTGATAACAGTTTTAATCGAAAGCTTTCACTACATCTAAGAATACTGCAGAACATATCTTTTTTTGTTCTAAGATTTTTTCAATTGTATGTACTACTTTTTTTTACCCCAAACCAAATTGATGATTGGGTATCAGTTGTTTAACATAATTAAGGTTTTTGTGATTACTTACCCCGAAACTCTTACTCATGTTTCGTAAAGTGGCAATTTTGTGGTAAATTTTGTTAAGAAGAAACTATAACTTTTGTTATGTTATTAAGATTTTTTAACACATGTTTTGTAATTTTATTCATGTAAGTATTGATTCGCATAAAAATTACAAAATGGTAAAGCCAGTGTTTTTAAGTTTTGCGCGCAGATATCATAAATACTTGCAAGCTAATTAGATTGTAGCCATTCCGTTATAACTATGGAGGGAGGTATGGTTTGGTACAGGGACATATTTAACTTCGCGTATGGATACATTTCGTCGTTACAATTAGCATGTATTCAATTTCAGTTAAAATATATTTTACTACATGAATTGGACCAATTCCTTGGCCCGAAAATCAAACCCATACCATAATAATGCCAACGCCAAACTTTATTCTTCAGTTTTATTTGTACTTATATTTTGGCAAAATTGCCACTTTACGAAACATGAGTAAAAGATTCCATTTCTAATATATAGCAACACCACCTGCATGAGTTACTCTATCACAGCGATATAATTTATGGTTTTGCAAATCAAAAATGGTATCAGGAACAAGCAGGTCAAACCACGTCTCAGATACACATACAACATCAACAACATGAATTTTCAAATATAAAGGAAAACTCGTCCATCTTATTGGTTAGACTCTGCGCATTTATGGGACAAATATTTAAACCAGTTTTCTGCTTACAAAGTACTCGAACCATATCAGAGGTAACATCTCTGGAACTATACATTGTACTACCTGAACAATTTGTCATAAAAACAGAAAAATTGTTTTAAAAACACAACGCATGGATTTATTCATAGAATATTTCACATAAATTTTCTTTTGCTTAAGACCAGCAGTAAAATTGTTATTCTATTCTGGTTTTTAACTCTTGATAAAACTTTATTCCTGTCATTATTTTATAATAATTAATTGTACGATTAAAATATTGGAAATACAACTGTGTTTAAAAACAGTTAAAAGAAAATGTCAGAAACTGTTAATATTTAAATAACTGTTAATATATTTACATTTTGTTTTATACTATTATATATTTTTATACCCTATACCACTATGTGGTTTGGGTATAATGACTTTGTGCTGCTGTTTGTAACAACCAAAAATATTTGACCTACACCCATCTTTAATTATACCGCTCGAATCAGAATCACTATCTGATTCGATTTAACGATGTCCGTCCGTCCGTCCGTCCGTCCGTCCGTCTGTGTGTCCATGTAAAGCTTGTAATCAAACTGCAGTTCGCAAATACGAATATATTTTGCTGAAATTTAGTATATAAGCTTTTATCGGCCATAGGATGAAAGCTATTGAAATTGGTGAGAATCGGTCCATGTTCAGACCTAGCCCCCATACAAATGACCCCTATGAAATCGACTTAAATTGCCATAAGATCCAAATTATCATATAAATCTTAGTCAAATTGGGTTTGTATGTATTTATTACATCCATTAATCAGTAGTCCAAAAATTATTCCTATGGGACAACTCTTAGTCATAGGCCCCATATAGAGCTGCTTCCCGATCTTCACTTAAATCTATCAAAAAACAAAAATATTGCACTGATTCTTCTCAGATTTTGTTTGTATATATTTTTGCAAAATACAAGAGACCTTACCAAACATGGTCAGGATCGGTCCATTTTTGGGACTAGTCCTCATATAGATATTGCATCCGATATGAACTTTTTCATATCTGCAGACAAAAAAATTTATAAAAATCCCACTCAAATTTGGTTTATGCTTATTTTCTATGTCCAGTTAGTTGGGCCTATGAGGTAGGGTATCTAAACGCATGGTATATGGTATCATATAGTCGGTCTAGACCGACTATAATTTTCTTACTTGTTATTGTTTTAATTAACTCTGGTACAGAAGTTTAAAAGTTTCCATTAATTTGTCATGTTTAAAAATACTTTTTTTTTATAACAGATAACAGATAACACACCAAAGACAACACACAAAAATATACATAATTTTAGGACCTAAAACTCTTAATTCTTAAAAAATAAACTTGTCAATTCAGAATTTTGTAAAAGTTTATAATGTAAAACGAAGATTTTAAAAATTAAATTTTAAAAGATAGAAACATTTTTTTATATAAAACCCAAACCACAATATTAGAATGCCAAGAAAAATGAAAATGTGACCAATACACAAACAAACATACATACGCGATTTGGCCACAAATGCAATCTTAAAATTGCCTACAATAAGGCTTTTTTACACAATTATTATTAAAATTATGTGTGAACATTGAACTTCAAAAGTTTAAATTAGAGCCAATGGGACAACAAAAACACGATTTCAAATGATTATGATTTATAATTTTTAGTTTTAGTTTTAGCTAATTGTTTGTTGTTTTGAATTGTTCAAAATAGACCGATACTTAAATACTAAAAACAATCAAACACAGAAATATTGTGAACGATTACATAGTGTAACAATAAAAAAGGAGGCGTCTGAAAATAATAAAAAAAAAAAAACAAAAACAATGTGAACCAAAAGACAAGTACATGTGAAACTCAAATATGTGTGTATTAATGTTTGACAATATAGAACATAAAAAAAATACTATATATTTTTGTATATACGAAACACCAACAACTGCGAAAAGTAAATGAAAAAGTAAATATAAACAAATTATAAATGACAATTATAAACAAATAGACATAAACGTTAACGAACAAATAAAAGTGACAATTATCAGCAGTAATGACAACACGAACAACTACAGTAACAACAACAACCAAAACGCATTAACAACTGGAAAATCTACGAGCAAACATCGTGATGATAGTAGAGTTAAATGATCAACAAAAGTACTCATACTAACTAAAATATCAATAAATTTAAAAGAGAGTGTTGGTTTTAAACACTGTTAGAGTGTTAAAGTAATAACTAACAATAACAACAATTCTGGCTTCAGGCAACAACAGCATCGTCAACAACAACATTAACCATCATCAAAAAGAACACTTGCCATCATCCAACATGGCAATCATAAGTTGTGGATTAAAATTATTAATTGTTATCATGGTGTTTCTCGCTTATGAACGTGGCAATTGTAATGGTAAGTCAAAACTTTTCAATGTATGTAGTTAACAACTGAAAGATAATATTAAAGAAAGTAACAACAATATCATAGAGTGGGTGGACAGTTTAAGATCATTCAAGATAATGTTGTTATTCATACGAGTCTAAAAATAACGTTATTGTTTAGTTTTAAATATTACGGTACTAGCAACGTTTTATGAAAGGGGTCATTACTAACATAAAATAAAAATTTTTCGTCATATCTTTGTAAAACATAAACGAAATAATTTCTATAATGTTTTTTATATAAAGCTTGTAAAGGTGAAAAATTTTACATGATATGTAAAAAAAGCTCATGACAACCAATAACAGTAAAAATTATAGTAATGCCCAAATTAATAAGGTAGTTTCCAAGTTTTACAAAGTGAAATTACGAAAATTTTCGAATTTTAATCCTTCAACCTATGATTAATTAGGCTTTGGACAGAATTTCATTCATCCTTTTTCAACGGCATTGATTATGAACAGCATTTTCTGATTTTAAATATATTGTGGAGTTCTTTTTAGGATTTGTTTTATTATAGCCCAATATTTATCTACCAACCACAACTCTGGATAGTTTCTGAGAGTCTTCAATCTTTTTGTACAAACCAAACCATAATATTTTGAACCATGCTAGTGATTATCTAGAGATCATTGTCAAATCTGGCCAGAATATTAGTGGAATATAACGTTTCTTGTACAAGTGCAACAACTTTTAATTCAGGTATATTAAGTTGAAATGCCGCTTTTTTCGTCGATTCTGACTCCAATTCCTAAAAATATTAAATTACACAAGTAAGAGTGTTAAATTCGGCTGTGCCGAATCTTTGATACCCTCCACCTCGGTTTGAGTATTGATAACAAATGTAAACAATATATTGGGAAAATATGCATGCGTTTCCTATATGCATGCGTTTCCGGTTATATGACATAACTTCTCGTTTAATTTAGTTTTTGCTAATTAAATAGCTCGCTCTAACCTCCATTGCAAAGGTAATGGTTGTGTAGAGTGGCTATATGCATTAAATCGTGCTAATTGGAGATGGCTGTATAGTTTTTTTCAACTGGCCAAATATTTCTTCATTGCGGTCATGTAGGTCGGATGGAGTAACAAATAATAACCAAAAAAAAGCTCTCTCAACTTTTTTATTAAAATATTGCCATATTTGGAAAACATAGAGAATAAATTTATAATAATAAATAATTAAATTAGGGATGCCAAACGCAAAAAACCAAATGTCCCAAATATTTTAAATAAAATAATTTGTTATCTTTATTTTCTGAAAAACTTCAAATATTAATCCAAAAAAAAATATGTGAAAAATAATATATGTATAAATAACATTCTCATCAAATTGCGTTTATTTATGTAACAATTTTTATGTTCGCAATTCTTAAATATCACTTGAGGTTTTCTAAAATTCATTGAATTCTGTAAATTTCAACGATCCGACAATGGCAAAATATATCGACAGCTATTGTTGTTTGCACTGAGGATTAAGTGATTCACTAAGTACACACATCTTAACGACAGTCGACAAATCTATTTTTCTATTTATTTAAATTGTAAACGAGTGGCATCTCTGTCAAAATAAGCGAAAAACACAAAGAATAGAAAAAAACAAATTACTTCGTGTTTGACCGGATAATTTTATGTTTATGTTTAATATCTTTATTTTTTTTACTAATATTTCTGTTTATTTATTTGAAAATGAAATAATGAATTGAATATGCTATTTAATTTTTTTATTTATATAAAAAAGTTTTTTAATAGAAACAAAATATTTTCACTATTTTATGATTTTTATTTATGTATGACGACATTTCAACCTAAAAATTTAAGTTTTTATTGATTGAATAAAGAACACAAAAATGGTTGACGTTTAGATAACAACAACAGCTGACTTTAACAATTTTCTTTTTTTAACGATTCGACTATCGTTAAAGAAGTTACTGAATCGCGGTACTGAAAAGTTATTAATTTCTCCTGAATGGCAATATTTTTTTTAAATGTAAACATTTTTAAATGTAAACATATTTGGTGTTTTTTTTTTTTTGGAATTTCAATTTGTGTTTAACGAATAAAATTTATATATTAAAGATGCAATTGATGTCTTCTAAATTTAAAATTATTATTTCCGACGCTTTGATATGATTTTCTGAAATTCAATTAATATTTTCTAATTTATAATTGGAAATTTTAATTCCAGTTTTTAGAATTGATATTATCTTAAATTTGAATGGAAAATTTAAAAAGTGCAATTTTGTATTTATGTGAATAATAATGCTTTAGTAATTATAAACAATTTTTAAAAATTAGATGTAATCGCAATCAGATATTTTGTAGGTAAAGCAGAATAATAGTTCTATATAACTATGTAGAACTGTTTTGAAAGCAAAAACCTCATTGATGAACTCGGTAACTCTATTTTGTAAAGACAACAGAAAGTTAATATGCCAAACTTATGTTCATATTTGTAAAAGAATAATGAAAATACGTATGAAATAAAAGACCAGCCCGAGTATACTCTTAACATTGTTCTGTATAATATCTATTTGAAAATATTGACATTCATGTTAAAATAGAAATCATTATTGCACAGCTAATTAGAACAGAAATTATGGCGCCATCTACTGTGGCATAGTCACGCTGAGCAAAATGAAGTGACGCTCTGTTAATGCAAAAGAAATGTATTTTCCCCACAACAAAATATTGCAGAATTATATGTAAATAAAATAATATACCGATTTATTTCTAACATGCAGTTGTTATGGATATACATATGTATATAATATATGTATATTATTTGTATTATTTAATATGTTTATATAAATTTATAAATAAATTTATACATAAAATTTGTTTTGCTATATTTACATTATTTTTTTTTTATTAACAACTAGGTATTTTAGCATTATTTGCTTAAGATGTTGGTGAATTTTTACTCCCTTCATATTAACTCGTAGTGTCTGCTTGTCGAAAAAAATTTTGGATTGATTTTAACCAATTTCCCGTGAGCCATTCGGTCTGAAATTTTGCAGGCAGGCTCGTGGTAATAACAGAAATGATCTAACAAATTTTTAGAGTGATGCCAAAACAATGGAAACTTTAAAATTTTTCTACCAGCTATGACAACAACACAACATTTAGAATAACAACAAGAACAATATAGAAATATCATATTTTTTACTTTTTCAGCGATTTCCCTGGACCTGTTCCACCGATTTTAATGATTTTTGGAATAGAAATGTTCCCATGAATTTGGAGAATCATTCTCACTAAAAATGATCACCTTAGCTATCCTATTGAGAGCGTGATCGTGACAAGAACAACATAGAAAATTATATTTTTTCAAGACTTTTTTTAGTTCTTCATTCAAATCTCGGGCCCTAATCGCGCGATTTGGACTATTTTAAATAGCAAACTTTTCAGGATGTCAATGAATCATTCTTTATATCAGCGAGCACCCTAGCTGCCCGATTGATGCCGGCATCGCGATTTCCACAGACGGACAGACGGACATCGCTATATCAACTCCGGTTGTTATAAGGATCACAAATATATATATTTTATTGGGGTCCAAAAATTTTTTTCTAATTATTACAAACGGAATGACAAACTTATATATACCCTATGCACACTGGAGTGGAGGGTATAAAAATCCTACTCGACCAAAAAGTATTAAATTATATCCGCAGATGAGGTCAGAACCAATTATTATTTTCAGCTTTGAAAATTTCTAAATCAGACTTAGAAGTAACGATAAAACAAAATTCGGCTGTATCAATTCTTTTTCCGAGAGCTAGCTGTACTACCAAAAATTTAATTTTATTTGTATTTTTTGTGTTTATTTAAATAAATATGGTTATTTTTTTACCCTTTTTTGCTTGTTTATTTATTTAGAAGAAATTATATTTTAATTTGAATTATAGTTTAATTTATTAACAAAATTTAAAGTTTGTTTATCTATAATATTAATAGGCTAGGCGAGTTCTTGTGACCGACGTTTTGTTCTACCGTTTCATACAGATTTACAGTTTTTAAATTTTTTCCTTTATTTTCAGTAAATTGCATTTAAAGTTGCTACTAACACATACATAAAATTATACATATGCTATGTGTGTGTTTTATTAAATTTGTTAATGGTTTGTAAATGAGTTTGTTATCTTCATTCACAATAATAATAAACCATAAAAGTGTTGGTTTGTGAATTGGCTAAGTTGAAAAATAAAGCTGAAAACTGCTAGTATATATAAATACTTATACATTACAATATTCATAAATTTACATATACCTATAACTACTAGAAAAACTATAAAATATATTGTGCGTATATTGAAGAGTCGAAGTCGGAAAGAGTCGGAGTCGCCAATAGAAATAATGAAGTGTCGGAGTCGGAGATGGAGTCATCGACTCTGCAGCACTGCTCTGATGACAAATAATTTTTGAATTGCCAACAAACACATACTAAATACCTTTGGACATATTGTCGACGTTTTTTTACTTTTGTGATCTTTCTACACATCCTTAACCCTGAAAGGCGTATAATATTTTGGAATAATACTTTGGAAATGCTAAAAATCTTCCCAGACGTATTATTCATCATCCATTATGAAACACCTTTTAAAATTGTTCAGCACTGTCTTTAGAAATTTTCTCGCTCTCTTCTTGCCCTTTTAAGGTGTTTCTCAGTTCTCTTTGGCACTTTATAACTCCATATGAGTTGCTAATTTACAATCAATAAATCTAGAAGGTCGCACAGATCCAGTTTCTTGCGGTGATTTTGATATCCCAAAATTAGATATAGCCTGTTACCGGTGGGGTACCAGATAGCCGTGCTATGCTGCCTTAACTCTCTCAGACCTAGCTGTATCGATTGTGATATCTGGTTTAAGGTGCTTAAAATATAAATTAAAACATTTTTTCCTATTTTTTTGTACCGGTATTCAGTGGTATTCAGTGGCTACAATTGTTTTCCTATTCAGGTCTGAAAGGGTTAAGTAGCAGTTGGTTCTAAAAAACTTCCCAACAATTCTTTTTTTCTCTTTTTGCAGTTCGAATGTTGTCTTCTTGATCAAAAAATTTTCATGGTTTCATATCCAAGAGAGATCATGGAATTCGAAAATTAACGAGGTTTTTTAGTTTCTTTAGTGAAATCACGATATTCACAGAAAAATGAGCCTACAAATCTAGATAAGAATAACTCCAAATTTTGGTTATTGAAATTTGTTGAGACTATATTGTTATTTTCCTTAGCGACTTAATCGTTATTAAAGTGGATTAATTTTTGATTACAAAGAACACTACTTTTCAACTACATTATCGAGTGGTTTTTCGTTAATGGCGGATTTCCTTGTAAAGGGTGATTTTTTAAGAGCTATAGGAAAGTTTTCCAAAAAAAACACATAAAATTCAGAAAAATGCATGAAATCTTTATTTGAATCGATAGTACGGTCCATATAATTTAATGTTTGAAGATTATTTCATGCAAATGTTGACCGTGACTGCGCCTCAAATGGTCCATCCGCTTAGTCCAATGTTAGCATACTCTTTCCAACATTTTGGCCGGTATCACACGAATAAATGCTTCAATGTTGTCTTCCAATGCGTCAATTGAAGCGGGATTGTCTGTATAGACATTAGCTTTAACATAGCCCCACAAAACAAAGTCTAAAGGCGTTAAATCGCACGATCTAGGCGGCCAACGTGAAATGAAATGTTCACCGAACGTGAAATAAAATGTTCACCGAACTTGCCTCTCAATAAGTCAATTGTTGCGCGTGGTATGTGGCATGTGGCACCGTCTTGTTAAATCCACATGTCATGCAAGGCTTCACACCTAAATCCTTCCGCAAAATTTTCCACGTTGTTGAGTAACAGAGGCCCAATTGCTGCGAACGGCGACGAATCGATAATTGATGGTCATCATTAACACTGGCCGATACAGCAGAGATATTTTCTTCAGTTCGCACTCTACGTAAGCGTGTTGGTGGTTTAATGTCCAACAATGTAAATTTGGTGCGAAATTTAGTCACAATAGCCCGAATAGCCGCTTCAGTGGGTCGATTATACTGACCAGTAGTAGTAGTAGTAAGAATTCTTTATTCAATAATGTTTTTTTTTTTTTTTTTCAAATTACATTATAAAACTTAAAAGAATGTACGGCGTTGACTATGTCGTTAGCCGGAAATAGGTTTTATAAACATATATGTATATGTATATAAATATTATGTTTTGTGTTTGTAAAAATTAAGTGTTGTATTCAATAATTAAGGTTTTTCTATACGCCAAAGCATTGATTAAATATTTAACTAGTTTTTCCCAATTATCTTCCCCATTTAAAATTGTAATGAGCTCATTTTCTGATATTGTTATTTTTTGGAACCAATGTTGTCGAAAGTTATTTAATATAGGACACCTTCCAATGAAATGATGTAAATCTTCAATCTCCTTTTTATTACACAATAAACAATATTTAACAACTTTCCTCGAAAAATGAGAACCATTTAATTCTATTAGATCACATCGAGCCTTAAATATCCACATGATACTCGACTGATAATTGTTGAAGTGAAAATAATGGTGTGCCACTGAGGTATCTATTTTCTTGTAAATGGATTCTGTTTGACTTGCTCGAGTTAATCGAGTTTGGTGAAATTTATTTTCTAAACAATTTAAAAACAGTGCTTGGTTTTCATTCCATTCCCTTAAGGTAATATTTGTTGACCACGATATGTTGAACTCTACACCAATCGTATTTAAACATTTCACCCAGGATATATTATGTTCCAACACAAGTCTACTTAATTGATAAGGTAGACGAAAGTCTTGATAATGAAAGAGGGTGCGTTTTATGTATTGCATGTGAAGGTTTAGCATAAATAAATGGCCATCATTCATTCCAGACTCGAGAAGGAGAGCGTAGTTGGGAGCGAATTTCGGTAAATTTAGAATGCGTTTTATGAAATATCTTTGGAGCTTATCCAGTTCTTCAAAATGAGAATGCCCCCATACTTGTGCACCGTATGATTGTACTGACCTGCAAACAGAATTAGAAAGGTGCATTTTAGTTCCAAATGCGATATCTCTTTTACTTAAAAAGCTACTCCATGTTGAATTGAGGCAGGATTTCGCAACATTGTTCTTCTTTTCTACATGCCTTGTGAAGACACATTTTGGAGTTATAATCATACTAAGGTAACAATATTCCGAGACTATTTCAATTTCTCTTCCAAAGTATAACCATTTCTCATTGCTAGCCAAACGTCCGCCATTTTTAAATACCATTATTTTTGATTTTGCCAAATTTACTTCTAAATTCCAATAACTGCAGTAAGTTTCTAGGTTGTTTATCATTTTCTGTAGTACTTTAACATCATCTGATATCAACACTATATAATCCGCATATAAAAGCAATCTTACATTCATATTCCCAATGTAAAGTCCACCTCCAAGTTCTTCATGCAAGTCATTTATATACAGGGAGAAAAGCAAAGGGGACATTAGACACCCTTGCTTGACTCCTGAAACAGTTTCAAATTTATCAGATAATTCTGTTCCATTCCAAACCGTGGAACAAGTGTTTAGGTATAAGTTTTCGATAAAACGAACCATTTTTGTTGATACACCTATGGCATGCAGTTTGAACATTAGGGACTTTCTTACAACTTTATCAAAGGCAGCAGTGAAGTCAACAAAAAACGCGTACACTTTTTTTTTCTTTAAACTTTAAATGAACTATTGTCGTTAGGTTATAAATATTATCTACTGTAGAATAGTCTTTTCTAAATCCCGCTTGGTATTCGGTAATAATATTATGTTGATATACCCAGCTATACATCCATTCCGTTTTACGCCCATTAAGATTTTGGCAATACAATTCATAAACGAAATGCCTCTATAATTGCATGGCTGGTTTATATCACCTTTTTTAAAAATTGGAAAGATTACGCTGGTTGTAAACGTTTCATCTACTTCCATGTTGTTAAATAGGGTATTGTATGCGTTTGTCATTTCTATAATAAGTTCATTTGGTGCGTTCTTAAAAAACTCGTACGGAATCCAATCTTCACCGGGGCTTTGTTGAGTCTTGCTTTTCAGAGTACTTGATAAACATCATTTACTTCTATATTTCGATCCAAAAAGTAATCTGTTTGATACAAGGCTGCATAATGTACATCATTTGCTGTTTGAAGCGGATTTAGTAATGTAACGAAATAGTTTTGAAATTCGAATGTCGATATATTGGGTAGTTCATGGAAGTCTTTATTTCTAATTTCATTCGCTAATTTCCACCATGATTTACTGTCTTTTACTTCATTTAGTTTAAACTCCAGCTCTCTATAGTATTTCTCTTTTCTTTCTTTACATATGCTTTTAAACATTTGATTTGCCTTCAGATACTTGTTTTTAGTTTCAGGATCCATATTTTCTTAATAATCTTTCAGTAGCTCAAATGAATGATTTCTCGCTTTAAAACATTTCCAGTCAAACCATTTGTTTATTGACGTGAAAACTTTGTTAGATGTATTATTTTTCTTTGCAGATTGGTATATTACGTTAATAACGTCCTTTAGTTCAAGCTCATCCTTTTGTTCTTTCATTATCATTAAGTTAGTAAGTACTTTTTGGTTGTATTGTGCGCCCATTTCATCTTTCCATTGTAGTTTAGGTAGTAGTTGTTGCGGTTTAGTGAGATTATTTTGGATTGTTAATTTTAAGTCTAAACATACTGGCATATGATCAGACCATATTTGGTCACAAACAGTAAAACTATTGACCATTCCGATAATGTCTTGGGAAACAGCGCATATGTCATTTACAGACATTTACACGTTCCTATAAACGTTAAGTTACCTTCTTCATCGCCCTTAATCGCCCCGTTTAAAACTATTAGACCATAATCTCCACAGAACTCCATCAATTAAACTGACCATAAAATGGAAGAAGCGCGCGATGAACTTTCTTAACAGAGCACGCATTTTGATAATAAAATTCAATAACTTGCAAGCGTTGTTCGTTTGTAAGACGATTCATGGTTAAATTATAGACCAAACTGAAGATGTTTGACAATGAAACAAAACACGAAACGTGCGTCAGCTGTTTAAACCAGTGTTGCCAAAAAGATAATAGCTAAAAAATCACCCATTACATTCGTATTTTTATGTGCAAAATTAAAATAATTTGTTGTGGCTACCGAATTTGTTCCCAATCGTATTATTAAGCAGCAACAATTGAATTATTTAGTTATCACAGCAGAAAATATTTTTTCTTATAAGATTCTCACTTCTTTCAAACGAATTTCATTTGTGATAATCGAATATTTCAATTACTCAAACCAAATAATTCGATTGGCAACAAATGTTTTGGACGCAATGCTAAATACAACTTTTCTTTAATATAGCATTTCTAGTCAATAAAAATGTGGAATAAGGAGAAATATCTTAACAGACTTTTTCCACTTAACCCTTTTCGCAAGCATTATTTCAACTTTCTTTTTATCAAGTTATCTTTCAAAAATATTTCAGTTTTAATGTTTAGCCACAATCCTGATCATTTGTTATTAGTTTAATGAAACTCGGTGGCGAAATAAAAGGGCACGCTCAAAATATTTAATACTTTCAACAAAATTTAATTTGGTATTATAAAAAGTTGGCCAAAGAATCAAAAGTCTGTCGTCAAACTGTTTCCAATGTCAGCAGAAAGTATCAAGAAAATTCGGTCATTGATAGGAAACATTGTTCTTGAAGAAAGTCCACATGGTGTTTATAAGGCCAAAAAATAGAAAACGTATTGAGAGGAGCTCCCAAAATATCTGGTAGAAAAGCAGCCCGGTTAGCTCAGTATTTTGGACTGATTGGTGCGAAAAGTTAAAGCCAATGTAGGTTTGAAAACATACAATGTCCAAAAAGTTTCAAACAGAAACGCTACAAGATATTTTGGGGCCAAAAACGGAACAGGAAAGCTCTTGGGTTGTACAACAACAATAATTATGTTTTTGTACCAAAAGAGGCAAATTTTTCAAATTTTCCGGGGCTTAGGCCAGAGAGAGATGTTGGGCTCTTATGAATATGGAGTAGAAGAGCACGATAAAGTGTCCTAAAATGTGAGAGATTTTGAACGGAGACTAGCTTTCCAAAAAAGTGACAGAAGGGTTTCCAGAAAAGATATTTAATTTGATAAGGTTTAATATATTTTAAATTAAGTAAACTATAGGTTTATAACTCATATGGTTTTACGTGCGTGCCTGTATTGTCGACTTAACCACACGGTGCTTTAAGCACTAGGTGAGATACAAGGCGTCCACCGGCGCCCCTTTCTTAGATGGTAGCAAACTAGGAGAGATGAGTTGGCATACTCTCCTCCCTTTGCTATTGGATTGGCCCGGTATAAAAGCCTTCTACTCTATGGGTCGTAGAACCCGGTTGAATGCAACTCAACATCGAACTGTGTTCTTCCCACGATTTTGGGCTACCACAACCACCACGAAACTCCCCGAGGGGCCGTTCCCAAAAAAGCTATTTAAGGGTACAACACTTTGCCGTCGGTCATCAGAAGCACTTGCAAAAACACATACCTTCAATAACCGCACATTTGTCTACTACGTTCGTTCTTACTAGCTGTTATTATCAGGTGGCTCTGATATGTACAACTTTCGGTACCAACTTTTCAACCAATATCAGTCTTATCCGCGAAACACTGTATTGTCAATGACTCAAGCGCCCTTGGACTCGTCTTCCATCCGACCCTCTTGCCTACTAATTCTACTGTAATGGTCATTTTGCTTGGACTGGTACTAGCTCACCCATTCACAGCTTCAAATTTTTCGACTCATGCCTTCATCCGTCTACTACGCTCCGAACTTACTAATCAGCGCTATCATGCTAGATGATGCTTACGTCAAGTTTCGGTACTTCGCTTTTCAACTGGTTTCCGACTCGTCTTGGACGCTGTATTGACATGTGCACCTGCCTCAAACGCCTTTGACTCGTCTTCGACCCACCCTCTCGCTCAAATTCCTCCGTCATGGTATCTTGTCAGGACAACTGACGCACCCACACCCGGCCTCCTTTTCGCTCATGTATCATCTTAGCAACATTACACCTTGGGACACCAACACAATTATGGGATGTGACAACCATTTCATTTGGTAGGTTTGGACACCTCCAGTTTTATGTTTTTGCTTGTGCTGCCTTTGACTTTGACTGTGACCTTGTGCTTAATAGCTCCCGTCGTACCTATTTATAGCCTCAGGTAAGGCTTCGTTGCCAGTCTGGCCACATACTAGCCGCTACCAAGTTATTCCCCAAATAGAATAGTGATTGGTGGAACTGACCTTAACCTTTAGCCGCTAGGAATAATCACCAGAATTAACTGGCTTTGCCTAGCGTTGCCCGGGAGCACCACGTGGAGGTTGGTTATAGGCATGGGCGAAGTATCAACCGTCACTGGCGAACCAGTAACTTTATGATACAACTTTGCTAACACTATAGGTTCAATAAGTTCCTTATTATTACGTTTTATGTATGTTAATATTTTTCGATAACACTCCTTAATTCAATATTTTCTCTGTATATAATAACGCCTTCCAAGAAATAACAACTGCGAAAAATATAGCCAAATATACTACTGTAACCTTTTTTTATTTTTTAATAAACTGATGTGTATTGAAATTACAGATGAACTGACTAGCGGGCTTTTCTTGATTGAGATTATTCGAGCGAGAACATATACAACTGACTTGGAGGTGTTATAGCCTCCCAGGTGAAAAGGTTGCTCACATCCGTTTAATTTGTGATATAAATACGATGCAGGATTGGTGGTCGCATGAGTCGAACCTATTCTAGATGCTGTTGAAACTGATGTGCAGTAGAAGCAGCTGTGAATAGTCTAGTAGACAAGAGTGTGGTGGTGCTGGGTGAGTTGAAGTGAAGTCCAGTAATGTCTGAGTCAGAGTTCTAGTGAAATCATGGTACTGTGCGTTGTCATATAACAATCTGTGCAGATTATGTAGGAAGCAGTTCTCTGACAAGTTAGTTTATAGATGAATTGGATACTGATGCGTTGATGGTTGAAGGTCAGGGAGTGTCGGAAGTTGTGTATGTTCTTGCTCGAGTTATCGAGACTTGATTACCCGTTATGAAAATTCAACAAGACTTTATAGTCAAGGCCCCCTCAGGGGAGTTTCATAGTGGCTGTGTTTACCCAAATGCGGGAGCCAGTGACTAAAATCCATAAAGTAACAGAGTTTAAGATTGGCTCAACCCTTTTAGCATGGGTTGAGATTTTGCCTAAAACATTTCTCTAAATTGCAATCCGTCTTATGGCGGGGCGCCGGTGGATGCATAGTATACCACCCGGTGTTAGGAGCACCGTGAGATATGCCCTCAGGGAAGTCGCTCACGTAAAACACAAAGAGACTTTATACTTTATCTCATACTATCAATTTCAAGAAAGAGATTTAGGACGAACCATGCTAAAGTTATAAACAAATTTGAGTGGGATTATTATAAACATGTCGCCTGCATATATGATATTTTTATTAATTAAATGATGAATAAGTCGAAAAATTTACCAAATGTGGCCAAATTTAGTAAGGACACTTTTATTTCTCAAAAAATCTTGGTTATATTATAAATTTTTTTGTCTTCTGATAGATTAAACTGAAAATCGGGATGCAAATTTATGTTGGAGCTATGGACAAAATGGTTCAAACACAGTTTATGTTTGGATCAATGTTTTATGAGCATATAGTTTGGATATTGTGGAATATGTAGCGACCCACCTCCTCACTACTATTCGCAAAATCTGTACTTACATTCCGTATAAGGTTGTGAAGTATACGAACTAAGACATATTTTGCAATCGCTAATTATGTTTCATATAAAGTCTCCTGCGTTTTTAACTGATGAGGGTGGGCAACTTAACCTGAAACAGCTGTACTTATGTACTAATGTTTGAATAATTGAATATTTGTTTTTTTATTTGTACACAAAACTAAAACAGTTTTATTCTAACAGTTTTGTTAACCGGGTAATGTGGAGTATAGTCGGCCTAGAGTTACAGTTACTTTCTGACTTATTCATTGAGTTTATTATAAGGTTTTATATTAGGAGAGCAAAATGCCGACATTTCGAAATACGATTAAAAATGTGAGAAATATAGTTCAAATGGTCAGCAAAATCTCTTCATGATCCAAGAACAACACTTCACAAATTGGCAAATATAGTTTCGGTCTATTGTGAAATTCATTTGGACTCTAGTCACATTTCAGAATTACTAACCAAATGTATTTTACTTTATCACATACATTTGTTTTTTTCGTTTACAAGTTTACTCAATATTTCGACAGAAACTTTTAGTCTTAAACATAGTTAGGCAATTGAAGATAATACTGAATTTGTAAATATTCCAATATTTCTTTGGTAGATATCTTCTAAAATTATTATCCTATGCAGTTTTTTACCAAATTTGAACAAGATATATGTCATTATCTGAATATAAGGGTGATTTGTTTGACGTAATTATAGGGGACATTTATATGAGGGCTGTGCGAACATGTCATTTCAATTTCACTATCAAATTACATCCATGTTAGAATAGAAGATAAATATTGATACACAAACATATGGACGGTCGGACATAGAAGAGAAAATGATTCTAAGTTGATCGCTATAATGAAAGGTTTGTCTACGCCAAGTATTTTTGGTATGTAGTTACAAACATAACCACAAACTTTTACTACCCTGACCTTAGAGGGTAGGGTATACAAATAGATTTAACTATAACGTGCCATTGTAACTGTTAGAGAATTTCCCTTTTATTAATGTCATTTTGTAGTCCTATATTATCTACATTGGTCATACGCTAAAATGAACCCTCTAAAGCGAGAACAAGCAGACTTCTAATCCAAATCCTTGATCAATGACGCATTGTTATTTGTAAAGATTAGTTTTACTAAGCGTATGAAATTTGCTGCACTTATTTTTATTTTGTTTCGTTGGAAATCTTAGCGTACATTGTTTTTTAAATCATGAATCGAAGGATTTTCACGGGCATGCATGTATGTTTAGATGTTCAAACAAACCGATTTTAATTTAAATTTCGATTAAATTATTTTGCCTAAAACTGTTTGTAAATTATCGCTAATAAGTATGAAACACATGTACATACATATGTAAATATTCTAAAATATATTGTAGAATTAGTCTGTATGTATGAAAACATGTGTTGACATGCTAAGGTGCAGGCGGACAAACAATAAAAATATTCTGGCAGACAACACATATATTTTACGTACTAACTACATTCAATAATGCTTGTGAAGCAAAAAACGGAAGGAGGCGCGTTTTAAGTCGTATTCTAACTTTAACTTTACCAAAATGATGATGAACAACAACTACGCACAGTTCATTTTGTTCATATTCAGAAACACACACAACGGCACACCGCACACCTTAAAATGTTTGTTTGTTTGTTTCTTTATTTGTTGTGACCCAGTCAGCATTTTATGGAAATAATGATCATATTCGAGTCTCTTTCGACTCTCCTGCTAGATTAAAACAATTGTCATTTCTTTTAAGTGTCTTTTGTTACTCGCTTTTATGATCATGTGCGTCTCATTTTCGAGTCATATTTATAATCATTTACGAGTCATTTTTGAGAGCGTAAGTAATAAATCATATTTCGGCCATCAAATGTATTCGAAGAGGCCTCAGTTAGATGATTTTTGACAAATAAAGCTACCAAATCACTTTTTAATCATAAGCGTGAATCATATTCGAGTTTTTTTTTTAATCGCGCATAAGATTAATCAGTTTTTAATCGTCAAAACTAATCGAAGAAGACTCAGTAAGGTGATTTTTCTTAAAATAATCTTTCAAATGCTGACTGGGGAGTAGGTATTTGTATGCCTTTCTTTATTTCTTCCTTATCATTTTCCCGCATGCATTATTGGGTTTTATTTCTTTTTTATAAGGGGTTGAGCATTTGACACGGCTAACCTTCCATTAAAGACATCGGCTTTTAAAAATGTCTGTTTACTTTACTCTCCTCTATAGTTTTTCATAATATTTGCATACATACTCATATTTCCACATGCTCTTTTTTTTACGATACCAGAACATACCCGTACTGCATGTTTATACCCTATACCACTATGTGGTTTGGATATAATGACTTTGTGCTGCTGTTTGTAACAACCAAAAATATTTGACCTACACCCATCTTTAATTATACCGATCGAATCAGAATCACTATCTGATTCGATTTAACGATGTCCGTCTGTCCGTCCGTCTGTGTTTCCATGTAAAGCTTGTAATCAAACTGCAGGTCGCAAATATGAATATATTTTGATGAAACTTGGTATTTAATCTTTTATCGGCCATGAAATGAACGCTATTGAAATTGGTGAGAATCGGTCCATGTTCAGACCTAGCCCCCATACAAATGACCCCTATGAAATTAACATATATTGCCATAAGATCCAAATTATCATACAAATCTTAGTCAAATTGGGTTTTTTATGCATATATTACATCCATTAATCAATAGTCCAAAAATGATCCCTATTGGACAACTTTTAGTCATAGGCCCCATATAGAGCTGCTTCCCGATCTTCACTTAAATCTATCAAAAAACAAAAATATTGCACTGATTCTTTTCAAATTTTGTTTGTAAAATTTTTGCAAAATACAAGAGACTTTACCAAACATGGTCAGGATCGGTCCATTTTTGGGCCTAGTCCCCATATAGATATAGCATCCGATATGAACTTTTTCATATCTGCAGCCAAAAAAATTATTAAAAATCCCACTCAAATTTGGTTTTTGCTTATTTTCTATATCCAGTTAGTTGGGCCTGAGAGATAGGGTCTCTAAACGCATGGTATAGGGTATCGTATAGTCGGTCTAGACCGACTATAATTTTCTTACTTGCTTGTTGTGCTTTAGTTGAATTTTATCTCACACCGTTTGTGTTGGTTTTTAGTAACTGCTCCCATGTATTATTTATATTTTTTCGACATATGTATCAATTTAATTGAATTATTATTATTCGTAAATTACGTCTGGCATGTGCCGAATGTTTGGCACATGTTAGCGATTGGAAATTGTACCCGTATATGTATTGAATTAATCAGCTGTTAGTTGATAGAAATCTTAGTAAATCTTAGTGCCTACTTTTCTTACCTACGAGCATTAAGAAGACAAACATGTACTAAATATTGCGATATTTTAGTTTGTTTGTTATATGACCTCTCCCGATAGTTAGGCTAAGCTTATTAAAGATATATTTGGTATATTTTTATTATTGGTTAATTTTGGTCCACCACTGAAATTTATAGTGATTTCAACTCTTTTTTGTAAAATTGTTCTTAAAAATCGCATTAAAGAGCTCAATATATTCTTAGGTTCCATGTTGTACTTTTTTTTATCGAGTAACTTTAGTAATACACCGCACTCCAATTCCATTCGAGTATATCTTTGATGTATTATACATAGTAGTTTCGAACCGATCTCACTTTTTAGACCTAAGCTGAACTTAGTCTACATTTGCATTGTTCGCTCAAATCTAACCCATACCTGAACTTTTTGTTATATCGATAAAAAAAAAAAAGATATTTGAAAAGTAAAACAATACTTAGTAATAAATCATTGGCTCCATTAACTTTTTAATTGAATAGTTGTACTATTTTATAGTTTAAACAAGTAAGAGTGTTAAAAAATTAAATTTAATTAAACGGAAATTAAATGAAATGGAATTAAATGAAAGCATGCAAACGGACGGTGCTGATTGCATTTGTGTTGCAGAAAGGATTGGCACTGTTCGACGCGAAATTCCTTTAAATATCTGTTGGGCGGCATATAGAATATAACATAATTTATTAATTTAACACTTTTTTTATACAATTATTATCATTTATTTACGTATAATAACTGTCGTCTCAATCACCATCTTGTCACCTAATAAACGCATTTTGTATTGTAATTGTGGGAAAAAGATGTATCCAACAAGTAAGAGTGTTAAATTCGGCTGTGCCGAATCTTTGATACCCTCCACCTCGGTTTGAGTATTGATAATAAATGTAAACAAAATATTGGAAAAAGTAAACAATTTGTTAAACTTAATACCAAATTATTTCAGAAAATTCTTTGGGTTGGTTTTCGTCTTTTCTATTATTTCGGATTTATTTCGGTGTTTGCTTTTTGGTCATCGTGGTTGCTGATCGGCATGCATTTAGGTTATATACCTATATGCATGCGTTTCCGGTTATATGACATAACTTCTCGTTTAATTTAGTTTTTGCTAATTAAATAGCTCGCCCTAACCTCCATTGCAAAGGTAATGGTTGTGTAGAGTGGCTATATGCATTAAATCGTGCTAATTGGAGATGGCTGTATAGTTTCTTTTAACTGGCCAAATATTTCTTCATTGTGGCCATATAGGTCGGATGGAGTAACAAAATAATAACCAAAAAAAAAAGCTCTCTCAACTTTTTTTAAAATATTGCTATATTTTGAAAACATAGAGAATAAATTTATAATAATAAATAATCAAATTAGGGATGAAAAACGCAAAAAACGAAAAGTCCCAAACATTTTAAATAAAATAATTGAATGTTATCTTTATTTTCTGAAAAACTTAAAATTTTCATCCAAAAAAAATTGTGAAGATTTATATATAAAAATTAACATTCTCATCAAATTGCGTTTATGTTCGCATGTTTTTATGTTCGCAATTCATAAATATCATTTGAGATTTTCTTAAACTCATTGAATTTAAATTAATATTTTCTGCAGTGCGATTCTGTAAATTTCAAATTCAACGATCTGACAATCGCAAAATATATCGACAGCTATTGTTGTTTGCACTAAAGATTAAGTGATTCACTAAGTACATACATCTTAACGACAGTCGACAAATCTGTTTTTCTATTTATTTAAATTGTAAACTAGTGGCACCTCTGTCAAAATAAGCGAAAAACACAAAGAATAGAAAAAAAAAACAAATTACTTCGTGTTTGACAGGATGATTTTATGTTTATGTTTAATATCTTTATTTTTTTTTTTTACTAATATTTCTGTTTATTTATTTGAAAATGAAATAATGAATTGAATATGCTATTTAATTTTTTTATTTATACAAAAAAGTTTTTTAATAAAAGCATAATATTTTCACTATTTTATGATTTTTTATTTATGTATGACGACATTTTAACCTAAAAATTTAAGTTTTTATCGATTGAATAAACAACAAAAAATGGTTGTCGTTTAGATAACAACAACAGCTGACTTTAACAATAGCGAATATCGTTTAAAAATTTTACTGATAATTTTGCTATTTCCTTTTTTTAACGATTCGACTACCTCGTTAAAAGAAGTTACTGAATCGCGGTACTGAAAAGTTATTAATTTCTCCTGAATGGCAATATTTTTTTTAAATGTAAACATATTTGGTGTTTTTTTTTTGGAATTTCAATTTGTGTTTAACGAATAAAATTTATATATTAAAGATGCAATTGATGTCTTCTAAATTTAAAATTATTATTTCCGACGTTTTCATATGATTTTCTGAAATTCAATTAATATTTTCTAATTTATAATTGGAAATTTTAATTCCAGTTTCTAGAATTGATATTTTCTTAAATTTGAATGGAAAATTTAAAAAGTGCAATTTTGTATTTATGTGAATAATAATGCTTTAGTAATTATAAACAATTTTTAAAAATTAGATGTAATCGCAATCAGATATTTTGTAGGTAAAACAGAATAATAGTTCCATATAACTATGTAGAACTGTTTTGAAAGCAAAAAACTCATTGATGAACTCGGTAACTCTATTTTATAAAGACAAAAAATTTAACATGCCAAACTTATGTTCATATTTGTAGAAGGATAATGAAAAAACGTATGAAATAAAATACCAGCCTGTGTATACTCTTAACATTGTTCTGTATGAATCTATTTGAAAATATTGACATTCATGTTAAAATAGAAATAACTATTGCAAAGCTAATTAGAACAAAAATTGTGGCGCCATCTACTGCGGCATAGTCACGCTGAGCAAAATGAAGTGACTGACACTCTGTTAATGCAAAAGAAATGTATTTTCCCCACAACAAAATATTGCAGAATTTTATGTAAATAAAATAATATACCGATTTATTTCTAACATGCAGTTACTATGGATATACATACATACATATATATAATATATGTATATTATTTGTATTATTTAATATGTGTATGTATATGTAAATATTTCACACAAAAATAGAACATCAAACGTTATTTTGTGTTTTTCTTTTTAAATAAATTAATACATAAATTGTTTTTGCTAAATTTACATTGTTTTTTTTTTTTTTTATTAACAACTAGGTATTTTAGCATTATTTGCTTTTGATGTTGGTGAATTTTTACTCCCTTTATATTAACTCGTAGTGTCTGCTTGTCGAAAAAATTTTGGATCGATTTTAACCCCTTTCCCGTGACCCAATCGATCTGAAACTTTGCAGGCAGGCTCGTGGCAATGACAGAAATGATCTAGTAATTTTAGTGATGCCAAAACAATGGAAACTCTTAAATTTTTCTACCAGAGTTGATAAGAAAATGTACAAAGGGTTAGTTTTTATTATATTATTACCACAACGACCACAAAAACAAAAAGTGCAGCTATGACAACAATACAACATTTAGAATAACAACAAGAACAATATAGAAACATCATATTTTTCATTTTTTTTTTACTTTTTCAGAGATTTCCCTGGACCTGTTCCACCGATTTTAATGATTTTTGAAATAGAAATCTTCCCTTTGCTGAATCATTCTCACTAAAAATGATCGCCTTAGCTATCCTATTGAGGGCGTGATCGTGACAAGAACAACATAGAAAATTATATTTTTTCAAGACTTTTTTTAGTTCTTTATTCAAATCTCGGGCCCTAATTGACCGATTTGGACGATTTCAAATAGCAAACTTCTCAGGATGTTAATGAATCATTTTTTATGTCAACGAGCACCCTAGCTGCCCGATTGATGCCGTCATCGTGATTTCCACAGACGGACAGACGGACATCGCTATATCAACTCTGGTTGTTATAAGGATCACAAATATATATATTTTATGGGGTCCAAATTTTTTCTTCTAATTATTACAAACGGAATGACAAACTTATATATACCCTCTGCACACTGGAGTGGAGGGTATAAAAACTCATTGATGAACTCGCTAACTCTATTTTGTAAAGACAACAGAAAGTTAATATGCCAAACTTATGTTCATATTTGTAAAAGAATAATGAAAAAACGTATGAAATAAAAAAACAGCCCGTATATACTCTTAACATTGTTCTGTATGATATCTAGTTGGAAATATTGACTTTCATGTTAAAATAGAAATAACTATTGCAAAGCTAATAGAACAAAAATTGTGGCGCCATCTACTGTGGCATAGTCACGCTGAGCAAAATGAAGTGACACTCTGTTAATGCAAAAGAAATGTATTTTCCCCACAACAAAATATTGCAGAATTTTATGTAAATAAAATAATATACCGATTTATTTCTAACATGCAGTTACTATGAATGTACATACATACATATATATAATATATGTATATTATTTGTATTATCTAATATGTGTATGTATGTATATGTAAATATTACACACAAAAAATACAACATCAAACGTTATTTTTGTGTTTTTCTCTTTAAATAAATTAATACATAATTTTTTTTTTGCTAAATTTACATTTGGGCAATTCACAACAGGTGTTGTATATTGTATGTTGTGTTTAAATACAAAGTACAATCATTTGTTGCGAACACTCAGTATTTTCATATTGTAAAACGCTTTCTTTTGTAATTTTCGATCCAACGAGGAAATATCGCTTCGTCGCGAGAAAAAGAGAAAACACTTGTCAGTGTTTGCTTTTTGGTCGTGAGATATACCCTGGAGTTTTAGTTACGTACCTCTTGCTTTTTAATTTGTAATGAAAAAAAATGTTAAATGTTTTGGTTGGTACTGAAAGAGAAAATACATACTAAAAATATAAACATTAATTTTTATATAAATAAACTTATCGATGTATTTGCGTTATTTGCATTATTTGCCATATTTTATTTTATAATTATTTATGCTGATAAAATTCTATGTATTTGTTTTTTCTTTTTCATAAAAACTGGCATTCACTTGGAACTGATATGTTATGATACAATATACAACATTTACTAAACATAGCAAATGAAGTTGGATCGTGTATCAGATTTTTCAGTGAAAATTACCAACAACAATTTTACACTATTGTAAAGTGATACACGATACAACAGATACAACGATACATTACCCATTGTGAATTGCCCAATTGTTTTTTTTTATTATTAACAACTAGGTATTTTAGCATTATTTGGTTTAGATGTTGGTGAATTTTTACTCCCTTTATATTAACTCGTAGTGTATAACCCAATCCCGTGACCCAATCGATCTGAAATTTTGCAGGCAGGCTCGGGGCAATGACAGAAATGATCTAACAATTTTTTTTTGTGATGCCAAAACAATGGAAACTTTTAAAGTTTTCTACCAGAGTTGATAAAAAAAAATGTACAAAGGGTTTGTTTTTATTATATTATTACCACAACGACCACAGAAACAACAAGTCCAGCTATGACAACAATGCAACATTTAGAATAACAACAAGACCAATATAGAAACATCATAATTTTCATTTTTTTTTTAATTTTTCAGAGATTTCCCTGGACCTGTTCTACCGATTTTAATGATTTTTGAAATAGAAATCTTCCCATGAATTTGGTGAATCATTCACACTAAAAATGATCACTGTAGCTGCACTATTGAGGGCGTGATCGTGACAAGAACAGCATAGAAAATTATATTTTTTCAAGACTTTTTTTAGTTCTTCATTCAAATCTCGGGCCCTAATCGACCGATTTGGACGATTTTAAATAGCGAACTTCTCAGGATGTTAGTGAATCATTTTTTATGTCAACGAGTACCCTAGCTACCCGATTGATGCCGTCATCGTGATTTCCACAGACGGACAGACGGACATCGCTATATCAACTCCGGTTGTGATAAGGATCACAAATATATACATTTTATGGGGTCCAAAATTTTTTTTCTAATTATTACAAACGGAATGACAAACTTATATATACCCTCTGCACACTGGAGTGGAGGGTATAAAAACTATGTGAGTCCGATCACAGGGGATATGTGTAAACATCTGGTATTTATAGATTTTTAAATTGGAAGTACTTATGCTTTCAGCATATTTTCTTCAATTTAAAGTTGTTATGCATTTAGCCTGGTTTAATTTGCTGTTATACTTGTATATTGTTATATTTGTGATTGTGTTATACTTTTTGGTTGTTGAATTAGTTGTTATTCTTCGATATTGTTCTATATGTAATGGTGTTATTCTTGGGAGTTGTTGAGTTAACTGCAATAATTTTATTGCACTAATATACTCATAACTCACACCGTTTTTGTCTTACGCTGTTTTTGTGATTGTATTGTGAAATAGATTTTTACCCCACTGAGCGTATAGATGTTTACACATCAAAAATTAAAAAATCTTTAAATCTGATGAACTGCTAAAAAGAAATGCCTTTCAAATAATATACTTTTGGTCCAAATCGGGATAAAACGGTAGAACAAAACATCGGTAACAAGAAATCACCTAGCCTATTAAGATTATAGATACCACTAAAATTTGGTTCATGTCTGTTAACTATATTCAGTTATTGCCTCAGAAAATTTGGAGGTAAAACCCTCTCTGGAAACGCATGGTATAGAGTATTTATTGTATAGTCGGTCTAGACCGACTATCACTGTCTTACGTATTCTTAATTGCCTTCCCAATCTTCTTAAGATGAGAAAGCTTAATTTTTCTATCGAAATTAAGCTTCCCAGCTGTAGGTTTAATCAAGACGAACATTGTTGTATTTGGTATAGCTAGTACCGATAGCATTTCCAATCTCCAACGTAATAAGCCATGAAGATTTTAAAGATTCCTATACATTTGATGCACCTTTCTTGTTCTGTTATGTGGTCTCTCACTTCGTTGTTTGGAAAACTTTTAATAACACAGGTCTACAAAATTCGATTTAATTCTATACATCGGGACTAAAGTAAATAGATGCCTTAATTTAATTGCGGTGAAGTAAAGCCCCGAAAAAGTGTGTTTTGCATTTTTAGGTTAGGAATTCCCAATTCAGGTGAATAAAGTTTATTTACATAAAAAATTGGTTTATTAAAATAAAAAGCGAACACTTATTTGCCTTCGATATTAATTAATTTATAATGGAGTATTTATTGCTGTTTTGTGTGCTTTTTAAGTTGAGGGGTGATATAAAAAAGTGAAAAGAAATATTCAAACCTTTAATATTCATACCTTCATATTTGTTCATACATATGGATACGTGCACTTATTGTAGTGTTCTGCGTTTGCCTGTATTTTATTTAATTTATCTAATAAATTCATTATGACCCTTAGATTACCAGTGTACATTAGTGAAACATCAAGGGAAACAAAACGTCTATTAGTTAAGCTGCGTTCACACTACGTGTTTTGCTTGTGTTTTTCTTAGTTTCTTAGCACGTGTAATTTGTGCACATAGTGTGAACCCTTTCAAACATTGTTTATGTACAACACATTTTGCAAGACATATGTAAATTTTTCAATTAGAGCAGGTTCTATTTTGGCAAGACAAACATATGAAAATACAACACTGCTTGTGGCGAAAGAAAAAAAGAGTAAATTATAAAGATTAATATTGAAAGGAAAATAAATTGTTTAATATTAATTAACAATTTAAAAATATATAAAATATATAAATTTATTTTAAACAATAAATTTTTGTAAATTCACAAATTAAATCAGCTGTTGTTTACATTTAGAGGTTATGTCATTCGGAAATACATATGTACGTTTGAACGCAAAAATTATGAATCGTATGTAAAACGCTAATTTTGACACACACACGGAATTACGTATGGATCGTAAAACTGAATTTACATATGGAAAATACACATAGTGTAAACACACCTTTAGAAATCACTCATCATGTGACATTAAATGAGTTGAAATGATAAAAAAAGGTTCGAGCAATAATTACACAAGCAAAGTCAAATGTACGTACACTGTTTGATATTTTGGAAAAATTTTGATTTTCTTGGAATTCCGATGAAAGCTTCAAAATAAAAAGTTTCAACAAGTATTTTTTAAGCCATACCACTCGTAGTTCAGAGTGAAAACTGTTAAGTGTTCTCTGTAACTAATTAAGTTTTCTTGTCTGCTCTTTTTGTGTTTAGGGTTAAGGAGTATTCCTGTAACTGAATTGTCACCAACTTCCTGACTAGCGGCTAAAATCTATTTTATTTATTTATTTAAAGTTTTTGGAATTGCAAATATCTTTACAGGCTAATGTATTTAGTGTATATATATATATCGATATAACAAATAAAATAATGACGATTTAATTATTTAGATATAGAATAATTTTACGTTTCAAAGATTCTTTATTTTCGGACAAATCGATGATGTGGTAAATTCCATTAAAAACCGGCGAAATGGATCATTATTATCATAGCTTAATCGAAAATTATTAATATTTAAGGGCCTAAAGTTTCTTGTAGGTCTCGATGGAATATTAGTTTGAATTCTACTTAACAAGTAATTGGAGCCAATGTTACCATGAAATAAACTGAGCAGAAAGGAAATGCTAAGCATAGTTCTATGACTTTTCAGTGTCGGTAACTTGATTAGAGCCAGTCTGGATTTATAAGAGGGCAAGGTACGGGATTTCCATCCAAGTCCACGTAGACAGAATACAAGAAATTGTTTCCGAACAAATTCAACGAAATTTATATGAGTAATGTAACACCGATCCTATATTATAGAATCATATTCCAGGATAGGATTTATATAGCTCTTTGGTTGCATATGGATCAGAAAATTCTTCACTCCATCGCTTCATAAATTCCAGAACGACATAAGCTTTGTTTATTGCCAAAGATATATGCGGACGAAATTTAATCTATGATCTAATAAAATGCTAAGATTTAAGAACGTATCAACCGAGTCCAGTTCATTTCCATCCACAATATAAGTAGTATGTAGATTTTTAAATCTATAAATGGACATGTGCTTGCATTTTTGCCTATTGTACCATCTACAAAAATTATTTAAATCGGATTATAGCAAAAAATGTTGAATGTAATTTTGAAGAGTGGAAAATAGTTTGACATCAGCAGCGTACAAGAGAATTTTTAAATGTTGAATAACAGAAGCGAGATAAATAAAGTAAACAGTACTGGACCAAGATGACTAATGGTTAACCTGAAAAATAAAAAAAAAATATTTAAAAAAAAAACAATTATTGAGAAGTAAATTTCTAAAAAAAAACTCCTCCTTTGTAACTTTGATGACCAATGGGAGGCATATGTCCCATTTTATGTCATTACCTATCTTAATATTTCGCAAAACAGGAGGATACGACCATGACATACCCAAATATTGATCTTGTCCAATACCATTCGAGAAAACGTGTTTCAAAAATTATAATTTTCTTTATAGTTTGGGATCACCCTATTAAGCTCTGAGCCAATATTGTTCCAATTAATTGAGTTTGAAAAAAAATTGGTCCTAAAATTTGTCAATTAATAAAAAAACTAAGTAATAAAATTACAGTCGGTCTAGGCGATATCCTATACCATGTGTTTCGAAAAATTATCTTGGATCCTGGATATAGAAAATAAGCATAACCAAATTTTAGTGGTATTTTGGTATCAAAAAATGGACAGATCATGACAATATTTAGTAAAGCCACTTACGTTTCGAAAACAGATCATTAACCCAAAAAAGCTGTGAGAAATTTTTGTTTTTTGATAGATTTAAGTGAAGTTTGGAATCGGCTTTATGTGATTACTATGACGAAAAATTTATCTACAGGGTTTAATTTAAGATTACTGATTAGTGGGTCTAAAAGTGACACACACCAAATATTATGGATATATATATGATAACCTTAATCTTACGAGTTTTAGGTGCCAATTTGTAGCAATTTCAATGGTGTTAAAAGTGTATGGGAATATCTAAAATGGTTTAAAATATTCGCTGCCTTCGTGTAGCCGTCGAAAGTAACAAGTAATAAAATTATAGTCGGTCTAGAGAAAAATCTGTGCAATATTTTTATTTTTGATAGGTTTAAGTGAAGATCGGGAAGCAGCTTTATATGAAGGATATACTAAGAGTTGTCCTTTACGGTTTATTTTTTGGACTAATGATTAATCGATGTAATAAACACACACAGGCGCAATTTGACCGAAATCTACATATGTACATGATGATTAAAGCATTGTGGAAATTTAAGTCGATCTCATTGGGGTCATTTGTATAGGGAGTAGGTCTAAAAAGCATTTGTATGGGGAGTAGGTCTGAAAAGCACCGATTTTCACCTATTTCAATAAAACGTTCCTCGTATGGCCGATAGATATTAATATGTAAAAAATTTCATCAAAATATATTCATATTTGGGATCTGTAGTTCGATTACAAGGTTTACATGGACATACAGACGGACAGATGGACAGAGGGATGTACGGACGGACATCGCTAAATTGACTCAGAAAGTGGTTCTGAGTCGATCGGTTTAATAAAAGGTGGGTATAGGTCAAATATTTTTGGTAGTTACAAACATTAGCATATAGTCATTATACCCTGACCACATAATATATAATATCGAGGGCCTATATTCAATACGCTCTATCGTAAGATTTTTCGAAAATGACTTTTTGATGGCAAACTCTTCACTAATGATATCTGCATCTCCGAAAAAAAATTCAGAAAGATAAAATGTGTTTTAGTATACTTTTTTCATTATCTGTTATTCCTCTATCGAACACGAGGCATAATTTTTTGAATGCAATATGGTCTATCGGAAAATTTTGGTAATCGACTTAATAAAAATATAATATTACTACGTACATATATTGCACAAAATTGTATCCTACAATATATTATACAACTGTGCCTGTGTGAATGTTTTTTGACAACAACGTACGCATTTAAAAATCTGTCATTCGCAATAAAAATTTTTAAGTTTAGAACCAATTCGAATTTAACTATTTAAGTAGTTATAAATTTTTGTAATAAAGTGTTCTAAAAATAAGCTAAAATGTCCCATAATTGTTTACAACGTATTTCATTTGATTATCCATCGTCAAACGAAGAAGATGCTGGAGAATATCCAATAACAGCTTTGTTATTTTATTAACAAATGTTTCATTAGTACTTAATGCAATTGGAAAACTGTTTGCCCAGATTCCGACGACGAGCCGTATAGCCAAAATGAGTTCGTTCGGCGTAGATCTAAAAGGACACATAACTCTAAATGCTTTAAAAGGGTGGAAAATGCAACCAAGCGAATGAAGGGGCAAGAATATATGGGTTTTTCGACGTCTACGGGAATTTTCAAACAAAATTCACCAAATTCACCTTATGTATGAAAGCTTAATCAAGACACTGCCAAGAATTTGATTATAAAAATAGATCGAACATTTTTAAAACGTTTTGGGAGCTGAATTGGGAAGCTAAACGAGTTTTTGTAAAGAACCTCGTATCGGAGATAGCAAAAAAAAAAAAGAACAGCTCTAACAGAAAACAGCACAGCTTTATCTTTAAACTGCCATACAAGCATGAATCATTACAAGTGTGTCGGAACATGTTCTTGTCAACTCTATCTATAAAAAGTGGCATGGTTAAACGATGGATAAAAGCTGACCGATCCGCATTTAACAATGATTTGCCTGGACAAAATCAACAATCAACGTTTGGTTCTAAAAAAGACTGATCATAAGACATACTTAAAAGAATATTTACAAAAATTGGACAAAATGGAATGTCATTACTGCCGCAAAGACTCTAATAAAATTTACATTGCCGCTTCGTTTAACACAAAGGCAGACATTTATCGAAACTATCTAACACACTGTTCCGAAAATCAAGTTCCGTCGGTTTCAAGTTTTACCTTTTCGAAATTTTTTGACGAACATAACTACGGCCTTTTCATGCCCCGCATGAATACAAGCGAATATAAGTTCATAATTTTACTGTTTACAATCTTGTTACGCATCAATGCACAAATTATTGGTGGAATGAAACAAACGGTGATCTGTCTGCTTCCACATTTATTTCCATCATAATACATCATTTGAAAACACATTGCTCATCAGATAATTTACCAATCATAATTTATTCGGACGGTTGCGGTTATCAAAACCGTAACCACTTTCTGTCAAATGCTTTATCAATTTTTGCTATTGAACATAACAAGATAGTAGAACAGAAGTATTTGGAGAAAGGTCACACACAAATGGAGTGTGACAGTGCATATGCTAAAATAGAACTCAAACTAAAAAATAAATCTATATACTTTCCAATAGACTATATCAGAATAACATTAGAATCACGAAAAACAGTAAAAATTAATAATACTGTGCCAAAAAAACCATTCGATGCAATGTATTTAAATTACGATTTTACTAAAAACTACAATGATGCCAAACTTATTCGCTATTGCAGCATTAGACCTGGTCGAACCAAAAATGATCCCACAGTTGCACAACTAAGAACGCTAAAGTATTTACCAAGTAGTGATGTAATGTTTAAAGTGAACTTTTATGATGAATACAACAGCTTACCCACCCGAATTAAAGAATACACAGGATATACTGAACCAAAACCCTTGCATAAAGGTCAACTCCCAATTCAGCCTAGTAAATGGAAACATCTACAAGATTTAAAGCATGTTATACCAGTAGAATATCATTACTTTTATGATAATTTAGTTCAGATGAAGTCATAGTAACAGCAAGAAATGAAGAAATGTCCAATTCTAATAATTTTTTCTGTAAATTTTCTTATTTTTATTGTTTTGTTAATAAATTCTTATATATTTAAAAAAAAAACGGTTTGACATGGAATGACTCATATATTAAAAAAACTTTAAAGAAAACGTTCGAACTTTAATAAAATTGCAAATTTGATCATAAAAAATCAAACTTTTATTACTGTGCAATACGCTCTATCGGCTTAAAATATTCGAAAATTTCAGTTGCAATATGCTCTATCGGACAAAATGCCCTATAGTGCCGCGAATAATTTAAAAAGTTGTATTTTTTTAAATGTAAATTTCAGTAGTCGTATTTAACAAATATTTTTGAAGATAGATTACTTCATACTTAAGGAATTTAGGAATAAAACAGTTTTTTCCTTCTCCTGAAAAATTGCATTTTTTACGATAGAGCATATTGAATATAGGCCCTCGATATATTAGGAATACATGGTGTATTTTCGGAGGTTTAATGCATACATAGGATGTGTAAAATTGTTTTTTTTTTTTTTTTTGTGTGAATTGTAGATGATCCTCGCAAAGAGTTATTAACTTATCACGAGCAAGTTGATCGCAGGCGGAACGAGTTTGATTCAAATCATTATGGCGGCTCTGGCGATCATGTCCAATCTGGTTTTGTTTAGGAGAAATTAAAAAAAAAAATCTGATTTTTATATATGAAATATATTAGTCATTGAAATAAAACAGTTTCCTAAGGTGTAGTTCCAAAGAAACTGGACCTATTTTGTTGAGTTGATCGACTTGTTCAGCCACTTTATGTTGAATGTTGACTTCTTCCAATTTGTTGAGTTCGGCTTCCCGTTTCTAGTTCAGCTCACTTTAGGATGTAGCATCATCGGCTTCTACAAGACGTTTGGTATATAAAAGCTTATATATAGTTTGATTACCCTCCGTCCGTGATTCTGGTAGCTACAGACATTAGCATATACGCATTACATCCAGACCACATAGTTGTACAGGGTATCATAAAAATGAGATATATATCAACCATTGGACTTCAAATGGTCAAATCTTATAACAATTCATTAAATTGAATTTAAACTATATGAATGAATTAATTCTTTGGCTACAAAACTGTATCAAAAGTGGCCAGAACACTTTCCCTGGATGCATTCGCTGGAATTCAACTAAAAAAAATTCATTAGACATTATATGTATAATGTTTTTTATATAATGTAGCGAACACATAATTGAACTAAAACGTCTGAAATGCTGTAAAATGGAAATAGATTGCAAATAATTTTTCACAAAACTTATTCTCCTGTTCTCAAACCATATATTTCAGTATTAAGGAGGCATTTGCAAATTCCGGGATTCAAGAAAACAAAAAGCTATTTCATAATTGTTATTATTGTAATAAGATTTAATTATGAGTTTAAGTTGTAAATGAGTTCATATAATTAATATTATAAAAAATTGTGTTTTTTTTTCTTTAAAATACTTCTCCAGATGTCTATGCTGAAATTTTGTTGCCAACATAAGCTGTCATAAGATTTTCATCTAAGCCTTTATCTCGTTTATCACTTTCATACAATATGATTGTATCGCTTAAATCAATTATTTGTTTTAAAGTAATTTATATCCAAATTATCATCAAAATTAGATTTCATATTTATCAAAATTTTTAAAGATTGTTTTAAATAAGAAGACCTATTTCAAAATTTGGTAATAAATAAAATATTATTTTATAATGCCCGGATTCCGGCAAAATACACTGCGGTATTCGGGATTTACCATTTGGCATCCCTAGTAAATATGTATGCAAAGTTATTTATTATTTTTTTAACGTCCTTGTCTCTTAAATATCTTGTCTCTTAAATATCTATCTATCTGGCCATCAACAACTAGACCAATCTTTAGGAAACACATTATCGTCGTCATCATCATTGTTGTGGCAACATTGTTTATTTAGAAGAATAACGTCATTACAGAATAATATTGAATTTTACTTAAATAAAACTTCTATTCACAATTTTTTTATTTTTATCCACATCACTATAGCCAAACTTTGTATTCGTATGCTATCATTAGTGAAAGGGTTTGGGTGCAAACAAACGTTTTTGATGACAAAATATGTCCATAATAGAGAGACATTAGGGAGATGTGTTTTTTTTTTTTTTTGTATTGTTTAATGAACTTCAGCAAAAGAACAAGAGAGGAAAAGTTCATATAGCAGTTTCGCGGTTAAATGATATAAGAAAATGATAGTAATTGCTGTTAAAGGCTTTTGCGTTTGAGGTATGGAATATGTACATGTATCTTTACTAAATAGGGGGAAATATAAACAAACAGGTTGATTCTACTCGTATTAACATTCAGGCAGGTGTGGTGCAAAAACATACTTGCATTTATAAGGATACTAATTAACGATTTTAATTCATCATCATTACTTTTTAATTTGAGATTTTTTATGACAACTAATGAAATGATGAAAAGAAATTACTTGTTGGAAGTTATACAACTATTGTTCAACTACGATTTGATATAAAAAAAAATACATTAAAGGATGGTAGTTATACTGCTGTCTATTTCTTTTGTCTTTTAACTTTTTTCTCCTTAATCTATATGAGTCATATTGTAACTTGGATATCAAGAAGATTGTATATTACTTTCATCTTTTAAACTCCATAAACTTTTTTGAGTGTTTTTTTTTTTTTTTTTGAAAACTCCTTTTAGTCTTTTTATTAGAATATTTGTCTACCACCTTTACTTCTACTTTCCAAGCTTATTGATACAAAACAATTTAAATATAAAACTGTTCATGTTGATCTTCATGTCTTAGCTAATGGTCACTTGAAGAAAACAAAAAGAAAGAAGTCTACAATTAAAGTCGGTCAAGCATATTAAAATATTGTTTGACACTTAATTTAAGTTGAGTTTATCGGACATCAAGTCAATTTAGTTCCACGTAGATGGGATGGCGCTATCTAAACGTCTACTCATTCATCCTTGTGTAAAAATTGTCGATATTATCGATATATCTCCCTTTTGGACTCAAAAAGCTATTCCGATATAATAAAGAAATTTCTACTTATGAAATAGTACCAAGATATTTGTAAACTTCAATGGTCTCTTAATAACTTCACTTTAGATCCAGTGATGGATTAGCGTATAATAATGTTGTTGATTGATGCTGTTGTTTGTAACTACTAAAAATAAATAAAAATACGGCATTCATATGATCAGACCAGGTGAGAGTTTTATTAAAGATGATACCCAAATATTTGGTTGAATATACAATTTGAATTGGTTCCTTTCATTTATAGTTATAACTGGTTCAATACTCAGGCTCTTTTTATTTATTTATTTATTTATTTATTTATTTATTTATTAGGTGTTGCCCAAGTGTGAACTTTAGCCAGATCAGCATTCATAACACGAGAATTTATGTTGCTAGCAAATACAGATTGAAAACGTTCAGTTAGATATGAATAAATAATATTGGTTGACGAGGACGAAAAATTAAACATTGTTGACAGTTTCATACATAAAGTACTGTGGTACTTTATAGTGATCCAGGAGAACAAGAAAACATATATCACCATCATCAATACATCCACGAATATCTTCTGCAACATCAATTAGTGCAGTGACACAACTGTGCTTGTTACGACAGCCTGATTGTCTATCTACATATGTAATAGTAGACCAATATCACTTATATGTCTGTTAATCTGTTGATAAATTAATTTCTCGAACACCTTAGACAAATATGGTAGAATTGTAACAGGGTGGAAATCAATATTTTATTTAGGTACAGGAATGATTTTCGTATATTTCCAATTATTGGGAAAAAAAAACTCTTTGTTATTTTGATTTCTGTTTTTTTTTTTATATATAAAAGTAATTATTTAATAGTTCTAATAGCTAACTATCTCCAAATACATAGAAATGTATTTATTTAAAATGAAAAATAAAAATATACTCATATATGTATACATACATACATATAAATTTCAATATGCAAAAGTATGTCCTGATTACATAAGGGTAAATTGATACTGGTAGCACTTCACTCTACCTCAAATTAAAAGATTATTAACTGTTAAATTTAATCTAAAAGTCATTGGGTATCAGAATTTAATTTAACGAATAATTTTTTGGTTAACAGACTAAATTTTATGAGTATCTTAACTTAGTAAGTAAACGTATTTTAATATTGTAGCAATTGCTTCTAATGTTCAATTTACATATACATGCATATATATAAATATTTATAAGTGTATAAAATCTCAGTCGCTCCCTTTAAGTTTACTATAAAAATTACTTTAGTTATTTTTACTCAAGTCCTTACATTATTATTTAACTAACTGTAACCAAAACATTGGGAATTAATATTGAAATAACTAAAAAAGGCAGAATTTAAATGAACAATTCAATATTACGCAACTGTTAATATTAACAGATGTCTCTTTCAAAAAGAAATATCACATTACGAGTAAAATTATTATTTGCAATTGTTTTTTTCTTGCGAGTAAATCTAAATTTATTAAAGCTTGAATTTTATACAAAAGACATTCAAATCATAATGGGAGCAGAAAATGAGATAATAACCGTATATAATAAATAACATTAGTACTTCCGTTGAGCAACATCCCTTATAACTCCACCCACACTCATACCAATTTCTCGCATAGAAGTGTTTATGTTGGAATTTGACATAATAATGTTGAAAGTATGCACTTCGTTCTTCAAGCCAGTTAGTATGATAAACGTAAGTACATAAATAAGTAAATATTCAATTGAGAATTTAATTTTTTTTTTCCACAATCCTCATATGAATTTCTTTATGTATGAGTACTTATTTGTATTGTTGTTTTGAATGATGTGCGTGAAGTTATTTTTCTTACAATCTATATTTTACTTGGTCACAATAAAAGACAGACACTTAACAAAAAATAAAAAAAATTCTTGTGATCCCCGATGACATCTTAGACAAAGAAATATTCGTCTGTATGGCGCCAGTAGTTTGAAACTATTTGCTGTTATTTTTGTACGTTATTTTTTCATAACAAAAAGCATTAGTGGTGTTGAAGGTACATATCTAGAAATGCAAAGTATTTAGCATCACACAATTAGATTTCATTTAGTATATACGATATAGTAATATTAAATTTGACAAATCGTCATTTATTCCGAGCTCAAAAATTGCTAATCAATCCTTAGAACGCAGTTTGAGTTTTCGTATACCCAATAATGAATTGTGTTTTCAATGAGAGCTTAATTCCATAGTTCTACACTTTTTAACATCCTTGATCAGAAAATAAATATTGATATTTTTATACCATCCACACCACTATGCAGAGTGTATTATTTGTCATTCCGTTTATAATAATTATAACAAAAATCTAGATCCCACAAAATATATATATTCTTGATCCTTATAATAAGCGGAGTTTATGTACGCAGATCAATAACTATTGAACTCACACAAAGCGTTAAGACACGTGTTATCATAGTACTTTAGATATTTGATTTAAAAATATATTTATACTTTTTATGAGAAGCGTCACGCCTATATATCCGATCCTGACCACGATCCATTACTTATGGACTCACACAAAGTTTCAAGGTTCTTGCTCTAGATGTTTGAATTCGTATGGAAGGTTCCGCGCTCTCCAGTCTGAACCCACCCATTTTAGGCTCGTCTACACACTAATAAATAAATAATAATAAGTTTTAAAACTTTCACTATCATAGTGCTCTAGCTATGTTACAGCAAATATTTAAATTGTATGGGAAGTGCCACGCCGTCTTAGAAGAGCTAGAACCGAACCTGTGATGTAAATCATAGCTCGCTAGCTCTCATTGTTTTGGAGATCTTTCGCGAAAAACAAACGCAACAACGATTTTATATATGAATATAAAGATAAAGATGTATAAGTATTAGAACGGGGCGACATAGCAATTACTCGAATATTACTTAGTCTCTAACCTAACATTTCGACATTCCGAAGTTCAGGCCGATCGCAGTTAATATTCAGGATCCCCGCAGCCACTAAACCTTTTTGAAAAATTATATAATTTTAAAAAGTTGTGAAAATTTTAATTAATTTATTCGTTTCTATATGATATGAAATATTTTTTGTTAGGATATTTCTAACACCATTTGATATGAGGACGAAAAGGACCCATATATTTCTATAACATCTAATTTGCAATAGTTGAGAATTTATAAAAGGAAATTGCAAATATGATGTTTTTAAACTAATTGAAAAACTATAGTTCAGTTATTGTAACGAAAAGTAATATTGAAATAACCGACATTTTTTAAGGTGTGTGCCACACACACTGTGTGGAGCTATTTCCTTTCTGTATATTTTTTATAAATTTATTTAAGTTATTTTTTTTGTTTTTGTTTGTTTTAATTCTTGAAAATTTCATCATCTAACGCAAAAAATATGACTTTTAGAATTTTCGTTGGAGAAAATTTGCAATTATCACAATTATTATATCACAAAAAGTATAATAACGAATAAATACTTCATACATGTAAAACTATGGAAAAATAGTTAATTTTTTTAATATTGAATTTGTTTAAATTTTTTTAAGTTATATTTTTTCAAAATGTTCTTGGCTGCGGCGACCCTGAAGATTAACTCCGATCAATACACAATTTAACAAAAAATAATTTTACATTTACTTTCACAGATTCCACTTAAAGCTGAAATGAAGATCGAAATATAAAAATTCGCACACAAGGTCACTCAACCAATTTAGGCTTAAGCATCAGAGCAAAAGATAAATACCGAATATAACACAAATCTATATCGCCAATACCAGTATCCAAAAAATATTTTTAGCATCGTTCGATTGTTGAACTTAGAAAGTAAATATGTTTCAACTAGTTGATTGTGTGGCGCCTAGGCGCCCGTTTAAAAATTATGAATAAAACAGTTTAAATTTAAATACACGAAAAATTTACAGTAAATTAAATTTCTTTTAATATAGTAGTAAATTGAAAATTATATTGTTACATATGTACATGTGAAAAAAGATTGTGTCTGTGGAAATTATATACATAAGTACTAAAACAGATAAGAAATATTTGGCAAAAAAGTTTTTCAATTTAGAATCTCTTGAAAAACTATATTTCGTGTCAAATATCGTTGGTCATTTAATAGTTTTCCTTGCTGTGGGTTCGACTGAATACGTATCTTAACTTGGCTTGCAACTTTTGATCGTGATAAAGCCACATAGTTGGCCGTGTGAAAATACCGCGGTCTCCAAATTAAATCCAAATCAAATGACTGGCCTTGAGCCTTGTTTATGGTAATTGCGTATGCAGGAATTACTGGAAACTGGCGGCGTTTTAATATGAAAGGTAATTCGATAAAGTAAATCATGATCTATTGTTGTTTAAGCTTGACCGTATGGGCTTTGGTATAATGCTAATAAAATGGATCGGATCATATTTAAAAGACAGAACACAATGTATTAAGTTTCGTAACTCGTATTCCAACAACATAAAAGTATTATCTGGTGTACCTCAAGGTAGTCACTTGGGACCTCTTTTATTTACGCTATTTATAAATGATCTTCCTTCTGTAATTAAACACTCAACTACATTAATGTATGCAGACGATGTAAAGTTAATTTTTACCCTCAACAATCTTGATCAACAATCACTTTTACAGAATGATATTGATCGTTTAACTACTTGGTGTAATATGAATCTAATGGACCTAAATGTCAAAAAATGCAAATATATGATTTTTACAAGATCAATTCCAATAAATGGTCGGTATATCATGAATAATGCTGTGCTTGATTTAGTTGATTCATTCAACGACCTTGGCGTACTTCTGGATAAAAAATTAGACTTTAGAAGTCATATTTCGCTAACAATAAATAAAGCTACTGGTGTACTTGGATTCATTAAACGGTGGGCTAAAGAGTTTTCGGATCCGTATACGACAAAACAATTGTTTACTACCTTGGTAAGACCAATACTCGAATATGGGTCTGTAGTCTGGGATCCGCAATATCATATACATTCGAATAAAATTGAATCAGTTCAAAAACAATTTTTGTTATTTTGTCTTCGTGGTTTGGGCTGGGATCCTAATATGAGGTTGCCATCTTATGAAAATCGTCTGGCTCTAATTAAGCTTCCTACATTGAAAAGTCGCAGACATATGCTAAATGTTACTTTCCTGTTAGAACTGTTAAATGGTAGTCTTAAATCTGAATTTCTTATCAACAAAATAAATATAAATATTCCTTTTCGATCATCAAGAAATTATAACTTTCTAACTATCAAATATTATTGTACAAACTATGCTAATTTTAATCCACTACGTAGAATTTGTGATGAGTTTAATATGCTGTATCAGTTTATTGATTTTAATAAAAGTTTGGATATTGTGAGAAGAGATATTATATTACACTTAAATGCATTAAATCAACTGAATTAAATAAATGTTATATATCAATTTTGTTAAATGTTTAATTATATATGTATATAAATTATAATATAAATGTACATATACTTTAAGTAGTCTGTAAGGATGATTCCATAGACTGAATAAATAAATAAATAAATAAATAAATAATGTGGTGTCGGTTGGGGCGAGATCAATCCTAGGAATTAGAACCGTATCATTTTGGTCAGCGTTACAGAATTTGTCAGTCATTGAGTCAGGGATCAGCGTAAATATATTTAATATATTACCAGGCATTCACACGTTAAATTTTTGGCTTTCAGGTTTTAATGCACTCACACTTTTTTCTCTTTTTTACTAAACAATCATACGTTTCAATTCTCTCTTTCAATTTTTCAATGAGACAGTTGCTTAACAATTTTTTGACTATTGGATGTGTGATCATTTTGACTTGAACATGGGAAGGCCGGGTAAAGTGAGGAGATTGGAGATTCCCAAAATTATTAAAATTTAATACAATGGAGTTCGCTTATAACGAACCCTGGTTGTAATAAATTTTTGCTTATAGCGAGGAATTTCTTCGGTCCCAAGAGTTTTAATCACATTTTTCATACAAATTGCTTCTCTTATAGCGAACAGTGGTTATATCAAATTTTTGACTTTAACAAACAAATTTTTTATCCATTTCAGAATTATATATATATATTTTATATATTTAAAAAAAATTAATTTAATTTTATTTTCATTTAATTTTAAACAAAACAAAAACTTCGATTTTCAAATGAAGTTTTGTAAAAGGTCCTTTTATGTATATTTTCGTAAAAGTTTGCCAGTAGCCAACCTTTGCTTTGTACTTTCTGCTTCTATACATAAGGAGTTTTTAATATTATATGATTTTAAAAAATATTTTATTTTGATAGAAACTCGGTAATTTTAGTCTTATTAAGGCAAACAATTAATATGTATCTATTTAGTAATTTAATTTATGTTTTATAACTTTATAAAATGCCCCAAAATAAATGAACTTATTCAACTAAAAAAACTTTTTAAACCTTTCGGACAAATCAAAAAAATACTACGGTTATAACGAACTTAGTCTATAAGGAACTAATTTGGCCGGTCCCGCCGAGTTCGCTATAACCTAACTCCATTTTATTGTAGAAAAATAGAATAGCATAGAAAAAAAAAATGTTTTAGAGCAAGGTTCCTAAAGGTATCTTAAGGGGGGTAAGGTTTTAAAAGTTAAAAAAAGTCGTATTTTCGTAATTCTTTTTTGAAGATATGAATAATGTTGGATTATTTATTTCATATGTATATACGTTATAGCATTATATTTGAAGAATCTTTGAAAAAAATTTCAATTAAAAATTTTAATAAATATGTCTGTAACAGCGAATCTCCGGAGGCGTTGTTGTTTTGCGGTGAACATCATAACTCGTTACCGGATCATTTGAAATAAAAAAATCGAAACGTGGTAGTGACGAAGAGTTTTTTAATTTTATTTTTTTTTTTTTTTGACAGCATTTTGAAGTGAAAAACGATTTTTGCTATACAATTTCGGGAATTTGTTGTTAAAAAATGAGAAAGAAAATGGAATTAAAAAAACCCTTCGTGGTTACCTGATGATTTATGTGCCGATATAGTGTCTAAAATTGCAAAAGAATCGGTCAAGTAGATTTTGAGTTATGATGTTGACGGACTTCGAATTTATATACTATGATTTATATACTATATAGCGTATGAGGCCGGTCGCTGAAAACGCTGTATCTTCTTAAGTTTTGCTCTGATTTATTTAAAATTTTGACACAACACTCTCGATATATTGTGCAATCAGAAAGAGAAATGCAAAAAAAGGTTTTAAAACCTGCCACCCCTTAAGGAAGTGCAAACACCAATACACCTACAAAAAAGAGAAAAAAAATATTTCATATGTCATCATAAATCAAAAAAAAAAAAAATAAGGGCGTATTAGTTTAACTTAAAAAACAAAATTATTATTCCAAATCGCCTTTAATTCTTCTATGATAATTTCAATAAATTATTCAAATTAAAATCTTAAATATACCTATTTACGTAATTTATGTTTGTCTAAATTTTTTGAAAGCAAATTATACAAAAATTAATATTATGAGTGAAAAAAAATTATTTTCCCACCTCTCTTCTGAAATTACAATGTAATATAATTATGCAAAGTTAGAATAAAAAATTTAAATTTTAAACCTAATATTCCACTATTTTTTCAAGTGCTTTTCAATACAGAGCTTTAAGCGAAATCATACGTTGGACAACAACAAAATCCACATTGAAGATCTCTTTTTTCTCAAATATTTTTCAAAAAATCATACTCTTTGGTAAGTGCTGGCCATCAGAGAACCTGAGCGAAAGCACTCCTAACAATTCAAAACAATTTTGAGATGAAAAACAAAACAGACAAACGGTAAAGTTTAGTTTGATAAAAAAAAGTATATATGCATATCGGACGACGTTAAATGAGAAAAAATAAAAATGTTTAAAATTTCCTTCATTACTTTTTTTTGCAGAATTTTTTCATTGACCAACAAAGGGAATTTAAAGAAGAATTTGAATAGATATTAGTTTTTTTATGCATTTTCTGCGTTCATCTTATTCCATATGTAACACGAAATCTGCATATGTAGTGCTATTGTCGTTAGCAGTGCTGCTAATTTTGACAACTTATTTAAATTTCGACGATTTTTCAATTTGTTAAAATGATTGATTAAATTTTGTTTGTGTATTTCCCATAGCTTTGTACGGAGTGCTATGTGTGTGTATTATTTCAGCGTTACAGAATCAGTCAGTCAGTCAGTGAGTCAGGGATCAGCGTAAATATATATATAAAAAAAAAGAAGAAGGAAGAAGATTATCTACATATGGAAATCATAATACATATATATTCTATTATGTTTATATAAGTAACATCATTATTACAGTTCATAATTATGTAATCATATGCAATTTTCCTATTTACCATATAGATAGTAAGATCGTGTTGTTGTTCCTAAGCCAATTAAAGAGTATAAAAGAAACAGTCAATATGTTCACTTGCGCAAATGTGTTGCCACCCAACCGATAGACAGATTAAGCACCGATTAAAGAAATGTATTTATAGTTTTACTTTGTTCTAACAAACGAGCGATGCGGTTAAAGGACAATCGATTTGCTCTATCAGTGTGTTTTTATGTCTAATTTTCAGCCTTGTTCGCTTTCCACGTTTAAATGACAGTGAAATATTTAATTTTATTTATTTTAGTGACAGTTTTCTTTCTGTTTTGTTTAAATAATTACGTCAGACCTTTTCCATTATAATTACATGAGTTTTCTCCTATCATACAATTTTCATATATGCAGTCGGTTATTCTGTATTTAAGTCAGCTTGTTGCTATTTTGTGGGTTTGTTGAAGTATTAAATTATTCGTGTATATTGAGAAGGAGGCATCCATCGTTCTGGGAATTTGTTAATGGGTATGTATTAAGTTGTTTAATGCAAACAATTTACCAAACAATTTTGGGTAGCCAGTATATTTTTACTTAAGCCTAAAGGAAAGTGAAATTATGTTTATGAAAAATGTTTTACATACACGTTAAATTTGATATATAGTTATCATAAATACCTTTTGGTGGAGGGAATTTTTAAAAATGTTAAGAAAGTAGAATGAATAACAAATTTTCGTACTTTTTAAATCGTAAACAGATCGAAATTATATTATTCATTTAATCGATACATATTTCGTAGTTACCAAAAAGAGCAACAAGTATTGATTAAGTTGTCCTAGATTGATTATAAAATACTTAAACCATGAGTCAGATCCAAAAATATTCACGTCCTTACCATACTGGTTGAGGTCATTAATAGACAACGACAGTGAAATTGTCATGTATCTGTCACTTTTATGTTCTAATCTGTCTGAAGTCACTGTTATGTTCTAATCTGAAGTCACTTTTATGTTCTAAGTGAAAATAGGGATTCTAATTTGTAATAGAATCCTATATTGCTATTCTAAAGACCTATGAATTGTGGATATTATTATACACACGCACATAAACCAAATTTTACCAAAAACATGTAAGAGTGATATATTCGGCTGTGCCGAATCTTTAATACCCTCCACCTGCTCCTGAAACACAATATTACAACCAATGTTGGGTACGGCTGTTAGCTAGTAACTGTTAATTTTAGGATACATTTAATACAAAAAACGGCAAAAAAAATAACGTTTAATAATTAAAAACATCAACACAAACCTATTAAATATATTTTATCAAAAATTTTCTTCTCAAAATACTAAGATGAATATACATATGTATATTAAAAAAAAAAAAAAAAACAAAAAAAAAACTAAATTTTGTAACCAATAAATCTGTGGTCACAAGTATTAACCGCCTAAGTCGAAAATCATTCTTTCGAGAAAAATAACTTTTTATATAAATGTAATGAGGCTTATGTCAGTATAGTTTTATTAATAACTTTTTTAGAAACAGTGTCAGAGATAAGGGGATTTCACGTATGTATATATGTATAAAGCGATGTTAGTAGAATATGATAACATACATAACGCATAACGTTCTTAAGTCGACTTAGGCGGTTATCGCTTGTGACCACAGAAATGCCAAAACAATTGAAAGAGAATAGTGATATATGTATGTATATACAATTTAAGAAAACCGACTGTTCGACTATTTTCAAAATCAAAAATTATAAAAGAAAACGTACTATTTTAATAAAAGGTACTTTACAAAATATATACTTTTTTTTAAAAAGGCAGTTATTAAAAAAGGGTCCTTTTAAAAAAATTAATTTTTCTAAGAAATGGAAAGAGTGCTTTTTTACGAAAACATACTTTTCAAAGAAAAATTTACTTTTTTAGAAAAGGTAAAAAAATCGTACATTCTCAAAAAAAGATATTTTCAAATAAATGGCATTTTTTCTGAAAGGGTACTTGTTTGAAATGAGTGTACTTAAAAAAAATACTTTTTTAAATTAAAGGGTATTTTTTGAAAAAACATATTTCAAAAAAAAACATAGCTTTTTAAGAAATGAGTACTTATAAAAAATGGTTTTTGAACGAAGGATGCTTTTTTAAAAGGTACTTTTTTAAGAAAAGAGTAGTTTTTTAAATATGGTACGTTTTAAAAAGAATACTTTTAAAAAAAAGTTTACTTTAAAAAAGTACTTGTTAAAAAAAGTTACTTTGAGAGCTTTTTCTTTTCTCTTTTCTTTTTATGGAAAGGCACTTAAAAAAAATTCATATTCCCTTTCATATTGGCAATTTTCTGTATTATATCGTGATAGCGATAACAAATATGTTCCAATACTTGCTTAGTGAACGATTTTATGCAAAATCGGAGAGCCCAGTCTTGATCGTGATTTCCACAAAAAGACGGAAAGACGTACAGACGGATATCACAAAATCAATTTCCCTTGTTATAAAGAGCAAGAAAATATATGTTTTCTGGTCTCCGGGATTTATTTCGGTGCGTTACAAACGGAATAACAAACCTATATATGCCCTCTAGGCAGTGGTGTGGATTGTATAAAAGAATCGAATTAGTTCAATTCATATTTTAAAATAAACTAGCCGATCGCGTCAAACTGTGTTTCGCCCTAACCTACAATAGTAAATAAATAGTTTTTTGTGAGGATTCAAAATATTCTGTTTGCATAAATAAAAACATTTTCGCTTTTACAATAGTCTCCAGACATATGAAATTAAACATTACTTTGCCGCATTTATTTGATGAAATCACAAGTTTCAAGGCTCTCGCTATGATTTTAGTAGTACTCTAGATATGTTATGTTAAATATTTACTTTGTATGAAAGGGGCCATGCCTACTAATCCCATTGGGTGCAAAAAAAAACAGAAGATCATTCGTTACAAACAAACGCACCAACGATTTTATATAAATGTAAGGATAATTTAAAAAATATTTTTATGACTATTTCCAAGCAAAAAGCTGAAAGCTAAAAGGCAGTAAATTAAAATGACACTAAAATCACTACTTATACGTTTTAAAAAAAATTTATATTTTTTAATGTTTATTGTGTATTAAATAACTTACAGTGGTTAACGACATTCTATTCCTTACTTCGTTTTTTAATTCATTGCACTGAACACTTTTGCGACTTCAGCATTGTACAGTTCTGAAATGTCATTACATCTACAACGAAACATGATAATTTAAATAATGGGAATTCATTGATCGAGTTTTTGAAGTTATGTTGTTAAATCCAAATTAATCATTTCTGTCTATATATTGAAATTTACGCAGATTTAAATTGTCGATATAATTTTCATACTCCTCGGTTTTTTTTTTTATCTTCTACAAATTATTTTATAAAATATATAACATCATCAAAGTTTTTTGAAAAAAAGTTTTGCACGCTGAGTAAAATTAGATAATAATTCTTAGCCCAAAAATAAGAAATTTTGAGAACTCAACTAACTTTTGTTTGATATAATTGTTTGCTCGATTCTTCAATATTATTATCAAAGCAGGCCTTTTCAAAACTATAACCTAAATATTAATTCTCATTAAATATACGATCGAAAAATTCTCGAAATCAACTTATCGCCAAATTTTGATTTCAGTAAGGCCGATGGTTGCGGTCGCCGTATAGCACTTAGCGCCATTCTGTTGAAACAACACTTGCCCGGATCAATGTCATCCATATATCCCAACAAAAAATCATTGATCATGGTGCCGTAACGATCTCCATTGACTGTAACGTGATCTCTGGCTTAATTTTTGAAGAAATAAGGTCCGATGCTGCCACCAGCGTGTAAAAGGTGAATCTTTCTGGATGTAATGGAGTATGGGTCTGTTGTGCATTGGTCTCACTCCATATGCGATAATTTTGTTTATTAACGAACCCGAAGCCTCATCGCTGAACACAATTTTGCGATAAAACATCGCTATAAGATGCCCGAATTGATGACTGATTTTCAAAATAAATTTGGATAATTTGATAACGTTGTTTAAGCATGAATCTATTCAAGATGCTTTGCCAGAATATACTGATCATAAATGTCAAAAAGTGAGCGCAGTATGACATACGGTTCAATTGACAGTTAACCCTTTCGTATGTTCAATCTAAGCAAAAAAAAAAAAAAAAACACCCTTTATATATAAACTAGAGTACGTTTACGTCTTTGTATTAAAAATTAAATATTCTAGAAAGAATTGACATTTTCCTGAAAAACGAAAGCAAAAACATAAATTTTTATACCCCCACACCACAGTGTAGAGGATATATATATAGGTTTGTCATTCCATTGGTAACGCTTCGAAAAATGCATTTGCGACCTCATAGAGTAAATACATTTTTGATCCTTATAACAACTCGAATCGATATAGCGATGTCCGTCTGTCTGTTGAAGTCGTGCTCATTCACAAAATAAATCATTTACCTGCGTAAAATTATGATAAATGATTCCATTTTAATTACATCATTAATAAAAGAATGTATTCTGTATAAAGGAAAACGGAAATATTATTAATGATAACTGAAAGCAAAGAATGTTAAAAAGGTAATGTAATCAGTTGTCTTTTTTTAATAATAGCTTATTGCAATCAATTTTTATATAGTTGACACTACCATCTGATTTTAAATTTTTATTATAGAAAATGGTTTAAAACATGATGCAAGTTTTCATAAAAATGTTTATTAACTTTATAAAGCCTAAAAATATCGATAAAATGGAAATAGATTTTCTTGGATACTTATTATAATTTTTGATTTTGAAAATAATCGGTTTGTTTCAATTTTATGTATGTACATCACTATTTTCCTTTAATTGTTTTGATATTTATTTCTATAGAAATATTTTTTTTTTATAAAATAAGTGTGTTGAAAAATTTTTAAATATATATTCATCTTAGGATATTAAGAAGAAAATTTGTGACAAAAAATATTTAATAGCTTTGTGCTGATGTTTCTAACTATCAATAATACTTTATACAGGCCCATCTCCTAAGCCGATTGACTCTTAATAACTTTCTTAGTCGATTTATCGCCCGTCCGTGTGTCAATACACGTATACCTGGTACACAGATTATACAGATATATATTTTTTTGCCGTATGGAGGAACTTTAATTTCTTACCTATATTTATCGTTTTTTTTTTTTTTTTTTGTATTAAATGTATTAACTAGCTAATTCAGATAAATATTTATGTTTTAAAATTTCTACGGTCTCAAAACATTCTAATAGCGATCAAACTTTGGGTATTATAACGCCGGCTGTGATAAATAATGAATTTCATTGGTGTTCTATAAAGTGCTTAGGGAACTTATAGGTTTTCCACTCTAGTAAAGGAAAAATATACAATTTTTCAAATAGTGTTTAATTCTTTCTATAGAAGACACGATATTTGCTTTTTATAACGTTGTTTGTAATATTAAGTTTAAGACGCAGGTGGAGGGGATAAAAGATTCCGCTCTGCCTTACTTGTTTTCATTTAATTTAAGAATCAGTTGTTCATTAAATTGCACTTTAAAAGGTGTAATGGTACGGTGCTGGTGGAATTTCCGCTTCTGTTTCCCTGAGCCTTTGCTGGTCGCACGTGCTGGCGTGGGGCCTAGCTCGCTGGATGGGTGGGGTCTTGCTCAGGCCCAGGGAAACCGCACTAAAGATGTTCACGTGCGATTTTTAAAAATCTGAAAAAAACGGTCGCTAATGGGACAAATGGCCATACTTACCTTGGGATTGGGGACGAGGTGTTCTGCCCCTTTTGCCCTCCCTACCTTGTTAGCTATGATCCATCTTATTTGGAGGTAACCCACTTTAATGATAAGAATTTGGTTTGGTTTGGTTTCCTACATTGGGTTATATACAAATCTTTATATACCCTTCATTAGGTTTTTAATTTTAATTTTAAATTATTTTTCGTAACATTTAAAAAAATTTTTTTTTTTGCCAATTTTTATTTTTAGCAAAATTTTAAGTTTAGCAAAATTTAATTTTAGGGAACTTTTAATTTTAGGAAAATTTTTAAATTTAGCTTTATTTTATTTAAGAAAATTATTTTAATTTATGAAATTTTTAGTTTTAACAAAATTTGAATTTTAGCACTATTTAATTTTTAGCACAAAGTATATTTACCATAATTTTTATTTTTAGCCCAATTCATTTTATGTAAATTTTTAATTTTAACAATATATAATTATTAGAAAAAATTTTTACTTTTAGAAAATGTTACATCAAAAAAATTTTTAATTTATAATTAGAAATATTTATTTAGGTAGGAAAATTAATTTTTAGCAAAATTTATTTCTATTTAGCTTAAATTCATAAAATTTCTTAACGTAGTAAAATTTTTAGTTTAATTTTATAATTAGAAAAATTTTATAATTAGTAATTTTTTTTTTTTTTTAATATGGTACCATTTTGTAGATTCTCTTAAATTTCTATAATTTTAAATTTAGGTTAATTTTAAATTTTGAAGTAATTTTAAATATATAAAAATTTTGGGGATTTTAATTTAGTTTTGATTTTAAATTTAGAAAAATTTTCTTTACAGCAAAATTTTAATTTTAACAAAAGTTTTTAATTTAGAAAATTTTTTAGTCTAAATTTTATATCTAGGAAAATTTATTAATGTAGAAAAACAAATTTTTTTGTGTAAATTTATATATAGAAAATTTTATTAATGCGGAAAAACTTTTAGTTAAAATTAATATTTCGAAAATTTTATTAATGTAGTAAAAATTTTTTTAGTTTAAATTTATATATAGACAAATTTTCCTTATATTTTTGAAGAAAGTTTTTTTTTTAATAATAAAGTTAACATTAGCGCCATATGGTTGTAGTTGTTGAGGTACAGATGAAGCTGCTGCCGCCAGACGCCGTGGTTGTGTCTCGCAATATGCCACTGAAAAAATTGGCCATAGCTGCATTAATAATGATATTGTTGCTGATTTCAATACAAAATGTTTATATGGAGATAGGAGTAAACACCAAAGAACTATTTATGCGACTTTGTTGTATAAGCTTAATTGGTTTAGGAGGTAAACTTTAATTTAATTTCTTAATTTAGTTTTATCCAACAGGTACCCAATATTTTGTGGTTTTATTTATTTATGTAAGTTAATTAATATACAGTCTTAGAGAAGAAACAATTAATTTTGAAGGAATTTTGTAGTATTGCTTATTTGGTTTATGTCAAGAATGTTTTTTTTTTTTTAATTTTAATCATACTTTGAACTTTAATATTTTATATTTATAGCACTTTAGTTCTTAACTCAATTTAATTTTGAGTTTAGTTTTTTTTTTAATAATTTTAAATTTTGTTTAATTGTTTTATTTTCACCAATTAATCGATTACATTCAACACTCAACGAAACTTAATTTAAGAATTAAATGATAAATTTTAATTTGCTTTAACTTTACTTTAACTTTACGTTAACTTCATTTTCTTACAACTAATCTTATTAATTTTAAGGTTTTTTCCTCAACCTTTTTCTTTAACGTTTACATTTCGACCCCGTTTTATTTTTAAATGTCTTACATTTTAATTAACTTTAACTTTACTTTAAATTTGCTTTAACTTTACTTTTCTTAAATTTAATTTTTTCTTAAACTTAATTTTTAGAGGTTTTTCCTCAACCTTCTACTTCAACGACTACATTTCAACCCCTCAATCAAAATTACATTCTTTCTATTCAACCTATCTTCATTCATTCATTCATCGCAAGATAAAAACCTGTTTCAAAAAAAAAAAAAATTCGCAACCATTCCTTGAGACCATTCACACTCATTCATAATACTCTCTAGCATTGAAAACACGCTCACTCATGTATGACGACGAGAGTACGTGAAATCAATACAAGAGCAAAAAAAGTGGTTTGACCAGACTGATTGCAAAGTTTATGATTGAGTGAATGGACATTAGGGTGGCCCTTAATAAAAAAAGTGTTCAAACTGTCGGTCTCACCCCCTAGAAATATGCGAATAGCAAAAAAACTGAGAAATACAAAGTTTTGGGCCAATCAGAAAACGTTTAGTCGTGGCGCAAAGCGATTGAAAATTTCAAGTATGTTTATATGGGGAAAATATGACTTTTTTTCAGATTTTACGAAAATTTCGTTCTATAATTTAATTTTTCCGACAAGCTGTTACATAATTCGGGATCAGCATTAAATTATCCTTTCAAAAGGCTATAAAACTTCAAAATCATATGAAACGTCGCCAAGAAATAGCAAATGCCCCAGACCACTTTTGTGCCAAAAAAAACTAGGTCATGAAATTTGATGGCATTTTTTTCAACTTTGAGAAATTGATTAAAGCCATCATTCTTTTTTGGTCTCTATACTTATAAGTACTCAGATATGAAGTATTGTTTTATTACCACTTTGTTAACCTATTGCGCATTGGGGCCGAAAATTGGAAATTTTTTTGATAAAATTTTTAAAATTATTGTTCTTAAATTCTAAATAGTGGTATCAACGAGTTTAATAGAAAAACTCGTTTTAGGTCATTTTTATTTTAAAATATCTTTAAATCCAAAGCTGGCCTTGGCAAATAATTGGTTAACGTTCTCGGATTTATCCCAAATTTTTGGAACTTCTACTTATTATATTTTAAGTGTCGCATCTAAAAATTGGACAGCACTTACAAAATATTTGAATTTTTTGAATAAATTGTCTTTTATTAGTTTGAGGTCATATGTGATCCCAATTCCAAAAGGGTTAATGGAGTCATATTATTTTTTTTCCGAAACCCTAGGCTTTTAAGATAAAATATAATATTTAAAAGTAGAAAATTGATGAATTTTTGATACAAAGTATTTAGAAAGAGTGCATTTACAGAATATTTCACAAAAATCAAATTTTTCTCGAAATCCGCGAAAATAAAATCTTGTCAAAAAAATTCTGGCAGAGGTATTTACTTAAAAATTCACACAGTTAGTCTGCGACATGTATTTAATAAAACCTTAAAGTGATAGATTCATTTTTTTAAATTTTGTTTAAGAAAATTTTTTCAAACTTGAAAAAGGAGTTTTAAAAATTTTATCAAAAAAATTTCCAATTTTCGGCCCCAATGCGCGATAGGTTAACAAAGTGGTAATAAAACAATACTTCATATCTGAGTTCTTATAAGTATAGAGACTAAAAAAGAATGATGGCATTAATCAATTTCTCAAAGTTTAAAAAAATGCCATCAAATTTCATGACCTAGTTTTTTTTGGAACAAAAGTGGTCTGGGGCAAGGATAATTTAATGCTGATCCCGAATTATGTAACAGCTTGTCGGAAAAATAAAATAATAGAACGAAATTTTCGTAAAATCTGAAAAAAAGTCATATTTTCCCCATATAAACACACTTGAAATTTTCAATCGCTTTGCGCCACGACTAAACGTTTTCTGATTGGCCCAAAACTTTGTATTTCTCAGTTTTTTTGCTATTCGCATATTTCTAGGCGGTGAGAACGACAGTTTGAACACTTTTTTTCCCTCCATATAACGAAGGGCCACCCTAATGGACATACAACATTAAAAGAGGCAGTTGGTAACAAAAAAAAAACCAACATCAAGTGTTTCATTAAAGTGTACTGAAAACACAAAACAAACATTTAAACAAATCACATACAGACGAAACGGTATTTTTTTTTGCAAAAATTTTACATGGCAAAATAAATAACATTTCGTTTTAATGTGACTTGTATGTGCTGTTAAGTACAGACATCACCAAAAATAAACGGCCGTCACAAAGGCACGAGAAATGTAATACACTCTGAATATATACAAACACACGGAATTAATAGTGGTAAGTTTCAAAGCAGTGACGGTGTTGTGAGACAGTAAATTTGCTGTTTGTAGTATAAAAAAACATATCGCTTTCAGCGTTATACATTCAGTGAGATAATATTCAGTTAAAGGACCATTGCAGGTTTTGTTCTTCTGTTAATGGTGAATTGGTTTCAAACTCTGGCCAGATATAAGACTTCATCAATTAATTAGCAAACATCAACAAACATCTATTATCTAATGAATAATTATTAATTAAGACCTTGTTATTTATAAAATAGCATTCTCAATAAAAACGGCTACTTATTTAGTTCTCAAATGTAGATTTCAAATATTTATAGTCTAAAGAAAAGGGCTTGAAATATCCTAATATCGGTTCGAGAGAAACTAATTTATCAACTTTATATAATTAGATATTTCACTGAAATTTCAATACTAATGTATGATATATATTATTTTACTGTTATTAATATTTCTCTAATTGAAATACTATACAGTGATATAAAATTTCAATGTATCTTGGGTCAAATAAAACAAAAATTTGGGAAATGTATTGAAAAATAAATTAATCTCAAGCCATTCTCACAAGTTTGAATATATGGAAACAATTTGATAATTAAATTTCGTATCAGTAATAATTTAAACAATTTTTAATATAGCAAAACAGTTGTGTCTTGCGATTTGAGAATTACTCAATAAAAATAAATACTTTATTTTGACTAAGTAAATAAGTAAGTTTATTTGAGATTTTAAGGAGAACAAACAATATAAATAAATATAGATTTAAAAATTCACTTTTTCTCGAGTGAAAATTTCGCAATTTCTAAAAGACTTAAATTGCTGTTTGTTGGATATTGTTAAACGCATCCTCTACATCTGCATATGTATTTAAATATTCTATATTTTATCCTAAATACATTTATATTCACAACTTAATTTATATACGTGTGTGTATATTTTTGTTTATCAATATCAAATGCCAGATTATGATGAGAGAAAAATAAAAATAGAAACTACGCGTTTCGGTGATTAACCCAAATTTGATTAAATTATCTTACTACGAGTATAATCACATGGACATGGATAATCAACAAACACAGGCATAAAGATGAAAATATACAAGTATAGTATTGTCATATTTTACTATGTACATACAGTTTGGTGCAAAAATAAGACAATGTTTGAAATAAAAGGATCAACTACACTTTTTCATGGTATTTATTAAACAAATTAAAAACTATTTACATAAATTAAAATATCTATCCTTAAAAAGTAAAAAACAATAAAAAAAATTAATTCATAACTTAAGTTAGATACCCAATACCAAACTTTTCCATCTGATTCGTATCGGTTTATTTTACTCAGCCCAAGAGACCAAAATCCATCGATACCAATCAAATGGAAAAGTTTGGTATTGGGACAAACCATTGACCACACCAAACACAGAACATCTAACTCAACTTATACATCGCGGAGGTGGTTCTCTTTTGGTTTGGTGATGTATAACACCAGATGGTGTGGGCCCACTTATGCGGATCGATGGTATAAGGAGAAAGGAAAACTGTACTCGCATTTGGCAAGAAAATTTGCTTTAACCAATCGCTCAAATTTCAGATAGATCTGAAAATGTCATCTTACATCATGATAACAACCCCAAACATTCAGCGAAAATCATCAAGGAATGGCTTAGTTCACAGGTAGTTGGGGTCATGGAGTGGCCAGCGTAGAGACCTGATCTCAACCCGAACGAAAATATGTGGGTTTATTTAAAACGTCGGCTGGTAGAGTACGAAGAGGCCCCGAAGAGCATTAATGAGCTGTGGGAGAGGGTACAGGCTGAATGGAAAAAAAATACTGCGGTTTATGTATCAAATCTGTACAAATCCATTCCAAATTGAATGGCTCAGTTGAAAAAAGCAAAGAGATATTGGATAAACTATTAAATTTAATAAATACCATGAAAAAATATAGTTGATATTTTTATTTCAAACATTGCCTCACTTTTGCACCAAACTGTATGTATCATATCCAATAATTGCCAATAAAATATTATCCCAACACGCACTCACACACACTGTTGCTCTCGCTGGTTAAGTTAAGCTAATCATATGAATAAAAGTAAATCAAATAGTTTCGTGTAGTTCATTATGAGATTTCTATAATTTGATTGTGGCCTGTTGACAATCACAACAAAGATAAAATTATGATTTCCATTATAAAGGGCTCTACTAAGAGAATATTGTCTTTAGATTGTCATTTAAAAGTTTTTTTTTATTGATGATATAACCATATACAAAAAGTTTGAAAGATTTTTGGGGAAGGGATGATTGTATTATACCCAGCAAAACTTTCCATTACATGTAATAAGCTTTAGAATAAGAAATCAAAAGTGTTAAGTAGTTACCTTTCATTGGAAGAAAAGCCTTAGTTATTTTATAGGTAACCAGAAGGGTTTTGTGTAATTTGTTACATGTAGGGAGTAAAGTAAATTTCTTTAAAAACAACACATTGGCACCGCACAACATGTTGTAAATAATGGAATGTAATGTCCAATGATGACTATCGCCGCGAAATAGTTTTTTCATTACATTTAACTCATTATTTATAGTTTTTACTAATACAAACAGTGGTCATTACCAGTATTTACATAAATCATTATCAGGAAGACCTTACATTTAGCTTGAAATTATTCAAAAGGTACCAAGGTTTGCTGCGTAATTATCATATTAAAATTATTTTGTATATATTTTATTTAATTAAGAACAAAATTATTTAATTAAAAATATTTGGCAGAAAACACAAACTAATAAATTGAAATTTTTAACTAGACTAATTGAATTTTGATGAAAAGAATTTTACATTTTGGGAAATAATATTTTTACACCCTCCACACCACTGTGCAGGTATATATCAGTTCGTAATTCCGTTTACGACCCCATAAAGTATGTATATATATTAAGGAACCTGCGTCAATTAACAAAATAAAACTTATGATGACATTGTTTATCATTATTTCGCAAGGCTTGGTATTTAAAATGGAGTAAATCGGGCATCAAAGTGTCGAGGTATGGCCCGAGTAGTGACCTCTAAAAAATACTAAAAAATCAGCTTGTTTCAAGGACTTAACTATTATAAGCTTTCTGACGAAGTCATAATTATTGCAAGGCAATTTTTATGTTTGTCTTAATTCATAACTATTATTTTATAAGTAATATAATTTTTCTGAACTGATAATAGTTATGGATAAGAATATAAAAAATATTTCTTGCTGATAACTATTATTTTTCATTAGCAGTATTTTTGGTGCAGGCGGCGCTACAAACACAACGACCACAACAACAAGAACAGTTATAGCTATTACACACGGGAAACAAAATTGAGAACAACAACAACATAGAAAACTCATATTTCTTCAAGGGTTTTTTTACATTTGCTTTGAAATCTCGGGACTTATTAAATCGATTTTGTTGATTTTAAACCGCAATCTGCTCAGCATGTCATTGAATCATTTTCACTAAAAATGAGCAACCGAGCTGACCTATTGACAGCGTGATCGTGATTTCCACAGACGGACAGACGGATATCGCTATATAAATTTCGCTTGTTATAGGGATCAAGAACATATTTATTTTATGGAGCCCAGATTATTTTTTAATTATTACAAATGGAATAACAAACTAATATATATATCCTCTGTACACTGGTGTGGAGAGTATAATGCACACACATACATACATATTTATATGAAATTAAGTAATTTGTTGTTAACTTTCTTTATAGGCTTTGAAGTGTACTTTCCGATGTCAGCCATTCAACTAAATCTACCGCTGAATGAAAAATCTCAAAGTATATTTTCCAAAATACCAATAGGCCAATTTCAAGTTCTTGCTGCCAGTAATAATAGCTTAGCAACCGATTATATCTACAGTATAGAGAACAATGATCTTTTAACGATTAATGGCACCACAGGAGAAGTGTTCATACGTAATGATTATAAACCGATTGCAGAGAAAACCAAATTCATATTAACTGCTCTGAGCCGCAGTGCTGTGGATGCCACAAAAATTCCACACATGTCTATGGAATTGACGCCATTACCAGAACAAGAATATTGTTCTGATTTAGAAAACATATGCTTCTGGTCGTCAGCTCACTACACCATACTCGAGGATGTGAACGTGGTCACCACAGAAAGTCAAAAAAATTTTAAACCCATACAAATTGGCTCGTTAAATCCAAGAGCGGCTAAATATTTATGTCCATATATGCATATAACATATAATCTTTTGAATGCGTCGGATCTTTTCATTTTGAAAAATAATCTATTATATACCCGTGCTCCCTTGGACTATGAATCTTTAAATTCCATCCATCCAGCGAATCTTTTGGTTGGAGTTAATTGTCGAGTTGAGATAGAATTGAATCAATATAAAGATTTTCATAAAAATATTAATATTCAAATTGTCGATCGTAACGATAATGGTCCAGAGTTGCAAAATCTTAAAGCTTACAACTTTAATTTGGATAATCCCTATTTTAAAGCGGTAAGTTGTTACTCAATATTTTACAAATCAAATATTCTGGATATGAATGGTGAACCGAAATCCTTTTATTGCCAATACAACATTTTTTTTTTAGCTTGCGAATACATTGAACAATAATTTCGGCAGATAGTAAACATATTTATCATGGCGCGAATTCACAAAGGGGACGAAAGTTAAAGTATTTCATAAACCTTCTCGAAATTTTTAATATCAGTTTTAAATATAACTAAAACCTTCTTTTGATATATGTATAGTATGTATGTATGTATATTAGGGTGGGTCAATTATTTTTACTACATGGGCTCATCGCGATTCTGGTACTATGGGCCATAACAAGTATATTTGCCCAACGAACCATACCTCTAAAATCATTTTCGAACCTGCCAAAAATCGATAATTTTATATACTATGTCTCATAGTACCAGAATGCCGATGAGCCGATGGAGATTTTTTCGGCCCCATACAATTTGACCCTTTCTAATGTATATCTAATGTAATGCTTACAGGCTTTATAACAATTGTAAGTATTCTCTATATTTCTAGAATTCCAAATATGCTTAAGTTTTTTTTATGTACTTTTGCAAACTCAATTTAAAACTCTTTCTTAAAATTTTTCTTTTAACTCAAACTCTCTGTCTGTCTATCTGTCTGTCTGCCATGGAGCAACCCCATTCAATCTGAAATTTTGTCCATAGACTTGTTGTGGCCAAAGATTAATTTTAAGACAATCACACACAGTCAGGCATAGTCACGCACAGTCACGGAGTGATTTAAACCCCCCATTTCCCCTCATCCAGTCAATCTGAAACTTGGTCCACAGACTTGTTGTCACCGAATATTAACTTAAAGATAGTCACGCATAGTCCGCCCAGTCACGGAGTGATTTAAAACCATTTCCCCACATCCAATCAATCTGAAACTTGGTCCATAGGCTTGTTGTGACCAACGATTAATTATAATAGTCACGCAAAGTCACATACAGTCTCGGAGAGATTCAAAACTCACATGCATAAGGAAAGAAAGAGTTTTAATAAGAACTTTGTTTTTATGGGTTAGATTATATATACACATGTATATGTATGTATTCTAGGGCGGGCCAAATGTTTTGTCGATTAGAGCCGCCCCCTAGGATGATTCTATGGACAATTCTAAGCAATTTTGGTGAGGGAACCATAGGTCTATCTCGATTTTCGAGTCTCCTACTTTTCAAAAAATGATTTTTTCCCTATAACATAATTTTGATTCAAAATTCGATTTTTTTATTCATCGTTATATTATCTTTTTTATGTATATATGGGGGGTTTTTGGGGTCGAGAAATACATTTCTGATCTTTATTTTTACCTACGACCACCGCCAGAGGGCGTTTCATGCATATTTTAACTATTTTTCGTCTTTTTCCGAGAAAAATTACAAGTTTTTCGTTAAAATTGAGCTTTATTTTATTTTTTTCAGCAGAAATTCAACCTAAAGAATAAGAACATGTTTAAAAAAAAAAATTCATTTAGTGGAAGAAAAGCGAAATAAATTATTTTTGAAAGTCTTTCTTGCTTTCAAGTCTGAGGTATTTACAGTGGTCCGAATAAGGCATCATCTTTATTTACATCAATCATATTCGTATAATCTGTGCAATTGAAGTTTATCAAAGGTTTTTGATAAACTCTAAGATGTCGTACAGATTTCTCCGGTAGTGTACAATTTTCTTGATTGCGATGTTTTGTGTCTCTTTTTTATCATCAAATAACATCGCTAACAAAATATTTTCGGAATGTGCGTAATTGAATTGTCTTTAATGACATTATTCACAACTCCGCGTAGATTTGTATCCAAATATTGTGTCCAACGAATGAATTTGTAAAATAATACACTACCGAAGACCACCGAATTATACTACTTGATGTTGAAGTGCATCGGCACATACACTTTCATTATGTATGTTGCCAGAATTTTCAAATTCCTTGATGGATTTTCAGTTGACACATACAACCGCAACAATCTATTCGCCTTGGTGAGCCAACGTGAATGTGCTATTGGTCCTGGTTTAATCTGAGACAAATCCGCAGGAACAACACCATTCGAAATTGCATTGGCCGTTTTGTATAGGTACTTTGAATCGGTGGATAATTCAAATGGATCTAAATCAGGTGGCATGTTCTCTAGCACGATTATCTCGAATTCATGTACAAGAAAAAAAAAAAAAAATTAGATGAATTAAATGCAATTTTACCATTTAATAATGGAAACAAGTAAGAAAATTATAGTCGGTCTAGACCGACTATACGATACCCTATACCATGCGTTTGGAAACCCTATCTCTTAGGCCCAACTAACTGGACATAGAAAATAAGCAAACACCAAATTTGAGTGGGATTTTTATTAATTTTTTTTGGCTGCAGATATGAAAAAGTTCATATCGGATGCTATATCTATATGGGGACTAGGTCCAAAAATGGACCGATCCTGACCATGGTTGGTAACGTCTCTTGTATTTTGCAAAAACATATACAAACAAAATTTGAGAAGAATCGGTGCAATATTTTTGTTTTTTAATAGATTTAAGTGAATATCGGGAAGCAGCTCTGTATGGGGTCAAAGGGATCATTTTTGGACTACTCATTAATGGATGTAATGAACGCATACAAACCCAATTTGAGTAAGATCTATATGACAATTTGGATCTTATGGCAATTTATGTCGATTTCATATGGGTAATTTGTATGGGGGCTAGGTCTGAACATGGACTGATTCTCACCAATTTCAATAGCGTTCATCCCATGGCCGACAAAAGCTTATATACCAAATTTCATCAAAATACATTCATATTTGCGACCTGCAGTTTGATTACAAGCTTTACATGGACACACAGACGGACGGACGGACGGACATTGTTAAATCAACTCAGAAAGTGATTCTGATTCGATCGGTATAATTAAAGATGGGTCTAGGTCAAATATTTTTGGTTGTTACAAACAGCAGCACAAAGTCATTATACCCAAACCACATAGTGGTATAAGGTATAATGACAAATGATACATACCGGAAGATTTTCACACGTTTCAATTTGTTTGCCCAACGTTCCGGTTGTTGTTCGTGGTCCAGTGGTCGATGATCTGTCCAAAGTGTTAAACAAATGACGAAATGGCAGCTCGTTGAAGTGCAGAAGGCACACAAACCAATGCAGCGGTCTATTCAAATGCAATTCACATCGACGCAAAATCCCATTTCTTACGCAAGTATTTGTTGGCTCACCATCACAGCATATGCCGATTAATGCATCGAGAGCAATTTCTTTTTCGACGAAGAATGCATTCAATGTCATCAATTTGCGTTCAGCATCTTCATTTTCGACTTTTGTGTAACCTATCAATTGAGAATTTGGTTCCTTCAAAACAACTAGATGTGGTTCTTTCACCATCAGTGGATGCAACTTCTCATCGATTTTTTCCATTGTTAAAGCATCATTTTTTCGGCCGTCGAATGGAAATGCTATCAAATTGGATGCATCATACTACTTACGAAGCAATTCTTCTCTGCATTTGGCTTTTTCTCGACGCACTTTATTTTTATCCATGATGATAGGATTGCCATGTGCATCTTTTACGTCAATGTCTTGCATAAGAGATGTTGCGAGTGCTGCTGCAATTCTATCTGACACACCAAATCGATCACACATCGCAGCGAAGTTCGAAGCATCGTCTCTGGGAGTATACGGTCCTCGTATCATTGGCGGAACATCTTGTGGATTTGAACTTGGCTCATCTGTATCAGTACTTGGTTCATATGCTAAATGGGTCTCTTCAACACTTGTTGGTATTATTGTTGACGTTGGTGTTGGCTCTTCAACTTCTGGCACGAATTCCGGTATCGTCAATCTTCTGACATTATTTTGATCTCGCATAAACTCTTTCAAATGATCTGGAATCAATCCACATGAGCATAATACTGCCTTCAAGTCACATTGACATTTGCCGATGTAAAATAATTCTTTTGTAGATAGCACGAACGTTCTGAATGTGGCGATTTTTGCTTCTTCGGTAAGTGCTTCAACATCTGAATTATCACCATCGTCGTTATTTGTGTGCTCCAAAAATTCGGTACTACAAGGCTCCCAGTTGTGTCTATAGAAAATGCACATGTTGTGCAGGATGCAACATGCGTTAATAATTTTTGTTGCCTTTTCGGGGCTATAGTGCAATCCCCTCGATCCTATTATGCACCTAAAACGGTTTTTTAGAACACCATTGCATCTTTCAATAACGTTTCTGGCTTTGCAGTGTTTTTCATTATATTTTTTTTCTTGGGCATTCGTTGGATTTCTTAAAGGTGTCATCAAATAAGGCTGCAACTTATAGCCAGAATCACCTGTTTTGAAAAATTGTTTTTAATAATAATGCAAATATTAGCAAACCCTTTTATTCACCTAGAAGCCATGTATTTCGCTTCCCATTTAAATATTTTGTTTTAAAAAAATGATTTGCTGCACTCTGGTCCCAAATAAAAGCATCGTGGTTAGCTCCTGGATGTTCACATTTCTCCTTATGTGTATGTACATAATAAATACTTATAATACTTACCAACATTACGTTTAAGCTATAGTAACCTTTTCTATTATAATACAGGTGATTTTTTTCATTACCAGGGGCCTTTAGTCGAACATGTGTCCCATCTACACAACCCACAATGCCAGGAATGGAAGAAGTTTCATAAAAGCTTTCTTTAGTTTTATTCTCTTCATCTAAGCTTCTATCCATTTTAATCCATTTTGAACCTAGGTGCTGTTCAAATATGATTAGCAGCTCACTAATTATTTTCGAGACTTGGGACTTTGACATACATGAAGCATATTCATTTCCCACTGATGCTTGGTAGCCCCCAGTAGCTAAAAAAAGTCAAAAACGTTGCAAGTTTTGTAGGAGCTGGTATATAAGTGGTTCGGTAGGCGGCTTTTAATCTTGGCTGTATTTCATGAAGTATCATTGAAAACATTTCTTTGTTGATACGAAATGTAGCAATAAAACTAAAAAATATTACAAAAATGAAAATAAGTTACATTTGTTTTTTTTACTTACCGTTCCTCCGGTAGATCCAATACATTTAAGGCATCTCGGATGTTTCTGCGTCTTAAATGAATATCCACACTATCGCTCCCGCTTGAGTCACTATCAAAATTTAGTTCGGTAGTTGGGAACATCTTTTTCTTTTATATTTTAAATTTTTAAAAATTTTAATCACAAAAAATTTTTCAAATCAATTTAGTTTTGTAAATAAAAAACAGCTGCTTTTTATTCTCCTTTATTCGTACTAGAGTTACCATTTAATAATGAAAAAATGGTATTTTATCGTGAAAAAAAGTAAACAAAATACCAAATTATATACTATGGCAATAATGTAATTTGATACTACAAAAAAGCAACGTAACAAAACGTAAGTCAGACAATTGTAATATAAAAACTCATTCGCTTACGTACTTGTCTGTGTAGCGGTCGTCTGCATGAGAACTTGATTGTGATATGGAAACAGGCCATTAGTTTCGATTTGATACTTGTCAATCAATGTACCCAATTTTCTAACACTTTTTTTTAGAATTTCAACATTAAGTTGACTCCAACTTTCAATCAATTTGTCTGTTACGTACGGTACGAATGTTTTATACAAAAACATTTTGTTTTGGAGTTTAGCACGTTCGGCAAAGAAAAAGAAACATCTTAAAATATCCTGTTTCGTTGGCAGATTGAGTCCACTCAAATCACAAGATGCACCAACAACAGCAACATCGTGCGAAGGCAAATGCTTCAAATGACTTTCGGTACTCGTTGATGTTGTTGCGGTTTGCGATGTAGACGGCAATGCATTTGGATCCATTGTATACTTTTACTACATTGTATACATTTTTCCGCGTGAGTGGAGAGACTCTCCATACTATATTGCAGCGTTGTATTGAAAAGTATTACTTATGACGTTTCTTAAAATTAGACGTGGAGAGAAGCTCCATACTACATTAATAGTTATATTGAAAGGTATTACTTATGGAAGGTATGGTAAAAGTTACAATTTCATGACTAAATTTGGGCCTTTAATTCGTACCGTGTAACTTATTCAAATATCAAATTTTGATTAGAAACGAAAAACGAAAAGAAAAAGGTTTTTAATTGACTTACTTAAAATTAAGAACAATAAATATCAGAGATAAAAAGTCCGCAAAGCAGCAGAAACAATTTTGGTGGAAATTAAAATATGCATGAAACGCCCTCTGGCGGTGGTCGTAGGTAAAAATAAAGACCAGAAATGAATTTCTCGACCCCAAAAACCCCCCATATACACATAAAAAAGATAATATAACGATGAATAAAAATCGAATTTTGAATCAAAATGATGTTATAGGGAAAAAATAATTTTTTGAAAAGAGGGAGACTCGAAAATCGAGATAGACCTATGGTTCCTTCACCAAAGTTGCTTAGAATTGTCCATAGAATCATCCTAGGCGGCGGCTCTAATCGAATTTTTCGGCTCCATACAAATTGGCCCGCCCTAATGTATTCATAACAAAACTATCAGCAAACACATTCTCTCAGTAAATACATATGTAGGTACATAACGATTGCTATGTTTGTGTTGTAGCTTCTGATATTAATACGCAGTAAAAACTGTACGGTACGAAAACTGGGGTCGAATCATCGCATTCGTTATTGAAATTTTTCGATCGAAATTACTTTTTCATTTTCCAAAATAAAATACTAGGAGTAATTTTACTCTGCCACAGCTAACGAGTTATGGTCCATAGTTAATAGTAAAACTGAAACGAGGTCTGACGATTGTCCGTCTTCTTTAAATAATAAATCGAATTATCGAATTTCGATTGATTTTACTTGATATCGAATTCGACGATTTGCCTCCTGATTCTTAACCACGCTGCTCGTTGACGTGACTTTTGGTTAGTGCGCTGAAGAGTATGACCAAGAAGTGCAAGTACGAGTGTATGTGAAATAGTCACAGGTTCACATCTCACGGCCGCCCTAAATAGTATTATTTCATATGGAACAATCTAATCAATAGAACATAACAATTACACTATGCAACAAATGGGAAAAAATTTATTTTCCCTCAATAACCACTATATTTTTTGATCCGCTATAGTCACCTAACTGCAAAAATAATCATTATTTCAAATTCTATGGCAAGGTTTTTTAAATTTTTTTTTTTTTTTAAATTTTAGATTTTTGAATAGGCTGCTCCACACATCTTGTCGTAACTTTGGAACGACGTGTTCGATTTTCTTATGCAATACGTCAAAAAACTTTAAATTACGCCAGCTTTAAGTTTTCTTAATATCATTTTTTTAATGTAGCTATTGGAATTATTAAGGCACAAGTGGAAAAAATTTTTTTTTTTTAATTATAACATTTTTGAATCCACATAATTCCTAAAAAATAAAAAGCAACTAATACTTACCAGTTTTAGTACTTAGTCGTAGAGGCAACAACTTTTAAGTCGCAATACACTTTCGAATTGTGCTTTTCATAGTTCAAATTTCTTAATAAAGTTAATTCGTTCTGATTTTTTTTATTTTTTATAACAAAAAAAAAAAAAAAACAATCTTTAAAGAATTAAAACGTAAATTGCTTATATTCATTTCCCACGGTTTTGTCAGTCAAAAGGTGAAAACTACTGCGTCTGCAAATTCATGGCTCAAACGAAATAAATAAACGTTACACGTGCCGATATGAATTCGCAGTCGCAGCCATGAAATTAATATTTGCTGTATTGGCTACCGATGGGAAAATAATGAACGAAGTTTGGTATGCACATTCTTTGTTGCCTTTTTTATGCTTCTCTTTTTTGTTATTTTCTTTTATTTATTTGATTTAATTTATATACATATGTACTTACTTATTTTTTATACGTACTTATTTTTTTAAAAGGTTTAAATACCATAATTTTGGTCAATAAATTGTGATTGACATTTTGTCAATCAACAAAACAACATATGTGACCTTCTCCGAGAAAAGGGACCTAGTGTGTCAAAAAACGGGTTGTGTCAATAACGGTGGATTCTGGTACCTAAAAGGGTGTAGAAACTTTAAATGCGGGTTTTTCTCAAAACTTAATTTTCACACACTAGGTCCCTTTTCTCGGAGAAGTTCACATATACTATTTTTTGTTGTCCACGTTATCCTTGTGTACCACTTGGGTAACTTCAAACAAAATTGGTAATTATATTATCCTGGTGTACCACTTGGATAATTCGCTTTAACATCACCAATAACTTGGTGAAACACCAAGTTATCCTTTCATCAAACTAAATTAAGCAAGAAAAACGAGTCCTTGCGTTAACAATCACGGCATGTGCAAGGGGTATAGATGGCTTCTCATTGCCAATATGTACTAAATTGGCCTTAAGGCTTTCTCTGCTACTATCAACAAATAGCCGCCACTTACTTGCCACATATTTTTGGCACATTATATTTTGTTGTATAAAAATTTGCCTATCGCTTATGTCGGTTCCGGTACGCAGTGACTTGAGGCCATTTTCTTAGAAATTTCGCTCTCTTAAGCGAAAGGTTCGATTTCTCTTTTGTTAGCTCGAGGTCTCTTATAAGATCATTTAGCTCAAGTTGATTGTAAAGCTTCGGTCTTAGATGATGGGGGGGGATGATAAAATGTTACTGTATGGTATATCACACGGATTTTCAAGAAGTCCCTTTTCATCTTGATGTAGAACAGGAAGTGTGAATCCACTGGCTGAAATGGTGGGGTAGGACTATTGCATATGTTTTCCAAAAGCGTTTTTAGTACTTAAACAGAAATAGCAATCAGATCCATGGCTCGATGTTTCTCTCCACAGCATAGGTAGAGTTTACTTGTGCGTTCTGAAAGTTGAGAAAATGTTGCAGTGAGAAAAAGTACACATATATTTAAAACTTTATTTCAAAGTACTTAAAAGTACTCGATGAAGATGGATTTCTTAAAATAACTCGGCAATTACCACATACTGAACTGGGTGTACAGAATTGGTCAATGTTTTCTACCTTTATTTTAAAATATCATTTGTACTTAATTTGGTAAAAAATTTAGAAATATATCCAGCTTATTTTTACTCAACATTTTTCTAAGCTTTTATAAATATTTTAAATAAACACTTGTCTTGACCGCAATCACCTGTTGAATAATATTGTTTATGCAAAGTGGTGCCTTTGTAATATACCTCTTAAAATTATATTTTTTTACGTATTGCATAATAAAATCGAATATGTGGTTCCAAAGTTACGACAAGATGTATGGAGCAGCCTCTTCAAAAACCTCAAATTTAAAAAAAAAAAATTCAAACCTTGAAATAATGATGATTTTTGCAGTTAGGTGACTATAGCGGATCAAAAAAATATAGTAGTTATCAAAGGATTTTTTGCTTGTTGCATAGTATTATTAAAATATTTAAATATAATCACTGATGAAGGCTCAACGCCAGAAACCAATGTGATTATGATTTTTTGAAATATATGCTTTATTCTTCTCTATCACGCACTATTCAAAAACAATATCAAAATTTGCATATTAATTATAAACTGTCTGAAAAATGACGTTAATCCAAAAAACAAAAAAAATCATTTATATTTTTAATGTTAGGTGTGTTTGAATACTATTGCGGTAAAAAATATCTAGTCAAGAACATGAGAGAGTAAGAAATAAAAATATCTACAAAAATGCCTTGTTTTTAATAAATGTGACCTTCTCCGAGAAAAGGGACGTAGTGTGTGAAAATTAAGTTTTGAGAAAAACCCGCATTTAAAGTTTCTACACCCTGTTAGGTACCAGAATCCACCGTTATTGACACATTCCGTTTTTTGACACACTAGGTCCCTTTTCTCGGAGAAGGTGAAATATGTGTATGTCACTTTTAATGTCAATTGTTGTCAGTTGTATGAAAACGGGTTGTAATATTGAATCATTTGCGACATAGCAAACTTTTGACATTTAAGATGAAATGGCCAATATGTTAGCAATTTGTTTTCGTTTGACGGCCGCTTTTTATGTCAGCTTATAAGATTCAATAAATATCGCTGGTTGTATTTATTGTGAATTTCATGAAAATGCATGTTATTTCCATTTTGACTAAAAACAGTGCATTCATAAATGATAGCACATTTGGTAATCAGTGAATCAATATTCCGTTAGCATTATGCATGCAATAATTATCATATATGTGCTGGACTTATATTAACATGTTTTCTTTCAAAAATAAACAAAAGTCTTCGGTTGAGGACGATATACAGTAAATTCCTTTATTATGTTACAGAAATTGCTAAACTAATCAAAAATAACATCAACTTAATAACTTGCAACACCACCTTTTTGCTTTAATGCAATAAAATATTAAAATTTTCATAGAACTTATTAAATTTTTCTTAACACCTTGATCAAGTGCTTCCCACTCCTTAAAAATTAAAATTTTTAGCTCAATCATGTTAACGATTGTCAGCATAAATTCTCCTGATGAGAATTCCCCATATGTTTTTTTTATGGGGTTAATATTAGGAGAGCAAGCAGGCCATTCCAAACCATTCTTTTGTGAATTTCCTGGCATTACATGCTGCATTGACTTGCTGTATTGTCATGTAAAAATAACAACAAACTGCTTGGAAGTAATTAACAGCATTTATCACTATTTATTTTGGTTGACACGATTTGGAACTCCAGACAACACTCTTTAGTAAGCGCACCCCATTTCATAACAGAACCGCTACGAAAGTTTCTTCGAGAGAAACATTGGGGCTCGTTTCGTAGGTCACACCATTAACTTTAATTCCCGTCAAGACCATCAAACTTACATTTATTTCATCTGACAAAATTAATTGACCAATTTATACTCATGTTTTTTTTTTTAAACTACAACCCTGCATTAATATGATATTTCAAAACACAAGGAATTTTCTTCATTGTTTGTCTATGAATATGTTTGAAAGAGTTAAGAACTTTCCAAATGGTCATTTTACAGACTTTTTGGAAACGTATCCAGCAAGTTGCATACAGCTTTGTTTGATGTATTCAAAATAAGTCGGCGCTCAATTTTTTTTCTATCACTGGTTTAATTTTTGCCATAATTTCCAATATTTTTCAAATCTATCTATAATATTAATAGACTAGGCGATTTCTTGTGACTGATGTTTTGTTCTACCGTTTTATCCCGACTTTGACCAAACGTATATTATTTGAAAGGTATTTCTTTTTAGTTGTTCACCAGATATACAGATTTTTTCAATTTTTCCTTTATTCTGATTAAATTGCATTTAAAGTTGCTACTAACACATACATAAAATTATACAAGGCTATGTGTGTTTTATTAAATTTGTTAATGTGTTTGTTAATGAGTTTATTATCTTCATTCACAATAATAATAAACCATAAAAGTGTTGGTTTTTGAAGTGTTGTGAAGTTTAAAAATAAAGCTGCCTAGAAATTGCACTGGAATTTCGAGCGCTAGAATCTGCTAGTTCACTTAAATCTACTAAAATGTTTCAACCTACTAGAGTTTTGATTTTGATACCCTTTACCACTATGTGGTTTGGGTATAATGACGTTGTGCTGCTGTTTGCAACTACCAAAAATATTTGACCTAGACCCATTTTTTATTATACCGATCGCTAATCTGAGTCGATTTAGCAATGTCCGTCCGTCCGTCCGTGTGTCCATGTAAAGCTTGTAATCAAACTACAGGTCGCAAATGTGAATATATTTTGATGAAATTTGGTATATAAGCTTTCATCGGCCATAGGATGAAATCTATTGAAATTGGTGAAATTCGGTCCATGATCAGATCTAGCCCCCATACAAATGACCCCTATGAAACCGACATGAATTGCCATAAATCCAAATTATAATATAGATCTCAGTCAAATTGGGTTTGTATATGTTCATTATATCCATTAATCAGTAGTCTCAAAATAATGCCTATAGAACAATTCTTGTTCATAGGCCCCATATAGAGCTGCTTCTCGATCTTCACTTAAATTTATTAAAAAACAAAAATATTGCACAGATTTTTCTCAAATTTGGTTTGTATATATTTTTTAACAATATAAGTGACTTTACCAAATATGGTTAGGATGGGTTAATTTTTCGAAATAGTCGCCATATAAATATAGCATCCGATATGAAATTTTTCATATCTGCAGGCAAAAAAATGAATAACAATGGCACTCAAATTTGGTTTATGCTTATTTTCTATATGGAATTAGTTGGACCGAAAGATAGGGTCTCTTAACCATGGTATAGGGTATCTTATTGTCGGTCTAGACCGACTATAATTTTGTTACTTGTTTTAGTTAATTGAATTTATATTAAAGCTCACAAAAAATATAATTTTTATAATTCTAATGACTACATGTGAACTTATGGACCTATGCCGAAAATCCTTCCATTAGGAATTTTGTAGTGATTTCTGTCACTTTTTGGAACAGGTAGTCTATCTGAGCTTGGTATAAGCTCTGCACAGTTGGGACGAGTTTCAAGTCTTGGTACAAAAACCACGTTATTGTTATTGTACCACTTAAGAGCTTTCTTACCCAGTGACATGATGCCAAGAGATGAGTCTTTTTTGAAAACACTCCTTAATATAAATTTCGGTATTTATAAAGACCGTTGTAACAAATAACTTGCTTCTTTCGGCGCAACTGCATATTGCTTACAATGCCAGGAACTTTTTTTTAAATTTCATCTAGTTTTGGGTCCTAAACTTATCTTTAATATTTCCTCGAGTATTAGCAACATAAAAGTTTTGACCCGGAAGCTGCCAAAAATCTGCTACTGTACACGTTTCGTCGCCCTTTATAAAGGAGGAGTATTTTTTATGAATCATAATTTCAATTTCTAAATTTTCTGCAGCGTTCCTGTCTGGAACTTTTTGGATTTTGTGTGTTTTCAAACCTTCATTAGCTTTAACTTTCGATTTGCGTTTTTGGTAAAAGAAACCCAATAATTGGTTCTCTTATTCGTCAGAAAGACATAAATTATATAAAAAGATATAAAAATTGATTAACCAAGATTCCGATAGCAAGAAATATTCCGATGGTAATACCAGCCAGATGGCTTTCTTTAGAAAGAGCCATTTGAAAAATTATGGAAAGCTTGAGCTGAAAAATCATTTTAACCTTGTTAACGAAAAATTGTTTGAGATGATGCTGTTAAAGAATATGTACAATGATTTCAAAAACTATATGTATTTATATAACGTGCGTGGTCCAAATTTATCAGAAATATATCGGTTATTGAAAAGTTTAAAAAATAGGATAATTGCACCTACGCGTAAATTTTACTTTTTTGAGGATTAGATCGGCCCTGTACCTAATGGCATTTGATATTTAGAATATAGTTCCGAAAAGGCCTATTTTGACAATAATATTGAAGAATCGGACAAACAATTAATCAAACAAAATTTAATTGAGTTCAACAACTATGTCAGTTTGGAGCGAAGAGCTAAATTGCCATCAAATTTTACAAAATTAAAAAAAAATTTTTAACTCAGCGTGGACATCCTTTTTACAAAAATAAATTTTATAAAAGAAGTTTCGGTTAGATATGTTGACTTTTCCGAACTCAAACGTTGAAGTCGAAACAGCGTTCAGTGCAATGATTTTTTAATAAACAAAATAAATGAATAAAGAGATTAAAAATTCCTGTTTTATTAACTCTAAAATTCTATCAAATACTTATACTAAAATGAATTCTCTTCTTTTTCTTCTACATATGTATATAAAAAACAAAATTTTATATTAAAAAGTTTTATGTCCTGAAGATGAGGAAAAAAATATACGACTTTATTTGATCATGAAAAGGCATAAGAAAATTTTTTAACGTAAGCCTCCAAAATGATATTTTTTATGAATATAATTTTGGATAGTTTTTTATAATAATTCTTAGATTCTGCATAAACATATTATGAAAATGAGATATTGTTTATGCATATTTCATTAAAATTAATTTGTCGTATGACAAATGGGTAACGCAATGCATAGATAAGTAAAATACTTACTAGCAGCAGTGCATACTATTCCATCGATGTTATAAAATATATAAATTTTTTTAAAGTTTTCACGAAAATCGCATTTAAAAATCCAAAAACTACATAAAAATCTCCTTATATAAAGTCTACAAACAGATTTTTAAAATGTTTTGCAGCAGCATCGAAGAATTATTATAAAATCAAAAAAAAAAAAATAAATATTCCGATGGTAATACCAGCCAAATGGCTTTCCTACGCGTAAATTTTACATCACTTTTAAGGCTTTTCATAACGTTAACCGTTGACGTTTTGTGGAGTCATCATAAAACATATCTAGGTTTAATTTCACTTTTAAATATCAATAAAATGGTTTCACAAAACTATAAACGATTTTCAGCAAATATTATAATTTATCCCTCCAAGAGCTTGAACAGGATCCGCTAAAGCATGTGTAATTCTGAGATTTTATCACAGAAAAAGTTTAAAAAAATTTTCTCTAATAAAAAATAAATAAATAAAAATATTTTCATAGTTTCTGTAGAAAATGGATGAATATACATAGTATCACCGGATTGGAGGAATTAAAACCATTCTCCTTTTTGTCTTAAAATTCACACAAAGGGAAACTTTTGAATTATCCGTTAGACCTCTGTCATATGCCTGCATTTGCATAATACAATTATCTGTATAAAATGAATACATGTATTCTTTTAGAAGTCATTGTTACTAGTAGTTACTAGTAGTTTAGTTTAATTTTTATCTTTTAGGAAATTATGAAACTTTAATGTCAATTATATTATTTTATGACGTTTTTCTTTTTTGTCTACATAAATATGTTTGAATTTTCTTTATCAAAGTCACGGAATTTTCAAGGATGTCTGAATGTAGCGTTATTGTTGGTTTTAAGTCTGTTGAATATATATATTTTTTACTTTATTGATATCATGTCTATGTTGTTGTCTACCAACTTTTGTCTGTTTGGCTACCATTTGTCTGCCAAATGTGTTTTCCATTTCCATTGATAGTTTATCCAAAAACTATATGCATGTACAATATGAAACAAGTAAGAAAATTATAGTCGGTCTAGACCGACTATACGATACCCTATACCATGCGTTTAGAGACCCTATCTCTCAAGCCCAACTAACTGGATATAGAAAATAAGCATAAACCAAATTTGAGTGGGATTTTTATTAATTTTTTCGGCTGCAGATATGAAACAGTTCATATCGGATGCTATATCTATATGGGGACTAGGCCCACAAATGGACCGATCCTGACCATGTTTGGTAAAGTCTCTTGTATTTTGCAAAAATATACACACACAAAATTTGAGAAGAATCAGTGCAATATGTTTGTTTTTTGATAGATATAAGTGAAGATCGGGAAGCAGCTCTATATGGGGCCTATGACTAAGAGTTGTCCAATAGGGATCATTTTTGGACTACTCATTAATGGGTATAATAAACGCATACAAACCCAATTCGTGTAAGATCTATATGACAATTTGGATCTTATGGCAATTTATGTCGATTTCATAGGGGTCATTTGTATGGGGGCTAGGTCTAAACATGGACCGATTCTCACCAATTTCAATACCGTTCATCTCGTGGCCGATAAAAGCTTATATACCAAATTTCATCAAAATATATTCATATTTGCGACCTGCACTTTGATTACAAACTTTACATGGACACACAGACGGATGGACGGACATCGTTAAATCGAATCAGATAGTGATTCTGATTCGATCGGTATAATTAAAGATGGGTGTAGGTCAAATATTTTTGGTTGTTACAAACAGCAGCACAAAGTCATTATACCCAAACCACATAGTGGTATAGGGTATAAAAATATTAAAAAACTAAAAACAACATAAAGTATGAGCAACAATAATTAATGTTTACACGTCACGCTACCGGTGTTTATACCCTATACCACTTGGTTTGGGTATAATGACTTTAACGATGTCCGTCCGTCCGTCCGTCCGTCTGTGTGTCCATGTAAAGCTTGTAATCAAACTGCAGGTCGCAAATATGAATATATTTTGATGAAATTTGGTATTTAATCTTTTATCGGCCATGGGATGAACGCTATTGAAATTGGTGAGAATCGGTCCATGTTCAGACCTAGCCCCCATACAAATGACCCCTATGAAATCAACATAAATTGCCATAAGATCCAAATCATCATATAAATCTTAGTCAAATTGGGTTTGTATGTATATATTACATCTATTAATCAGTAGTCCAAAAATAATCCCTATTGGACAATTCTTAGTCATAGGCCCCATATAGAGCTGCTTCCCGATCTTCACTTAAATCTATCAAAAAACAAAAATATTGCACTGATTCTTTCCAAATTTTGTTTGTATATATTTTCGCAAAATACAAGAGACTTTACCAAATATGGTCACAATCGGTCCATTTTTGGGCCTGGTCCCCATATAGATATAGCGTCCGATATGAACTTTTTCATATCTGCAGCCGAAAAAATTAATAAAAATCCCACTCAAATTTGGTTTATGCTTATTTTCTATATCCAGTTAGTTGGGCCTGAGAGATGGGGTTTCTAAACGCATGGTATAGGGTATCGTATAGTCGGTCTAGACCGACTATAATTTTCTTACTTGTTTTATTTTATTTTAATTTTTACATTTTCATTTTGTCTGTGATTCTATTTATACAATAGAAAGTACAAGAAATTAGTAATTATTGCGTCTACTCTTGTTTTCCATTTTGTTCATATATATTTAATGGGTGTTTCACCAATAATTGATAACATGTAAAAAAAAAAAGAAAGTATGAGAAATGTTTTCATACGTAAAATTGTTGTTAAAATTAAAGATTAATTTTCAGTTTGTGTTCATTGCACCGTGCGACAATTTTACATTTTTTATACCCTATACCACTATGTGGTTTGGGTATAATGACTTTGTGCTGCTGTTTGTAACAACCAAAAATATTTGACCTAGACCCATCTTTAATTATACCGATCGAATCAGAATCACTTTCTGAGTTGATTTAACAATGTCCGTCCGTCCGTCCGTCCGTCTGTGTGTCCATGTAAAGCTTGTAATCAAACTGCAGGTCGCAAATATGAATATATTTTGATGAAATTTGGTATATAAGCTTTTATCGGCCATGGGATGAACGCTATTGAAATTGGTGAGAAGCGGTCCATGTTCAGACCTAGCCCCCATACAAATTACCCATATGAGATCGACATAAATTGCCATAAGATCCAAATTGTCATATAGATCTTACTCAAATTGGGTTTGTATGCGTTCATTACATCCACTAATGAGTAGTCCAAAAATGATCCCTTTGACCCCATATGGAGCTGCTTCCCGATCTTCACTTAAATCTATTAAAAAACAAAAATATTGCACTGATTCTTCTCAAATTTTGTTTCTACATATTTTTGAAATATACAAGAGACTTTAACAAACATGATCAGGATCGGTCCATTTATAGATATAGCATCCGATATGAACTTTTTCATATCTGCAGCCAAAAAAATTAATAAAAATCCCACTCAAATTTGGTTTTTGCTTATTTTCAATGTCCAGTTAGTTGGGCCTAAGTGATAGGGTTTCTAAACGCATGGTATAGGGTATCGTATAGTCGGTCTAGACCGACTATAATTTTCTTACTTGTGTTTTTACTTGCTTTTTTATAAAAACTATTCCTTGACGATCTTACTTCTAATAGAATGCAACAAAATTTGGAAAAGCTTATTTTGAATTTAAACTAACTTTGCATAAAATAATTTTTACAAAAAATAAAAACACAACAAAAAAAAAAATAATGACCACTTATCCAATCGATTAATGTTCTTTATTATGCTACAATCCATTCTTATGTACATATGTATGTACATACGATTAAACATAATTTAAAATTAACAAAAATTTTATTTTATATTTTTGTTTAATTTAAATTTTTTTTATCTGCTGTCTTATTTTTTCAAAAATTACATATTAATTCGAAAATTCGGTTAGGTTTAACATTTTTTTATATTTGATGATATTAATAACTGAATTTGATTTCCTTTCGGCTGTAAATACCAAATAGTTTAAAATTTAGTTTCCCACTTTATTGTAACCGGAAAATTGTTATAAATACAAATTTGTTTCTATCATATTAACATAAAATTTGTAACAATGACTGTAAATTCATTATACCCTATATCACTATGTGGTTTGGGTATAATGACCAAAAAATTTGACCTAGACCCATCTTTAATTATACCGATCGAATCAGAATCACTATCTGATTCGATTTAACGATGTCCGTCCGTCCGTCCGTCCGTCTGTGTGTCCATGCAAAGCTTGTAATCAAACTGCAGGTCGCAAATATGAATATATTTTGATGAAATTTGGTATATAAGCTTTTATCGGCCATGGGATGAACGGTATTGAAATTGGTGAGAATCGGTCCATGTTCAGACCTAGCCCCCATACAAATTACCCCTATGAAATCGACATAAATTGCCATAAGGTCCAAATTGTTATATAGATCTTACTCAAATTGGGTTTGTATGCGTTCATTACATCCATTAATGACTAGTCCAAAAATGATCCCTTTGGCCCCATATAGACTGCTTCCCGATCTTCACTTAAATCTATTAAAAACAAAAATAATGCACTGATTCTTCTCAAATTTTGTTTGTATATCTTTTTGCAAAATACAAGAGACTTTACCAAACATGATCAGGATTGGTCCATTTTTGGACCTAGTCCCCATATAGATATAGATCCGATATGAACTTTTTCATATCTGCAGCCAAAAAAATTAATAAAAATCCAACTCAAATTTGGTTTTTGCTTATTTTCTATGTCCAGTTAGTTGGGCCTAAGAGATAGGGTTTCTAAACGCATGGTATAGGGTATCGTATAGTCGGTCTAGACCGACTATAATTTTCCTACTTGTTTTATTATTAACCTTAGTATCTGACGTGACGTTACATGACGTTACGTTACTTAAATTTCCACTGGAAAATTGTTACAAAATATTGTTGCAAAATATTTTTTTTTTAAATAATGATTAAGAGAACAGGATGAGATAGTAGATAGTTATAAAACATTTATATAATGGTCTTATATTATAGTTCTAGTTGAATATACAGTTTGAGCTGCAAAAAAATGAATTTGATGTATAACAGGTACATTCGGCAACTCCTTCCACTTTTCAGTTAACAAAGTAGAAAACTTGTCTACTTCCTCTGAGGAAATGTATATTAAATTAAGACCAAATATATTACTTCGAGCACATTCATAAAATGATACGGCATTTTCTAAAATTAAATTTTTGGTTTTTGTCATCTGCCAAACTTTTCGTTTTACGGTTGCTCCTACCCCGTCAACCGCACCTTTGCCATGAGAAGTTGCAAAATAATTCCACTCAAAAACCTTGCAACCGAATTTAGCAACAAAAGCAGGTAAACTTCGAGCAATGAACTTATTTTTAAATTGGGAGCTGCATCCATCCGAAAAACATAAATATTTTGAAATTGCCCATGCGCCTTTTTAGTCATCTGCACAAGTTTTGTCAAAAAGCAGTAACCATCAAACTTATTGTGGCTTAGTTTGTCACTGATTATCGCATAGGATTTCACTCCGCCATTCAGCCAAGCAACGAAAGTAAAAATTGTTACTTGACGGTAGCTGAAGTGTGGGCTCTGCACCTCATTTTGAGAAATTAACCTGTAATTCTCAGCGAAATCGATTTTCAGGACTAGATCTTCTGCCTAAATTTTATTTTTTTTCATTTCAAAATAATTTTAACAAAAAAGTGTCGTTTAAAAAAGGGCAACTGCTTGTCAAAATAAATGCAAAATTGGCGTGGTACTGACACACGCACATATTATGTGGTATCTTGCATGATAGTTGTACGTATTTTGGTCGCAATTCATAAAATACCGACTTTCTAACATAGTCAATGTTTCTCTCCCTTTTGTACAATTCATACGACTCAGAAACAGTCAGCAACATAAAGCGCTTAGGCGCGATTAATGTATCCTTTCGACCAGAAGCTTGGATACTTATATCGTTTCGCAAGTAAAAGTCCTTAATAAATTGCTTTTTTTCTGTTATTGCCGATTCACTCTGTTGTTTCGAAGATGATGGGCCATATTTTATATAAAGGATGTCAACGATATGTGCCCTTTTCTCCGGGTCGACCGGCAAACCTATTTGGCTTTACTTAATGCTTTTCCTAAAGTTTGTTTGCATTTGTAAGGCCGATTAACTAGCGCACTGACCTTATTTTTAGCTTAATTATTCATTTTTAAACGAAATTGTGGTTGCTTTTTACGGGTTTGTTCCCTTACTTTGTCCATTTTATTCTCCTTTGATTGCAACAGCTTTTTTCTATATCCCGCTGCTCTTTCTCTTGCCCCCTCACGGCTAATCTCCAGCCTAAGTGAAACTGATTTTAATTTTTGCCTATACTGCTTTGCGTAATTTTTACTTTTTACTTCCTGCCAAAGATTCCATCTGCATGAACCATAATTGAACATAAATTTAAAATCAACAAAATATCGTCGAAGGAAATTTCTCACAATGTGGCGTGACGTTACACACTTTTGAAATTTAATATAAAATTAACTATTTGTTTAGCAACCGAGTTTTTTATTATTATTAGTTTACTTTATTAACCTTTGTTAAAATGCAAAATTTCACGCAATATTACGATCATCAGCGTGGAAATACTGAGAATAAATGTTTTTTTTCTGACGTGACGTTATGTTAGGATGTCATTAAAAGCAAATCAAAATTTTACCATTGACATTTGTTTGCTCCTTTGCATTTTTTTTTTACGTTTAGTTGTTGTTGTAGAAAGAGTTTTTCGATAAGAGTTCAATTGCACAAATACTCTTAGAAATGTAAATTGCAAAGAGAATGTATGCATATGTATATGCTCTTAGAAATAAACAAAACTGACGATAACATGAACTAGTACTTTGTAGCCCGATGACTCGCCATCGCAACTAAAGAAAGCTGGAAACTATGCAATTTAATAAATTTTGAATATTTCTCTTTTATAATACAAGTAAAAGAAAACGGTTAGTCAACTTTTAATTTTTCGGTCAGGGTGCACCTTTCGCTGGAAATGCCCATATACGCATAAAAGTAGAGGTCGTATATAGTAAAACTAAGAACAGTTTTTTGTTTTACGTTTTACGTTTTTAAAGGGCTTCAAAGTTTTAAGGATATAAAAATTTCTCAAAATTTATTTAAATATTTCTACCCATCAGTTTACGTCAATATAGATATCAAATGAAAGAAGAAAATCTCAAGAAATTAAAACATTTTTAAATAATATCCTTTGAAAATTTTATACTTTTATAACCTCGAGAATTTCCATATATTTTTCTCATCATGTATACCTTACCACATACCTTATTTTTATTTCTATAGCTTTACGGTGGAAACAGCGAAAGAAATTAATAACCATTCATTAAATCAACTGGCAAATGTGTCTTCTTCAGATTTTAGAATATATTTTATGCACCAATATGTCAAGAAAATAGTTTTTTGGATGGTGATGTAACAACAACGGAGATTGTGAGTGTTTTGAATAAAATGAAGTTAAACAAAGCTCCTGGTGAGGACAGAATCCCATATGAATTTTTTATTAATATGCCAATTGAACTATTGAAGGAAATGGCACTGTGCTATAATAATATGTTTAATAAAATGGAAGTGGATAAAACGTGTAATATATCCAATATTAAAAAAATATGATCCCAATATAGCAAGCATTTATAGAGGGATATCTTTTATGAATTATGCAGCGAAAATTATGATGGGCATTATAAAAGACCGGCTTTTTACTTGGACAGAACGCTTAAATATAATCAGGATTCAGGAAAGGTTATTCAACAATAGAAAATGTATACAACTTGGCAGCCATTGTGCATCTTAAGTTGAACTAGAAGAAATTAGTATATGCCTTCTTTATCGACTTTAAGGCAGCTTTTGATAAAGTGTCTCGCAAATTACTGATATACAAACTGCACGATATGGGAGTCTCGACGAAGATGGTTTACTTTATAGGAAGCGTTTACTCTACTACTAAGTCCACGGTATGGAATGGAACAGAATTATCTGAACCATTTGAAACAGTCTCTGGAGTAAAGCTGGGTTGTTTAGTTTCTCCTCTGTTATTTTCTCTTTATATTAACGACATGCATAAACACCTAGAACAGCGGTCACCAACTACTTTCATTTGGGGTCCGTTTTTTCAAAAATCACGACCGTCGCGGTACGGAAGGTAATAAACTGAACTATTTAAATAATATGTTTAGATACTGTATCAATGGCAAATAAAACGAATGGGTTTCGGTGCATTATTTTATTAAATAATAAACAAATGCTTTGAATAAAAAGAAGTAAGTACTAAGGGTTTTTACAATATTAATGAGAAAAATTACATTTTTTGTCTTGGACTATCCGTCTGAAGTTTGCAGTAAAGCTTGTGCAGGCTATTCTCATTAAATCTTGGAGATGTTCATCGGCAAGTCTGTTCCGGAATTTATTTTTAATGAAGTTCATCTTAGAAAATGCTGCTTCACAAACATATGTTGACCCAAACAAAGTGAGAAGTTTCAAGGCTAATTTTTTTAATTCTGGGTATTTAGTAGCACAAACAAATTTTATCCAAAACTCTTGACAAGAAACTTCCTGTTTTTGGTGTTTTAAAACTGTATTTTCTTGGAAATCGATCATTTCCATCTGGAGAGAAGCTTTATTACTCCCGAAAATATTTGCAGCTTCATTACTCCATTCATCCCCAGGATTCAGAGAGTAAATGTTACTGAGGATATCGACGACATTCCCAATTTTCTTAAAATCTGCGAATCTGTTTTCAAATTCCGATTTTAGATCCTCAATGAACGTCTTGTATTGGCCGACGTCAAGCTCGTTGTCATTGCAGATTTTTTTTAAATTAGGGAAGTGCAGGCGTTCATTATCCAGATCAATGTTGAAAAGATCGAGTTTTCGCAAAAAGCTTTTTACTTCTGTCAGGAGCTCCCATACAAGCTTTCCTTTGCCTTGAAGATCATTGATGTGTTTAAAAATATCTGATAAGAAAGCAATGGAAGTTACGTTTTCTTTATCGCTTAGAAAACTTAAGTAATCGTTTGTTGACGTTTGATCAGTTTTGAAAAGAAATGTCTTCAAGTCTTCTAAAATGGTGAAGAATCGTTGTAAAACGCAGCCTTTGCTTAACCATCTCACATTATTATGCAATAACAGATCCTCATATTGAGCATCCACTTCGTCAAGAAATATTTTTAATTCACGATGTTTCAGTGCTGATTTTGCCCGAAGAAAATTTATTATTTTCATCACTCCTTGCATTGTTCTCTCGAGATTAAGATTGAGTTTGCAACAAAGCACAGTTTGGTGAATGATACAATGGTAAGAAATCAAATTTTCATAATATTTTGCACTGGTTCTCAATAGGTGAACTAGTCCTTTTTTAGCCCCAACCATCGCTGGTGCACCGTCGGTAGTTACTGATAAAAGCTTTTTTAAGTCTATTTCATTTTTAACGAAATAATCCATCACCGCGTCCATCATGTCTTCTCCTCGGGTTCTTCCTATTAAGGGCAAAATAATTAATAGCTCCTCAACAAAAGTTTGTCTCATTTTGTCCAAGAAACGTACAAAAATAACCAATTGTGCTTTGTCAGTGATGTCACATGATTCATCCATAGCCAAGGCGTAATAATCGGAATTATTTAACTGCCGTTTCACATCACAATGATTTTCTTCATGTCATCAGTGAGATGCAACAAAATCTCATACATATACTCGTCGAACAACCTGTGTTGATAGTTTTGAATGATTTGATGAGCCTGTCCGACGAGTGTATGTGTAAGATTTTGTTGCATCTCGCTGATGAAGACAATATTACTAATGAAATTGTTTGTGTAATCGCTCCCAAATTATCTTTTTTTTTTTGCATAGGTTTCCCTATTATTTGTTAGTTAACGGATCATCACCAAAGGCTGATGTCGAGACGAAAATATTTCTCATGAATTTCTTGTTACATAATGTAAAATATTTTGTATTGTTAACACAAGGTCCGCATAAAATCGGTCTACGGTCCGGATCCGGACCGCGGTCCGCCAGTTGGTGACCCCTGACCTAGAAGATGGCATTTGCATTGAGGAGCTTAACATTAGACTGCTTTTGTACGCAGACGATATTGTAATATTGGCTGAAGAGATTGAGATACTACAAACAATGATTGATAAATTGGAAAATTATTGTGAGTATTGGAATCTTGAGGTAAATCTTACTTAATCAAAGATAATGATATATAGAAATGGAGGAAGATTAGCTAGAAGTGAAAAATGTCATTTCAAAGTTGAAGATGTAGAAATAGTTAATGAATTCAATTACCTAGAAGTAATTTTAACTCCAAAAATGATGTTCACAAAGCACGTCAAAAATAGAAATAGTCGAGCAAAAAGTAGCATTAACGCCACATGGAATTCGTTTTTAAATAAAAACTTAATCACAAAGAAAACAAAATAGTATCATGTATTTAGAGCAGTAAGTCGAGCCTTTCAAGCATGCGGAGCACAGGTTTGGGGATGCAGTCAGTTTGAAGAAGTGGATAGATTACAAAATATTTTCTGAAAAGAGTGCTAAAATTATCCAACTCAACCCCTAATTACGCAATTAAAATGCACACTATTTCAGTTTGCCGAATCTCGCCTTCCACATAAATTATGTATTAAAATCTTACAAAAAAAAAAATGGCAGAAAGTCTAAATCAATTAAGCAATAATATAAACTAGCAGATTCCAGCGCTCAAAATTCGAGTGCAATTTCTAGGCAGCTCTATTTTTTAAATTAGCCAATTCACAAACTAACACTTTTATGGTTTATTATTATTGTGAATGAAGATAACAAACTGATTAACAAGCACATTAATAAATTTAATAAAACACACATAGCATATGTATAATTTTATGTATGTGCTAGTAACAACTTTAAATGCAATTTACTCAAAGTAAAGGAAAAAAAAAATACCTTTCAAAAAACATATGTTTGGTCAAAATCGGGATAAAACTGTAGAACAAAACATCGGTCACAAGAAATCGCCTAGCCTATTAATATTATAGATATACAGTGGCAACCAGGTATAACCTTGTAGGAGTGGGTTGAAAAACAAAACTATTTATTAAATGCTTTGAATATAAAATATTATGAAGAACGATTACAAACTTTTTATAGAAGACTCTACTTTAATAGAGGACAATATTGCATCATGGATACTGCCAGCCAAAAACCTGTAACATGGATTTTTAAAGTTCGTTGTGACTTAATACAAGAACTAATTCCCAAGAATGCTCTTTATGCAATATGAGAGAAATTTAAAATATACAACATTTTATTTGTAGATGCCCGATATTAAATTGCTTCAGACTACAAAATTTTAATTGTTCAACAATATCAGAAGAAAATTTAGTTAAAATATTGGATGTGGATCTTTTTAACTGACAAACTCCAGTAAATTTCATAATCAATGATTTACAATACCGTGAAATTTTAATAAATGAATACAATCATTAAAATTAAAATAATTATAAATGTTAATAAATAAATATGAATTTTATAACCGATTTATTTTTACAAATATAAAAATAAAAATATTGTTTTTGATCTTTATCATTTCAATGATTGAGTTTGAAAATTTTCAGGCTCAAGATCAAATGTTTTTACTTTAAAATAAAGTAAATAGCATTGGCACATTTGTTTCAAAAACTGATCTATATTCTGCATGACAGGTTATACAGCTGTTTCGGGAGGAGTCAACCCTCATCATTAATCAAAAGCAGTAGATCATTAAAATGATAAAGATCAAAAACAATATTTTTATTTCCAGTGTGCAGAGGGTATATATAAGTTTGTCATTCCGTTTGTAATAATTAGAAAAAAAAATTTGGACCCCATAAAATATATATATTTGTGATCCTTATAACAACCGGAGTTGATATAGCGATGTCCGTCTGTCCGTCTGTGGAAATCACGATTCATTAACATCCTGAGAAGTTTGCAATTTGAAATCGTTCAAATCGGTCAATTAGGGCCCGAGATTTGAATAAAGAACTAAAAAAAGTCTTGAAAAAATATAATTTTCTATGTTGTTCTTGTCACGATCACGCCCTCACTAGGATAGCTAAGGCGATCATTTTTAGTGAGAATGATTCTCCAAATTCATGGGAAGATTTCTATTTCAAAAATCATTAAAATCGGTGGAACAGGTGCAGGGAAATCTCTGAAAAATTAAAAAAAAAAATGAAAAATATGATGTTTCTATATTGTTCTTGTTGTTATTCGAAATGTTGTATTGTTGTTATAGCTGGACTTGTTGTTTTTGTGGTCGTTGTGGTAATAATATAATAAAAAATAACCCTTTGTAGATTTTTTTATCAACTCTGGTAGAAAAATTTAAAAGTTTCCATTGTTTTGGCATCACTAAAAAAATTTACTAGATCATTCTGTCATTGCCACAAGCCTGCCTGCAAAGTTTCAGATCGATTGGGTCAAGGGAAAGGGGTTAAAATCGATCCAAAATTTTTTCGACAAGCAGACACTACGAGTTAATATAAAGGGAGTAAAAATTCACCAGCATCTAAAGCAAATAATGCTAAAATATGTACCTAGTTGTTAAGAAAAAAAAACAATGTAAATTTAGCCAAAAAAATTTTTATGTATTAATTTATTTAAAGAGAAAAACACAAAAATAACGTTTGATGTTGTATTTTTTGTGTGTAATATTTACATATACATACATACACATATTAAATAATACAAATAATATACATATTATCTATATATGTATATCCATAATAACTGCATGTTAGAAATAAATCGGTATATTATTTTATTTACATAAAATTCTGCAATATTTTGTGGTGGGGAAAATACATTTCTTTTGCATTGAGTGTCACTTCATTTTGCTCAGCGTGACTATGCCACAGTAGATGGCGCCACAATTTTTGTTCTAATTAGCTTTGCAATAGTTATTTCTATTTTAACATGAATGTCAATATTTTCAACTAGATATCATACAGCACAATGTTAAGAGTATACACGGGCTGGTCTTTTATTATTTCATACGTTTTTTCATTATTCTTTTACAAATATGAACATAAGTTTGGCATATTAACTTTTTGTTCTCTTTACAAAATAGAGTTAACGAGTTCATCAATGAGTTTTTTGCTTTCAAAACAATTCTACATAGTTATATAGAATTATTATTCTGCTTTACCTACAAAATATCTAATTGCGATTACATCTAATTTTTAAAAATTGTTTATAATTACTAAAGCATTATTATTCACATAAATATAAAATTACACTTTTTAAATTTTCCATTCAAATTTTAGAAAATATCAATTCTAAAAACTGGAATTAAAATTTCCAATTATAAATTATTTCAGAAAATCATATCAAAACAAAAATAATAATTTTAAATTTAGAAGACATCAATTGCATCAAATTCCAAAAAAAAAACACCAAATATGTTTACATTTAAAAAATGTTTACATTAAAAAAAAATATTGGCATTCAGGAGAAATTAATAGGTTTTCAGTAACTTCTTTTAACGATAGTCGAATCGTTAAAAAAAGAAAAGCAAAATTATCAGTAAAATTTTTAAACGATATTCGCTATTGTTAAAGTCAGCTGTTGTTGTTGTCTAAACGACAACCATTTTTGTGTTGTTTATTCAATCGATAAAAACTTAAATTTTTAGGTTTAAATGTCGTCATACATAAATAAAAATCATAAAATAGTGAAAATATTTTGCTTCTATTAAAAAACTTTTTTATATAAATAAAAAAATTAAATAGCATATTCAATTCATTATTTCTTTTTCAAATAAATAAACAGAAATATTAGTAAAAAAATAGAGATATTAAACATAAACATAAAATTATCCTGTCAAACACGAAGTAATTTGTTTTTTCTATTCTTCTTTGTGTTTTTCGCTTATTTTGACAGAGATGCCGCTCGTTACAATTTAAATAAATATAAAAATAGATTTGTCGACTGTCGTTAAGATGTATGTACTTAGTGAATCACTTAACCCTTAGTGCAAACAACAATAGCTGTCGATATATTTTGCGATTGTCGGACCGTTGAAATTTACAGAATCACACTACAGAAAACATTAATTTAAATTCAATGAATTTTATAAAACCTGAAATGATATTTAAGAATTGCGAACATAAAAATTGTTACATAAATAAACGCAATTTGATGAGAATGTTATTTATATATAAATTTTCACAATTTTTTTTGGATGAATATTTGAAGTTCTTCAGAAAATAAAGATAACAAATTATTTTATTTAAAATTTTTACGATATTTGGTTTTTTGCGTTTGGCATCCCTAATTTAATTATTTATTATTATAAATTTATTCTCTATGCTTTCCAAATATGGCAATATTTTTTTGAAAAAAAAGTTGAAAGAGCTTTTTTCGGTTATTATTTTGTTACTCCATCCGACCTATATGGCCGCAATGAAGAAATATTTGGCCAGTTAAAAGCCAAAAAAGCACGATTTAATGCACATAGCCACCCTACACAACCATTACCTTTGCAATGGAGGTTAGGGCGAGCTATTTAATTAGCAAAAACTAAATTAAACGAGAAGTTATGTCATATAACCGGAAACGCATGCATATAGGAAATGCATGCATATTTTTCCAATATTTTGTTTACATTTATCATCAATACTCAAACCGAGGTGGAGGGTATCAAAGATTAGGCATAGCCGAATTTAACACTCTTACTTGTTTATTTTTATATATGTAAAAATATCAAATAACAAATAGAAAATACGCAGTTTTACTATATACGATCTCTACTTTCATTACACCCTATACCACTATGTGGTTTGGGTATAATAACTTTGTACTGCTGTTTGTAACAACCAAAAATATTCGTCCTAGACCCATCTTTAATTATACCGATCGACTCAGAATCACTTTTTAAGTCGAAATAGCAATGTCCGGCCGTCCGTCTGTCTGTCCGTCAGTCTGTGTGTCCATGTAAAGCTTGTAATCAAACTACAGATCGCAAATATAAATATATTTTGATGAAATTTGGTATTAAATATTTTATCGACTATGGGATGAAATTGGTGAGAATCGGTCCATGTTCAGACCTAGTCCCCATACAAATGACTCCTATGAAATCGACATAAATTGCCATAAGTTCAAAATTATCATATAGATCTTAGTCAAATTGAGTTTGTATGTGTTTATTACATCCACTAACCAGTAGTTCAAATATAATCATTATAGGAAAATTCTTAGTCATAGGCCCCATATAGAGCTGCTTCCCGATCTTCACTTAAATCTATCAAAAAACAAAACTATTGTACAGATTTTTTTCAAATTTGGTTTGTAAATATTTTTTCATAGTATAAGTGACTTTACCAAATATGGTCAGGATCGGTCCATTTTTCGACCTAGTCCCCATATAAATATAGCACCCGATATGAACTTTTTCATATCTGCAGCGAAAAAAATTAATAAAAATGCCACTCAAATTTGGTTTATGCTTATTTGCTATATCCAATTAGTTGGACCGAAGAGATAGCGTCTCTAAACGCATGGTATAGGGTATTGTATAGTCGGTCTAGACCGACTATAATGTTCTTACTTGTTTGTATATGGTCTTGTTCAAGTCCAAAAAGTTGTGCTGCACGGTGTTATCAACAAAGGTATTTATTAAAAATAATTAGGTCAAACAAATTTTTTAAAAGTAGCCAGCGAAGTCATATCCACTCAATTCTATATGTAAATGCAAAAAGAAATACATTTGTATAAATATGAAGTGAAAGGCTACATACGAATAAATCGTTAAATCGAATAAAAATATGCGATATCAACTCAGAAAACAGGAATGGTTAAAATTAAATAAACTCAGAGAAGAAAAACATTCGTTTTAATAAAATAAAATATTAAATTGCCATAATTTTTAAATACGTTTTTTTTTAAGGGACTCACTCACTTTTTGTTAAGTATTTATACCCTATTCCACCCTGTGATAAGGGTATAATGAGTTTTTGATGATGTTTGTAACTATAAAAAATATTTAACCGAACGACTCAGAATCACTTACTAAATCGACTTAGCGATGATGTCCGTCGCTATGTCTGTGTGCCCATGTAAGCCTTGTAAGCAAACTACAGGTCGTAAATACAAATATATTTTATCGGCCATGTAACGAATTGGCCCCATTAAAAAAACCCATATAAGATTGACTTATGTGGGCTTATTATAGGTACCCATTAATTAGTATACCAAAATAAAACTTGCAAGATCATAGTAATTTTAGTCATGCTTCCGTATTTCCACTTAAATCTATCAAATATTGCAAAGATTTTTCTCAAATTTTGGTTTGTAGATAGTTTTTCTAAACATAATTGACTTTACTAAATATGGTCATGATCGGTCCATTTTTTGACCTAGTCCACATATAAAAATAGTATCCGACCCAAAAGCAGACGAAATTTTCAAAAAAAAATTTGCAGTTACGGCAAAAATCAAGTTATTTGTTGCAATGGGCTTTATTTATTATTATCGACATTTATATTGAGTGTTTATAAGAAAGATTTCTTCTTCTCATAAGCCAACACAATGTTTCCACATATTTTTGGTACGATCTGGCATCCGGTAAAGGGAGGCATATCCTCCAAACAAACCAGTGCTAAGGCCAGTGGAGATATATTGGACTCTTGTGAAAAGGGGGATTTTAAGAGTACAAAAGGTGTCACAAACGGTTGAAGATTTTAAACGGAGATGGACTACCTGTTCCAAAAAAGTGTCAAAAACCGTAAAAAATCCCTAATGGAAGGGTTACGGAAAAACTGTCTACATGTTCATAAGTAGTAATTAGAACTATAAAATATATATTTTTTGTATAAAAAAAAAACAAAACTATAAGTTCAATGTTTTCCTTATTATTACATTATATGTATTTTAAGATTTTTTCAATCTCACTACTTAGAAATAATTTTCAAATTCAACAGCTTTTTCTTTTGACAATTTTTAATCCCACACAACTTTAAATCCCTTTAGTATCTAACGCTTGGTTTTATCGGATATTATGGATTATATTTTATACTTTCAATAAAAAATATCTCATATGAGAATGATATCCTTGCTTTTTTAGTAGGTAAATAAGTATGTTAGTAAAATTTGCAAATATGTGTATTAAATTTTTCATAAAAACACTTTCATTTCATTGTGAAGAGTGAAGTTAAATAAGTAGATACGTGTAATCGCCATGGGGTTAGCCCAGTTAATATTCGTACTAACAACTAAATATATTCACATAACTATATATATATTGACCTTGTGCACATTTATTCATATATATTTAATTTTGGTAGCTAATTACAGTTTTGGGATTAAAAGTATCCTAAAAGGAATTAACATACATATGTGTTTATTTTTGTTTTTATATAACCATAACAATTATGAAATATTTAATTATAAATGTACTTTTTACAAGTAAAATAAGGAAGCACATAATCATACTAACCTATTTAACCATTTTCATTTTTTAGAATGACAGGATTGGTGAGAAAATTATATTCGTGGACAAAGATTCAGTGGCAACTAATGCTCATCAGACATACACAATTTTGAATGATACAAATGATTTGGTGCAACCACTTTGTAATGTCTATGAAGCAGATCATACGGGCAAGAGGAGTACCTTAATAAGTTGTCGTAAGTAAAAAAAAATATGTAGGGGAAGAGGTTGGGTTGTGGCCATGGTTCGGTTGTGGCCACCCCAGCGTATCTTTTGACCTAAAGCATATGTGTTTTTCTTTCAAAAGTCATTTGCGTGTCATGGCAGCACGTTCTTTTTGTACCGAGTACCGAAATGGGCAGACGCGTCTGCTTTGTGCTAGGAACAAATTTATTTTTCTGTGCTTGAAAAAGACCAATAATACAAATTTACCCCTTTTCAATAGAGTTAGAAATCGAAGTGAATGAATCAAAAATGTGAGTGCAATGCATTTTTATTCAGTAAATTTATTATACTTTCTGAGTAAATATCGATTGCAACCAATATGTTGACACCAAAAAAAATTTTCACCACATCTCAAGATGGCTGCAAAATTGGGTTGTGGCCACTAAAATTGGTGGGGTTGTGGCCACCTTTTTATACCCTATACCACTATGTGGTTTGGGTATAATGACTTTGTGCTGCTGTTTGCAACAACCAAAAATATTTGACCTACACCCATCTTTAATTATACCGATCGAATCAGAATCACTATCTGATTCGATTTAACTATGTCCGTCCGTCCGTCCGTCCGTCTGTGTGTCCATGTAAAGCTTGTAATCAAAATGCAGGTCGCAAATATGAATATATTTTGACGAAATTTGGTATTTTATCTTTTATCGGCCATGGGATGAACGCTATTGAAATTGGTGAGAATCGGTCCACGTTCAGACCTAGCCCCCATACAAATGACCCCTATGAAATCAACATAAATTGCCATAAGATCCAAATTATCATATAGATCTTAGTAAAATTCAGTTAGTATGTGTTTATTATATCCATTAATCAGTAGTCCAAAAATAATCCCTGTTGGACAATTCTTAGTCATAGGCCCCATATAGAGCTGCTTCCCGATCTTCACTTAAATCTATCAAAAAAAAAGACAAAAATATTGCACAGATTTTTCTCAAATTTGGTTTGTGTATATTTTTTCAAAATATAAGTGACTTAACCAAATATGGTCAGGATCGGTCCATTTTTTGACCTTGTCCACATATAAATATAGCACCCGATATGAACTTTTTCCTATCTGCAGGCAAAAAAATTAATAACAATGCACTCAAATTTGGTTTTTGCTTATTTTTCTATATCCAGTTAGTTGGGCCGAAGAGATAGAGTTTCTAAACCATGGTATAGGGTATCGTATGGTCGGTCTAGACCGACTATAAGTTTTTCGAGGACCCTTTATTATATATAATAGGGGTCTATGTTTCAACAAGAAGACCTGTAAATCAATAAAGTAAAAGTTTTAGCGTTTCCTATGATTTTGGTGTCTCTTAGTTTTGGAAACTCTGATATAAAGCCTCTATGTCTAACAAAATTACTTTTCTGTGCCCTCATTCAGAGATCTTCCTAAAAAAATTAACCTATTCAACATTAAACAGGGTCAACGGTACCACCAGGGTGCTTTATTAGACTTTTTGTTCTTTAAAATCTGCTGTACTACTATTGTTGTTATTGGTTTGTCGGTATGCCACGTTGGTGCGAACTGAATGTCGTTTGTAAGTTTTGCTGGAAATATCTACAACCAGTTGTAATGTCTGACCTCTAATTTCCTTCGCAATTTTCCACCAATCTTTTGAGTCATTGACTCTATTAATTTTTGCTATAAATTCTTTGTTATATTTTTCTTTTCTTTGTCTGAATATTAGCTCATACTGCTATTTCGCTTTTAAATAGTTGAAATTATTTAAATGCTTTTCTTTCATTTCTGCAAATATTTAGCATTTCAAACGATTTTTCCCTCGCATTATAACATCTGTAGTTAAACCAAGGGCTCTTAAATATATTACTATTTTGCCTTTGAACAGACAAATAGGCGTTTTAATCACAGTAATCAATTTTTCCAAATTCGTTATATCACCTCCAGTTCTTTGTAGTCCGAGTTTTTATAAAGTCTTTCGTGATATTTTTCCTTTTCAGATTCAATCCATTTAAGTTTTTGTAATACATAGATTCATCTTTTCTACATTATTAGTTTTCTCGTTTATGTTTATCATTAAGATTATAGGCAAATGGTCCGACCATATTTTTGCATCTACTTTAAATATTTCAACAAACGATGTCAAATCTGGAGAAACTATTCACAAATCATTTACTGAACAGCCTACAGCGTTAATGAATGTGAGAATTATTACTTAAAACTTGATTATGAGATTGTCGTGCTGTATTTCGCCAATTCTAACATTCGTATCACAACTTATTATTGTATTTGTTTCCGCTGTTAAACTAAACAAATCTTTAATAACAAAAACTTCTTCATCCTTGTTTGTGCCTCTGATGTATACAGGTATAATGCTAAATTAAATTTTATATTATTTATGTACAAACGGATTAAATCAAACTCGTTTATAGATTAGCTCTACCATACTCCTTTGTTTTTAGCAATATTCTCGATCTGTATTTGTCCTTTTATCCTACTCATCATTATACCCTATACCACTATGTGGTTTGGTAGAATGGTAGAGCTAATCTATAAACGAGTTTGATTTAATCCGTTTGTACATAAATAATATAAAATTTAATTTAGCATTATACCTGTATACATCAGAGGCACAAACAAGGATGAAGAAGTTTTTGTTATTAAAGATTTGTTTAGTTTAACAGCGGAAACAAATACAATAATAAGTTGTGATACGAATGTTAGAATTGGCGAAATACAGCACGACAATCTCATAATCAAGTTTTAAGTAATAATTCTCACATTCATTAACGCTGTAGGCTGTTCAGTAAATGATTTGTGAATAGTTTCTCCAGATTTGACATCGTTTGTTGAAATATTTAAAGTAGATGCAAAAATATACCACTATGTGGTTTGGGTATAATGACTTTGTGCTGCTGTTTGTAACAACCAAAAATATTTGACCTAGACCCATCTTTAATTATACCGATCGAAACAGAATCACTTTCTGAGTTGATTTAACAATGTCCGTCCGTCCGTCCGTCCGTCCGTCCGTCCGTCCGTCTGTGTGTCCATGTAAAGCTTGTAATCAAACTGCAGGTCGCAAATATAAATATATTTTGATGAAATTTGGTATATAAGCTTTTATCGGCCATGGGATGAACGCTATTGAAATTGGTGAGAATCGGTCCATGTTCAGACCTAGCCCCCATACAAGTTACCCATATGAAATCGACATAAATTGCCATAAGTTCCAAATTGTCATATAGACCTTACTCAAATTGGGTTTGTATGCGTTCATTACATCCACTAATGAGTAGTCCAAAAATGATCCCTTTGACCCCATATAGAGCTGCTTCCCGATCTTCACTTAAATCTATTAAAAACAAAAATATTGCACTGATTCTTCTCAAATTTTGTTTGTACATATTTTTGCAAACTACAAGAGACTTTACCAAACATGATCAGGATCGGTCCATTTTTGGACCTAGTCCCTTTATAGATATAGCATCCGATATGAATTTTTTCATATCTGCAGCCAAAAAAAATTAATAAAAATCCCACTCAAATTTGGTTTTTGCTTATTTTCAATGTCCAGTTAGTTGGGCCTAAGAGATAGGGTTTCTAAACGCATGGTATAGGGTATCGTATAGTCGGTCTATACCGACTATAATTTTCTTACTTGTTTTTATTTAGCACTTATAACTGCATGAGGCTTGCGTTAACTTTTGTATCATCTGTTTATTAGTATTTTCTTCTTTCGCCAAAGATTTCGAGGATAGGTTAAGTTTTCAATATATAATTTTTGCTGATTTAAAATCAATAAATCCAGATTTTTAAGAGATTAAAGAATTTGAAAATTAAAGGGTATTTTTGAGTATGTTTACTGCAACCGCATAAACCCCGATTACACCCCGGTAAATATATTTGCGATTTCGGAAAATATAATACTCCCTCCGGGCTTGACCAGACGGTCTGGGTGAAATTCAAAAAATTTAAGAAAAAGCCTCTATAAAACATCATAAATTATCCAATTGAAGAGAATATAATATAATTAACGGTACTTGGCAGTAGGATTCGTCCTATACCACGCTGTGGTCTGAGTATAAAGACTGTTTGTTGATGGTTGTAACTATCAAAAATCTTTGACATAAACCCACCTATTATTATGTCGATCGACTCGAAATCAATTCCTGTTTTATTTATGAATGTATTTTAATGAAATTTTGTATATACCATTTTGTCGGCCTTATGGCGATCGTTATTGAAATTGTGAAAATCTCTGCATGTTCATACCTTTTCCACATAGAAATCGCCCCTCTGGGATCGACTTAAATTGTTTTAGGATCCAGATTACTCCCATTGATAAACATAGAATTTTTTATAGCTTTTTGTCAAATTATGTTTACTAGCAGATTCCAGCCCTCGAAATTCGCGAATTTTAGGAAATTTAATTTTTTCATTAAATAAAGACCCCAAAAGTATGCTAATCAATTATAGCCAATTCACAAATCAACACAAAAACAAACTCATTTTTATTACAAACACATTAACAAATTAAATAAACCCACACACATAGCATTGTATAATTTGATGTAAGTGTTAGTAGCAACTTTAAATGCAATTTAATCGGGATAAAGGAAAAATTTAAAAAATCTGTAAATCTGGTGAACAGCTAAAAAGAAATACCTTTCAAATAATATACGTTTGGTCAAAGTCGGGATAAAACGGTAGAACAAAGCATCAGTCACAAGAAATCGCCTAGCCTATTAATATTATAGATTCCTTTTTCATTTAAGTCATGTATAGGGTATCATGTAGTCTGAGTTTAACTTTCTTAATAATTTTTTTACTTGAGTACCTAAAGTAAAAGCAATGTAAAAATATATATTACTATATTTCTTTGACATATCGCTTACCCGTATGTTGAGACCATTCGAAACTAATAAAATTTTTAACTCATTCATTAATTTTAGAAATCGTTTTTACTCGCAATGGAATACTTAACCAACCTTCATATTGTTTTATATTAGCAGCTTTCGATAAAACTACTGACGTGCATGTCGTCAACACTGTAAGTGTAGAATTAGTTCAAAATTATAAAATTTTATTTAATAATTTCATAATTTTCAGGCTAAAGCGAACATTTGTATTAAAAACGATCCTAGTAAGATACACGATTCGGATCGTCCTAAAGCTTTGCCATTGCGTGCACGCCAACATCGTAAATCGAATGTAATGAACTCGGAAGAATCTTTATTAAATTCGGATGGTTTTAATCGTCCCATAACCCGAAGTATATTGTGTACCTATTCCAAGGATGTTTTTGTATACCGTACTGCCCAAGCAATGTATCGGGTTACACAACCCGAGGAATTTCTAGAACTGATGAAGATATCCAACTTAAAATTCACTATAAGAGAAGATCGTACTAGTGCATTTGCTATTACACCGAAAGCTGGTATAATTTATGTTAAGGACGTTAGGGCCTTGGAACAAGCTCCGGAAACAGTATATTTGTGAGTATTTACAATTTAAGAAAATTAAACAGAAAAACACTTTATGAATTGTGTATGAATTTCCAGTGTAAATGTCTCCTGGCACGATACTCATCAACGTTCATTTGTCATCAATATTCACCTTGTAGATGGACGTCCTGAAAATGCCACTTGTGAAAATAAAGTCAAATCGAGAAGTCAAACTTGTGCTCAAATCAAATATCCCAAACAATGTATAAGATTTTGTGGACTAGCAACAAATGGAGGAAACTGCATTTGGCGTGGCTCAAGTTCTACATTTTTTAGCCGAAATTATAATTCATGTGTGCCGAATCCAGTTTTTTGTCCTGATAACATATGTGATCCTCTCGAAGAACTTAACATGTACATTTGTCCACAAGATTGTATGCCCAGTGGAAAAATCATGGGTCCACATTCAACCAACGATAATCGAAGGGGCATACTATCAGCTTCGGGCACCTGTACTTGTGAAGATAATGGAAAATGTTTTTGTGCTCCTTTGGATGATGAAGAACCGAAACCGAAACGTAAAAGAAAGAATGAAACTAAAACCGAGAATGCTGATAAAATTGAAAATCGTATAAGAATTCATGCATCATTTAATGAATCAACACAAGATATCTTAAATTTGTCTGGTTGGGAATGTGATAAAACATGTGTGATTCTAGCAATTACTTGTCCCATGATATTCACCATACTCATTGTCTGTTTAATTGTGACCAAACGAAGTTTCACTAAACGCTCCTTGACCAAAGAGACTGACAGTAGCATCAATAAGAATAAAGATCTAGACTGTGACATTAAACATGGGGATTTACCTCTAATGCAACTGGACAATAGTTTCAAATTTGAAAGTTCTATTTCCGACACAAAATGGGAATTTCCTCGTGAATCTTTAGTTTTGGATTGTATATTAGGTGAAGGTGAATTTGGCAAGGTTATGAAGGGATATGCTACGAATATAGCCCAGAGGCCAGGCATAACTACCGTTGCAGTGAAAATGCTCAAGAAGGGAGCTAACTCTGCTGAATATATGGCATTGGCTTCTGAATTCCAACTATTGCAAGACGTGTCACATCCTAATGTTATTAAATTATTGGGAGCTTGTACAAAAGGTGATGGTCTCATGATAATCATAGAATATGCTCGTTTTGGTTCTTTACGTAGCTATTTGCGATTAAGTCGTAAAATCGAATCTGCTGGTTGTGAATTTGCAGATGGTATCGAGCCGGTAAAAGTTCGTAATATTTTAGCATTTGCTTGGCAAATTTGCAAAGGAATGACGTATTTGACTGAAATTAAGGTAAGTTTAATATTATTTCACATATTTCTTAATACTAGCAGATTCCAGCGCTCGAAATTCGAGTGCAATTTCTAGGCAGCTTTATTTTTCAACTTAGCCAATTCATAAACCAACATTTTTATGGTTTATTATTATTGTGAATGAAGATAACAAACTCATTAACAAACACATTAACAAATTTAATAAAACAACATAGCATATGAATAATTTTATGTATGTGTTAGTAGCAACTTTAAATGTAATTTACTCAAAACAAAGGAAAAAATTTAAAGATCTGTAAATCTGCAAAACGGCTAAAAAGAAATACCTTTCAAATAATATACGTTTGGTCAAAATCGCCTAGCCTTTTAATATTATAGATGAGTATTTCGAAACTATCAAAAATTTTAATGTACTACATATGTATATGCACATACATACTTTCGTTGGTCTAATAGCTATTTTTTACGATGTTATTTAATTATCAGTTAATCAATTAATCTAAAAATAATTTTAATCTCGCGTTAAGCGGTTAATCTTTAATCTAACTAAATATCGGTATCATTTAAAATTTGTATGTAAATATGGCAATGTTTGCAAATTTCTCAAAGAAAAAGAAAATAATGAAATTAACTTAAAATAGATTTAATATAAAATAATTTAATAGAGTTAAAAGAAATTGTTTTTATTTCAAAATAAAAAAGTATTACAAAACGTGATATTACCTTTTCACTGTCTTCAAAAAAAGTTTCCGCATAAAACGTGTTGAAGTTCAGATTATAAGTTTCTTATTTAATCAAGCTAAAAACCAATAGTTCTCCGAACAATAAATGACTAATTATTCCAATACAGATCAACAATACATAACAATAACATACAACACATGAGATACAATGTATTTGTGTAATCTGTTAAGATTTCACATGCCATTACAGTTCCATCTAGAGGACAATGGCAAAAACAAAGAGCTGTTCACTTTACAAGACTTGTAATTGATCTGGCTATGTCAATGTAGAGAAAGCTAAAAACTAGAAAAGCTCAGCTTGTTCATACAAACTCTCGTATATAAAAAAAGAAAAACATTTCTCATGTTCTTTTCTTTCAAATGTTGAGTTAAATAGTTGATTAAGCATGAGTTGAAGTAATTGGCAGAAGGATGCTGACGATGAACAAGTCACTTTGTTCGAAAGTAGCTACTCCATCTAGCGCTGTCTTCAATTTTTTTTTCTAATATTTCTCTTACATTACAAAAATTATTATCTTTCTTTCATTAGAAAAATATATAAATGATCTTAAACCGAACAATAAATAACTAATTATTCCAATACAGATCAACAATACATAACAATAACATACAACACATGAGGTACAATGCATTTGTGTAATCTGTTAAGATTTCACATGCCATTACAGTTCAATCTAGAGGACAATGGCAAAAACAAAGAGCTGTTCACATTACAAGACTTGTAATTGATCTGGCTATGTTAATGTAGAGAAAGCTAAAAATTAGAAAAGCTCAGCTTGTTCATACAAACTCTCGTATATAAAAAAAGAAAAACATTTCTCATGTTCTTTTCTTTCAAATGTTGAGTTAAATAGTTGATTAAGCATGAGTTGAAGTAATAGGCAGAAGGATGCTGACGATGAACAAGTCGCTTTGTTCGAAAGTAGCTACTCCATCTAGCGCTGTCTTAAATTTTTGTTTCTAATATTTCTCTTACATTACAAAAATTATTATCTTTCTTTCATTAGAAAAATATATAAATGATCTTAAACCGAACAATAAATGACTAATTATTCCAATACAGATCAACAATACATAACAATAACATAAAAAACAAGTAAAAATTATAGTCGGTCTAGACCGACTATACGATACCCTATACCATGCGTTTAGAGACCCTATCTCTCAGGCCCAACTAACTGGATATAGAAAATAAGCATAAACCAGATTTGAGTGGGATTTTTATTAATTTTTTTGGCTGCAGATATGAAAAAGTTCATATCGGATGCTATATCTATATGGGGACTAGGCCCAAAAATGGACCGATCCTGACCATGTTTGGTAAAGTCTCTTTTATTTTGTAAAAATATATACAAACAAAATTTGAAAGGAATCCGTGCAATATTTTTGTTTTTTGATAGATTTAAGTGAAGATCGGGAAGCAGCTCTATATGGGGCCTATGACTAAGAGTTGGCCCATAGAGATCATTTTTGGACTACTGATTAATGGATGTAATATACACATGCAAACCCAATTTGACGACAATTTGGATCTTATGGCAATTTATGTCGATTTTATAGGGGTCATTTGTATCGGGGCTAGGTCTGAACATGGACCGATTTTCACCAATTTCAATAGCGTTCATCCCATGGCCGATAAAAGCTTATATACCAAATTTCATCAAAATATATTCATATTTGCGACCTGCAGTTTGATTACAAGCTTTACATGGACACACAGACGGACGGACGGACGGACGGACGGACATCGTTAAATCGAATCAGAAAGTGATTCTGATTCGATCGGTATAATAAAAGATGGGTCTAGTTCAAATATTTTTGGTACAAACAGCAGCACAAAGTCATTATACCCAAACCACATAGTGGTATAGGGTATAATAACTTTTATTTTTGCTCGAAAAATAAATATCAAAATAAACTTTTATTATACCCTATACCACTATGTGGTTTGGGTATAATGACTTTGTGCTGCTGTTTGTAACAACCAAAAATATTTGACCTAGACCCATCTTTAATTATACCGATCGAATCAGAATCACTTTCTGAGTTGATTTAACAATGTCCGTCCGTCCGTCCGTCCGTCCGTCCGTATGTGTGTCCATGTAAAGCTTGTAATCAAACTGCAGGTCGCAAATATGAATATATTTTGATGAAATTTGGTATATAAGCTTTTATCGGCCATGGGATGAACGCTATTGAAATTGGTGAGAAGCGGTCCATGTTCAGACCTAGCCCCCATACAAATTACCCATATGAAATCGACATAAATTGCCATAAGATCCAAATTGTCATATAGATCTTACTCAAATTGGGTTTGTATGCATTCATTACATCCACTAATGAGTAGTCCAAAAATGATCCCTTTGACCCCATATAGAGCTGCTTCCCGATCTTCACTTAAATCTATTAAAAAACAAAAATATTGCACTGATTCTTTTCAAATTTTGTTTGTACATATTTTTGCAAAATACAAGAGACTTTACCAAACATGATCAGGATCGGTCCATTTTTGGACCTAGTCCCTTTATAGATATAGCATCCGATATGAACTTTTTCATATCTGCAGCCAAAAAAATTAATAAAAATCCCACTCAAATTTGGTTTTTGCTTATTATCAATGTCCAGTTAGTTGGGCCTAAGAGATAGGGTTTCTAAACGCATGGTATAGGGTATCGTATAGTCGGTCTAGACCGACTATAATTTTCTTACTTGTTTTTTTTTTTTTTTTTGAATAATGTAGTCCCTAGATCGTTAATCGTTTTTCATTATAAAGCTTTAGATACTTTATACGTACTTCTACCTTGAGTTTAAATTTGTAGTATGGAACTCTAGACAATTCGACAGAGTTAAGAAACTCGGTTAGGTATGAGGTGCAATGCACTTCGTCTATAACGAAATATTCATTCATGTGACAAGCATTTTATGGATAATCTGGGCTATAGTTTTATTTTTTATTTCTGGATAAACTTTAAGAACAAGAAATTTTCAGAAAAAAATATATTACTAGTAGGGATTTTGCATATAAATGCTGGAAAATGTTCAAAATCACTGATCTACATACGGAATATGTAAATGCTCGAAGAGAAGTGAACAGGATAATGAAAAGTGCTAAATCCGAGTTCTATTCTTGTTGTTTTTCATCTGCTGCTGGAACTAAGAAAACTTGGAGAACTATACGAGAAATTGGGATTGGAAAATCATCGTAATTAGTGTCTAATGAAATAGATGTAGATAAAATAAATGAATCAATCTTTCACGAATGTCCCTAATATTACTTCAAATATGAACTTTTAAGATCAAAGAGAAATTTAAAATGTTAAATCTGTTTTCGGGCTTGATAACAATCATCCTAAATTTTTAAAATTAGTTTACAGTATACGCTGATATTTACAACGTATATATTTGATAACATAATTCCAAAAAGTATATACCCGCAAAGTTGGAAAACTAACAACGATTATTGTTCAATTGCATTACTACCTATAGTTTTTAAACGATTTATTAATCGATAAATTACTAAACACAATGATAATTATTTACTGTCAAAATGGCAATCAGGTTTCCGACCCAAGCATAGTGAATCTTTTTTCGTCTTCCTTGACCATTCCAAAGTGTTTCACATGGTGGATCATGAGGTTCTTTGCTTTAAATTACTCAAAATTGTATCCCTGGTCTATTCGTTTGTTGTCTTCATATCTTTTAGATCGTAGCCAGTCAGTTTTTGTAAACAATAAAACCTCACGTGTATTGCCACGACCTCTACATTACCATACAAGTGAATGATTGTTCTGCAATCTACACACATATATGCGATGAGGTGCAGTTCTATATACTCGTAACTAGTGGCATGATTAGCATAAATGATTACGTTGGAAAATTAAATGAAAATCTTAATAACATTTATATATGGACAAGTGTAAATGGTTTATGCCTAAACCCCTCTAAGTCAAAGTGTCTGATTATTGCAAGGAGAACAATGACACTGCCATTTGAAGCTTTGACTATGCCAGGGGTCGGCAACCATTGGAGCCAAAAATTACAATTTACAAAATTTCAAAGTTTTTAAAGAGCCATAAAATTTTTTCTTGCCAACAATAAAAAGTACTCGCATAATTGAAGTTTTTGGATAAAAATAACTAATCTATTCATAGAAAACATATCTATTTATATATGTAGCAAAGAAATTCAATGGGAGCGTTGGCTTTGCATGGTTTTAGAAAGTTTGGATAAATTTGGCTCATAACTTGTTGTTTAAAGTTTCAAACACGACTCTAAATTTTCATTTGTTAATTGGCTTCTTACTTTACTTTAAATAATATTCACGCAAGAAAACGCTTGCTCATACGAATATATCGATGCGAGGTTAGTCAGCACTCCAAATGTCAACTTCTTCACCTCACTGTTGCAATCTGGAAGGCTATTCCGAATATAAGTGCTATTCCGTCGAATATAAGTGCCTCAACTCGCGGCATTTCTTTTAAAGCTGCCCAAGTCTTTCAACTAGCTTTTCAACTCTGTAAATATTCCACTCCACAAAGCTTTACTTTTTAAAGCAATCAGTTGTATTTCTAGAGATCCAGTATCAATTCCAAATGGCTCAATGTGGATTTCGTTACTATTTGTGTTGAGAGGATTTATTATGAATGCTAGAATTGTTTTGTTGGTTTTGAATTGCTCAAATCTGTCAGAATTTTCATCTTTAATTTTTTTTATAACTGTGCTGAAGTAATTCGTGTCAACATTTGCACTTGTTTTATCGCGATATTGCTTTAGAAATTGAAAATGATGTTATTTACCGCTCTGAATATCTTCTGCAAAAAGAATTAATTTATCTTCAAAATGAACCAATTCTTCACCCAAAACATAGGGTGGGTTTCCTCTCATTGCAGTTTCAGATTAAGCTCCACCATAAAGTAAAATGATTAATGCCTTTTTCATTTAGGAATATATTTATTTCATTCTAGCACAAAGCAAAACATTTCAACTCCTTACCTTGGGAAAGCCATCGCACTTTGTTATAAAGAAGGAGGTCGGAATAGCGAGTCTCCATTTCGTTTAAGAATTCTTTAAACTGAGGATGGTAGGGTGATTTTAAAAAGATGCTGTTAACAATCTTGATTACCAAATTCATGATCTCAACTATTTCGGCCGAAAATTTTAGACACAAAACGCACCTTGGTGTATTATGCAGTGAAACATAAGAATTTCGTGGTATATTTTGCTCTGACGAACCGTTTTTGCCCCTTTATTTTTCCTGTCATACTTCTGGCTCCATCAGTTGCTACTGAAACGGTTTTATTTAAATCGATATTATTGTCTAAAGTCAACTTTGCACGTCATTCGCTATATCTTCCCCTCTAGTTTGTCCCGAGAGCGGTAGCTAGAATCCTAGAAGTTCTTCATTTGGACCTTAGGAAGACATATAATTGACAAAAACGGCAATTTGTGCCGTGTCTTTTATGTCGCAAGACTCACCTATAGCAAGTGATAAGGCAGAAGAGAATTGAATATCATCCATCTGCAAATACGTTACATTCTATCTGTTTTAGAATATAGTGGCAAATCTTTGAATTTGTTTCAAGATTTCTGGGTTGTTTTTGAAATCACGAAACAGTTCTTTAGATTCACGTATGAAGCAATCTTTGACATACTCACCATCTGTGAATGGTTTGCCTTTTTTGCAATTTTTAGTGATACCGCGAAGCTTGCCAGATTAACATTACTTGAAGATTGCGTCCAGTTACTTAACATAGGACTTGATTGCTGTTTTTGTTTTTGGAGCTCGTCGACAGACTTTTTTCGTCGGCTGGATATTTACTTACAAACTGAGTATGTTTTTTAGTGAAGTGTCTCTCAAAATTTGATTTCTTATTGTGTGCCAGTTTTTCGTGGCAAACAAGACAAGTAGAGTACAAGTGGCTGAGAGATAGAATCGATTCAGAGTATTTTTTAAATGTTTTTTTTTTTTATAAAATAAATAATATTTGCATATGGAACTAAAGAGTCGCTGCTTCACATCCAAGGAGCCACATGTGGCTCGCGAGCCGCAGATTGCCGACCCCTGAAAATTTAAATCGTTACAACAACTAAAAATCTAGGTATTAGTTTCAACGATAATCTTACATCGACTAATCATATTTCTCAATGCTTAAAACTTTATGGAATACAAAACATATAACCCTCATAAAATTCGAATTTTATTTGCAAAAACATATCTTATACCAACTCAACTATACGGATGCAAGCACTTATTTTAAGAGTTCAGACCTAGTCCCCATACAAATGACCCCTATGAAATCGACTTAAATTGCCATAAGATCCAAATAATCATATAGATCTAGTTCAAATTGGGTTTGTCAGTTGTACAAAAATAAACCCCATATGGCAGTTCTTTGTCATAGCCCCCATATAAAGCTGCTGCTTTTCAATTAAATATCTCAAAAAACAAAAATATTGCACAGTTTTTTCTCAAATTTGGTTGGTATATATTTTTCCAAATTATAAGTGACTTTACCAAATATGCTCAGGATCGGTCCATTTGTCGACCTAGTCCCCATATAAATATAGCTTCCGATATGAACTTTTTTATATCTGCAGCCAAAAAAAAAATTAATAACAATGCCACTTAACTTTGGTTTATGCTTATTTTCTATATCCAATTAGTTGGGCCTAAGAGATAGGGTTTCTAAACCCATGGTATAGGGTATCGTATAGTCGGTCTAGACCGACTATAATTTTCATACTTGTTTTTATTTGATTTTTATTTTAAATTATTTGGCTTATTTTTATTTTTATGTTTAATCTTTCATTATTTTTTATTTTTCTTCAAAATTATTTAATATTTTTATATTTACATTTTATTATTTTTAAAAACCAATTTTTTTAAAATTTCTATTCCAATTCAATATAAAACTCCTATACTTTAACTAAAGGATTATACAGTCAGTCAATAAAGTTTGTATGCAAACTATAAATCATAATTCAATTCAAAATTTTTCGCCCACCCTGTATTACCTTACCGTCTTTATTTTTCTGTTTTGTTGTTTATTATGTTAGCTTCCAGCATCTAGTTAGAATAACCAGTTTTTAAAGCACCGTTACATTTGCAAGCAATTGTTTTTCTGATTGATGTAAAAATATAGTCAATAAAGTTTGTATGCAAAACGCACAGTTAATTCCGGTCTTTGCGTGTAAGGTGATAAAGTTAACTTCAGAACAATTATTTTATATTTTGATTAGGTTTTACATTGTTTTTATATTTGAAAAAAATACATTAAAAATATACATCAAATAGCAGCAATGGCACCACGGGGCAAATAATTGTCTTCGGATCTCAGAGAAGTGATAATGAAACTCTACCTGGAACACAAAACTCAAAGACAAATAGCCGAATTGGTTGGAAAAAGTCATACAACCGTCCAAAAAACAATAGAAAGGTACAGAAGGCAAGGAAATAATAATAACAAGCCAAGATCTGATCGGCCAACCACATTCACACCCAGTGAGAAACGAATTATCGTGGGCAATATGCAGAAAAATTCGAAAATTTCTGCACCAAAACTACAGATGGAAATTGAAAATGAGGTGGGAAAAGTTTGTATTACAGCAACAATTCGTAAAGTATTCCATTCGGCTGGATACCATAACCGTCATATTTGCAAAAAGCCGTTTGTAAGCCCAATAAATCGAAAAATGTTTTTTTTTTTTATAAAATAAATAATATTTGCATATGGAACTAAAGAGTCGCTGCTTCACATCCAAGGAGCCACATGTGGCTCGCGAGCCGCAGATTGCCGACCCCTGAAAATTTAAATCGTTACAACAACTAAAAATCTAGGTATTAGTTTCAACGATAATCTTACATCGACTAATCATATTTCTCAATGCTTAAAACTTTATGGAATACAAAACATATAACCCTCATAAAATTCGAATTTTATTTGCAAAAACATATCTTATACCAACTCAACTATACGGATGCAAGCACTTATTTTAAGAGTTCAGACCTAGTCCCCATACAAATGACCCCTATGAAATCGACTTAAATTGCCATAAGATCCAAATAATCATATAGATCTAGTTCAAATTGGGTTTGTCAGTTGTACAAAAATAAACCCCATATGGCAGTTCTTTGTCATAGCCCCCATATAAAGCTGCTGCTTTTCAATTAAATATCTCAAAAAACAAAAATATTGCACAGTTTTTTCTCAAATTTGGTTGGTATATATTTTTCCAAATTATAAGTGACTTTACCAAATATGCTCAGGATCGGTCCATTTGTCGACCTAGTCCCCATATAAATATAGCTTCCGATATGAACTTTTTTATATCTGCAGCCAAAAAAAAAATTAATAACAATGCCACTTAACTTTGGTTTATGCTTATTTTCTATATCCAATTAGTTGGGCCTAAGAGATAGGGTTTCTAAACCCATGGTATAGGGTATCGTATAGTCGGTCTAGACCGACTATAATTTTCATACTTGTTTTTATTTGATTTTTATTTTAAATTATTTGGCTTATTTTTATTTTTATGTTTAATCTTTCATTATTTTTTATTTTTCTTCAAAATTATTTAATATTTTTATATTTACATTTTATTATTTTTAAAAACCAATTTTTTTAAAATTTCTATTCCAATTCAATATAAAACTCCTATACTTTAACTAAAGGATTATACAGTCAGGCAATAAAGTTTGTATGCAAACTATAAATCATAATTCAATTCAAAATTTTTCGCCCACCCTGTATTACCTTACCGTCTTTATTTTTCTGTTTTGTTGTTTATTATGTTAGCTTCCAGCATCTAGTTAGAATAACCAGTTTTTAAAGCACCGTTACATTTGCAAGCAATTGTTTTTCTGATTGATGTAAAAATATAGTCAATAAAGTTTGTATGCAAAACGCACAGTTAATTCCGGTCTTTGCGTGTAAGGTGATAAAGTTAACTTCAGAACAATTATTTTATATTTTGATTAGGTTTTACATTGTTTTTATATTTGAAAAAAATACATTAAAAATATACATCAAATAGCAGCAATGGCACCACGGGGCAAATAATTGTCTTCGGATCTCAGAGAAGTGATAATGAAACTCTACCTGGAACACAAAACTCAAAGACAAATAGCCGAATTGGTTGGAAAAAGTCATACAACCGTCCAAAAAACAATAGAAAGGTACAGAAGGCAAGGAAATAATAATAACAAGCCAAGATCTGATCGGCCAACCACATTCACACCCAGTGAGAAACGAATTATCGTGGGCAATATGCAGAAAAATTCGAAAATTTCTGCACCAAAACTACAGATGGAAATTGAAAATGAGGTGGGAAAAGTTTGTATTACAGCAACAATTCGTAAAGTATTCCATTCGGCTGGATACCATAACCGTCATATTTGCAAAAAGCCGTTTGTAAGCCCAATAAATCGAAAAATGAGACTCGTATTCGCAAAACAATGTGATACAGCCGCCCAAAGCTTTTGGAACACCATTATTTTTTTGGACGAAAGCGAATTCGGATCAGATGGACGAGCCAAGGTATGGCGAATACTCAATTCTGAGCTTGAACCACATAATATGATGAGCACAGTCAAAGACGGTGGTGAATCAGTACTCGTTTGGGGGTGTATGGCTGCCTCTGGAGTGGGTAAACTTGTTTTTATAGATGGTATAATGGATCGGTTTGTCTATTTAAACATTTTTAAAAATAAATTGCATATAAGTGGTGCTAAACTTGGGATTGCCGAGTCACTTGTGTTCCAGCAAGACAACGATCCAAGCACACATCGCTTATTGTCAAAGAGTGGTTCCTCTATAAAGTAAAAAACAACTTAAAACCCCACCCCAGTCGCCCGATATTAATCCTATTGAGCACTTGTGTGTCCACCTGAAGCGCCAAATCAGAAAACATGATATAAGATGCAAAGCAGACTTGAAAAGGGCCCTTTTAGAAGAGTGGGAGAAAATACCACTGAGCGTTACCACGGACCTGGTGTCATCGATGCAAAACCGTCTAAAAGCAGTCATAGCAAATAAAGGCTTTCCAACTAAGCATTGAACAGTGGATAATTAACTGTTGAACCTATGAAAAAAAATACCTTTTCTTGACTTAGATTTGCATACATCCTATTTTGACATATTTTTGAGGATATTTTCCTTTAAGTTGTTGTTATTTGAAGACGTTAAGTTTCTCTTTGTTTTTTTTTTTTTTTTTTTTGTTTCGACTTAAAATTTCCTATATTTTCTTTTAAAAAATTAGATTTTCTTTCATCGTTGTACAGTGAATATATATTTTTTGATGTTGTAAGGATAAGCTACTCTCTTGCATACAAACTTAATTGATTGACTGTAAGTCTGTTGTATGTGAAATCATATAAAAAAAATAAATAAATAAATAAATTACAAAATCCTTTCGGGAACGACACTTCGTTCACGTTCTTCTTTGCTTGTAACTTAACTATAACGATTTCTTCGGCTAATATATTTCCTAATGTTGCAAGTAGAGGCTTCTGTTTATGCTAACTTAAGTAGCAATTTTAGAGCAGAGGGGACATTCCTACCACCTTCTAGTAAAGTTGCCGTTTTGCCTCAGTACTCTCGCAACGGCGCATATTCTTTACTATTGCTTGGTTTTTGGATCAGCAAAACCCTTTTATTATGAAAGAGCATTCGAATGCAATAACATTAAGTTAGAAACAAAAAAAACATCATAGCGGTTTTCGGTGGAAGGTACGATCAGTGCACTACCAAATGTGTAACGGCTCTTTATACTCGTAACACACATTTTTTTAGATCGTCTTCAGTGAATAATTGGAACTCACGGGGAAAAACTGTTCCATACGAAAAGTTTATATTGTAACAGATATTAACAATAGTAACAATTAAACATAGTTAAGTTAAACTCTTGATTTTTAACGCTATATTCAAATAGTTTAAAAGTTATTAGTGTTTAAAAATACGAGTTTTTAGCTGTAGATATTTAATTTATTTAAAAAATTTGTAATACTTTTAGTTAGGAGTTCATTTGGGAAAGTCAAATATATTTCAATAAAAAAAATTTGTGCAAAATTATAAATAATTTAATTTCGTTTATTTTACAGTTGGTTCATCGCGACTTAGCAGCTCGAAATATACTCCTATCCGAAGGCAAAATATGTAAAGTATCTGATTTTGGTTTAACTCGTGATGTTTATGAAGACGATGCCTATTTGAAAAGATCAATGGATAAAGTTCCAGTTAAATGGATGGCTCCAGAATCATTGGCTGATCATGTTTATACTACCAAATCCGATGTCTGGGCATTTGGCGTTCTTTGCTGGGAACTGATTACACTAGGAGCCTCACCCTACCCTGGTATACCGCCACAAAGCTTATATAATTTACTTAAAAATGGGTATCGTATGGAGAAGCCAGAAAACTGTTCCGATGACATGTGAGTGGATTTAATAAATTGTTTCACTCGTTTGCCCATATAATTATTAAAATTTCTATTGCAGTTACAACATTATAAAGTCCTGCTGGACTGATGATCCAAATGCCAGACCCTCCTTTAAATATTTAGCCTCAGAATTTGAAAAACTTTTAGGTAACAATGCAAAATATATTGAATTGGAAACCAATGCCTTTTCCAATCCTATTTACTGTCTCGAAGAAGATATTTCAAATGAAGCCACCAATATGGAACTTTCAGATTTGACAAAATTAAACACCCAAAAATGTGGTGATCTCGATTCATTGGATCATTTGTGGAGACCACCTAAAATTAATTATGATCTACAAGATTGCTGCAATAACCGTGATACGGCTACATTTTCTAGTAATTTCCTACCACCACCAGGATATGATATGCCACGACCTCTAATAGAAGCTCATACAACAGAACAAAGATTACGTTATGAAAATGATCTCAGATTCCCGCTTAACATACGCAAATCATCATTTGGTGCAACATCGAACAATATACAGGAATTATATTCAAGACCTGTCAAACGAGGTCATTCATATATGGATATGACCAATAAAACACTAATAACTGATAATTTAGATAATGATGATTTCATAAAACACATCTCAAAGACAATTTCTTTTCGATTTTCAAGTCTATTGAATCTTAACGAACAAGACGACAGTTTAGCTTAATTAATTGCCAATCCGCTGCACAATGTTAAAAATGTCGGAAACTGTTTCATTGTTTGGGAACTTTATTCAAAATTATCTCATTTACTCCATTTTTGGATAAAATTTTGTACCAATTTTAGTTTTATTTAAAGAAGACTGTTTTAATTTTTTGATAACGTTTTAGTTTAATTGTTGGTTAGTGTTAAATATTATTATTTTTTAATTAAGTTTTGTTTTTATGTAAAACATTAAATTTCAAATACTCTTTAACTTGATTTAAATTATTTATTGGCCGATCGAAGTCTGCATATCTGAGGCTTTTTAATGTTATCGTAACCGATATGAAGAAACATAAATTTTTAGAAAAAGTTCGAATAATGATGACATCACTTTCCTTAAATAGCTAATTTAACACGTAGTTATAGTTATCTGATCTCAATAAATATAATTATACACATGTTTTATATATTTATTTTAAAAAAATTATCATTTTAAATTTCCGTATTTACTTAGCATAAATATCGTAAATAGCTCCTTCGCTTCAGGGTATTTTATAATTTATAAAACTCTAACGTTAATCGTATTTTGAAATAACGTTGTTTATTTTAGTAGAAAAGTTTAAATTTCTATGCTAGGTTTTAGCCACCATATCAAACCCTTCGAAAACAGGACATACTATTAGTATGCCAACACTGTACATTAGAGTGCGACGTTTTGTATGGGACCATTAAAAAAGTAAGATGTACCCGCATGAAATAGTATCTAGACATATTTTAATGTGTTTTCTAAAATATTTCGACTATAGATATCAACAACACAGTGCAAATGCCATTCTGGGGAGCTGAGAAATTCCAAGTCAGGGTGAAAGTACTAGACCAATATAGTAAAACCTCCAAAGGGTTTGGCGTTCTCAATGATTGCTCATTTAAATATTCAGCAAATAGCAAAAAAAGTTGGACTAATTATTTTATCGAATTAAATCTTCAAAAAAATGTAACTTTTCCCTTGTTTAATCAATTTTTTGAATAACATAACATATTCAGGGCGTATAATTATTATTTATTAATATTAAATCAAAAATCAGTATTTTTTTATTCTATTTTTTACATGGGTATATTAATAAAAATTATTTATTTAAGCCTTAGCTATAATTTTGCTGAAAAATGAAATGAGAAATAATTAGTGGCTCTTGAGTTATAGTTGAAAAAATAAGCAAACTACATAAATAAATATATGCTTTCTTCTTCTTTACCACGCACCATTTAACCAAAAATTAAAATTGCATATTAATTACAGTAGTAATTGCAATATGTCTGAAAAATGACGATAAATCAAACAAACAAAAAAAATTTTCTTCGCTTCAAAGCGTCATCTCAAATATATGTAAAGTGCATATGTAGGTATGTACAAAAACCGTACATCACATATGACAACTCTTACGAAAACTGAGAATAGTGGGAATTAGAAGTATAAATGCAAAAAATATTCAAAAATTCAAAAATAACGATTGTTTGTTTGGACAGAGTTGTATCTTCTGAAATTAATACAAAGTAAAGCTGTATGGTAGGAAAACTGAAAACTAACCACACTGCTCGTAGGCCTGACTTTAGGTGAGTGTGTTAAAGCGCTGACCAAAAAGTGCAAGTACGAGTGTATGTGAAGGTTCACGGTTCAAAACCGCACGGCCGCCCTAAGTAGAAAAAATTTTCATATAGAAACAACCTATTCAATTAAAACATAACAATTATCACAATGTTCAATAAATCGCTGATGAAGGCTGAAATGCCAGAAACCGGTCCGATTAAGAATACAGTGCAGTTATGAATTTTTGAAATATATGCTTTCTTCTTCTTTACCACGCACCATTTAACCAAAAATTAAAATTGCATATTAATTATGGTAGTAATTGCAATATGTCTGAAAAATGACGATAAATCAAACATACATAAATAAAAGTTTGGCCTGAGAACGCCAAACCCTTTGTAGGTTTTACTATACTGGCCTAGTACTTTCACTCTGACTTGGAATTTCTAAACCGTGCTGTACATTTTTTTAAAGAGATTTAAAAACTCTTCGATTCTGCATCAAAACATGAAAAGCTGCCTACAGACCTAAGATAATATGATTTTCGTGTAATTTTTTCAATGATGCTTTTGAATACGATTTTCAAGTACTGGCGAAATATATTGGGATATATCATAAAATGTGTCTAGGTTTCATTTCAGGGTAGTACATCATAAACTTTGTTTAGAAGCACTCTACTGTACATACATTTATTTCACGTGTAATCTCTTTGTATAACATCGATAATTTTTTTTATATATTTATATAAGTAAATTTTAATATAGAACAATTTAATGTGTTTTTCATGCTTGCCAAATACTTGTTAGATTTAAGTTTAACTTTGTAAATATACATATTTATTTATATAATTATTAATATAATATACATATACTCGGACATGTTTATATCCATATACTTATGCCTAAATAAAGTTTATGTACATACATATTTATTTATTTATTTATTTACAATGTTTACCATCATAATAAATTATGAAGGTAAAAATATTATTTACAGAGGCACTAACGACTAAGCTTTTAGACCTAAAATTTTCTATGTCAATTTTTCGTAGCAAGTCTGGGAAACATATTTTATTCAGTAAGGTGAGTTGGGCTTAGTTTATGACATTGCAGTTAAAAATTAGATGTGGTAACATACAACTTGTACTTGTGTTGCATAAAGGGCAGTTTTCCATACGGGAGTCGTTAAAGAGATATTTATTTGTGATCAAAGTGTGTCCAAGTCTGAGCCTGGTGTATTTTTGTATATCTTTTCTTGAGACATCTGGAGGGTATATTGGCGTTGTTTTATGTGGGTTTATATTTATACCCTATACCACTATGTGGTTTGGGTATAATGACTTTGTGCTGCTGTTTGTAACTACCAAAAATATTTGACCTAGACCCATCTTTTATTATACCAATCGAATCAGAATCACTATCTGATTCGATTTAACGATGTCCGTCCGTCCGTTCGTCCGTCCGTCTGTGTGTCCATGTAAAGCTTGTAATCAAACTGCAGGTCGCAAATATGAATATATTTTGATCAAATTTGGAATCTAAGCTTTTATCGGCCATAGGATGAACGCTATTGAAATTGGTGAGAATCGGTCCTTGTTCAGACCTAGCCCACATACAAATGACCCCTATGAAATCAACATAAATTGCCATAAGATCCAAATTATCGTATAAATCTTAGTCGAATTGTGTTTGTATGTGTTTATTACATCCATTAATCAGTAGTCCAAAATGATCGCTATGGGACAACTTTTAGTCATAGGCCCCATATAGAGCTGGTTCCCGATCTTCACTTAAATCTATCCAAAAACAAAAATATTGCACGGATTCTTTTCAAATTTTGTTTGCATATATTTTTGCAAAATACAAGAGACTTTACCAAACATGGTCATGATCGGTCCATTTTTGGGCCTAGTCCCCATATAGATATAGCATCCGATATGAACTTTTTCATATCTGCAGCAAAAAAAATTAATAAAAATCCCACTAAATTAGACCGACTATAATTTTCTTACTTGTTCCCCTTGGTTCACTGTAATTTTCATTCATTCAAAACTTAGTGTTTATACCCTATACCACTATGTGGTTTGGGTATAATAACTTTGTGCTGCTGTTTGTAACTACCAAAAATATTTGACCTAGACCCATCTTTTATTATACCGATCGAATCAGAATCACTATCTGATTTGATTTAACGATGTCCGTCCGTCCGTCCGTCCGTCTGTGTGTCCATGTAAAGTTTGTAATCAAACTGCAGGTCGCAATTATGAATATATTTTGATGAAATTTGGTATATAAGCTTTTATCGGCTTTTATCATGTTCAGACCTAGCCCCCATACAAATGACCCCTATGAAATCAACATAAATTGCCATAAGATCCAAATTATCATATAAATCTTAGTCGAATTGGGTTTGTATGTGTTTATTACATCCATTAATCAGTAGTCCAAAAATGAGCCCTATGGGACAACTCTTAGTCATAGGCCCCATATAGAGCTGCTTCCCGATCTTCACTTAAATCTATCAAAAAACAAAAATATTTCACGGATTCTTTTCAAATTTTGTTTGTATATATTTTTTGCAAAATACAAGAGACTTCACCAAACATGGTCAGGATCGGTCCATTTTTGGGCCTAGTCCCCATATAGATATAGCATCCGATATGAACTTTTTCATATCTGCAGCCAAAAAAATTAATAAAAATCCCAATCAAATTTTGTTTATCTTATTTTCTATATCCAGTTAGTTGGGCCTGAGAGATAGGGTCTCTAAATGCATGGTATAGGGTATCGTATAGTCGGTCTAGACCGACTATAATTTCTTACTTGTTTCTACTGTTTGACCCAAATATACAAGTTCTGTTTGAGAAATTAGTTTAAAATATTTTAATATAAGTTAATTGCTTAAAAATAAAAAAATACAACAAAAATATCTTTTGTACTAGTTCTGAAAAATAATAGAACCAGTAACTCATCAAAGCAACATTCCCTAACATGAGGGAATGATCCGCGAGGGACTGGCAAAATTTAAAAATATTAGCTTCAGAAATTTGTACTGTTACGTAAAATTAAAAAATCTATACTCATTCTCAAATTATCCATTTCGGGAAAATAAAATACTCATTAGTACATTTTTAGGATACAAATTAACTCCATCAACTCAAATGAGGGAATGATAGTTTATCATCTTAACACTTATCAAATAAGTTTATTCAATTCCTCCTTACACACTGAAGAACTTTTACAAGATGGCTGAATTTTGTTGTACAGGCAAGTAAGAACATGTGCTCAGCACGTGTGTACTGTTTCTAGCTTTATAACAGCGCCATCTAGCTGAAAATCCTAAATTATTAATGAGCGAGGGAATGGTTTGAAACATGAGTTGCAAACCTTGTTGTCAAATAAAAATCGCATGGGAAGACAAAAAAAATTAATTACATATAAATAACCCTTCAAATCTTTATTTTAAAAAACAAAAGTCAGAAAAGCGAAGTAGTAACTGTTTATGTAAGAAATATTTATTTTTGTATTTTTAGATAGTAATGGTTGCATGTGAGGGATTGATATTTCATAGGTTGAAAAATAAAAAAAAATATTTTTTTTTAAAATTTATACAACATATTTATGAGCTAATGTAATAAAACCATGCCCAAACTATATGTTGGATAAATAAATTATTAATTTTTATGTTGAGAAAATTAAAATATCCTCCAGCTTCATCATTTTGGCCTATTTACATAGAATTACCCATTAATATTTTTAGTTGAACATTTTTTCAAAAATATTTCAAATGTCTATAACATGTATATGAAATAAATAATTCAACATTATTCATATCTTTAAAAAAAAATCATGAAAATACGCCTTTTTTAGTCTTTAAAACCTTACCCCGCCCTTAAGGCAATAATATTTTTGTGTGTTTAATTCTAAACACACTTACTAGATATTCTATCACAGTTACTATGTGTGTAATTATATTTTGCTTTAAAGTAAGGGCTTACAAGCTTAGTACAACTTACGGGACCGAATGGTAGTTTTATATCAATTTAACACATATCAAACAAGTAAGAAAATTATAGTCGGTCTAGACCGACTATACGATACCCTATACCATGCGTTTAGAAACCCTATCTCTTAGGCCCAACTAACTGGACATAGAAAATAAGCAAAAACCAAATTTGAATGGGATTTTTATTAATTTTTTTGGCTGCAGATATGAAAAAGTTCATATCGGATGCTATATCTATATAGGGACTAGGTCCAAAAATGGACCGATCCTGATCATGTTTGGTAAAGTCTCTTGTATTTTGCAAAAATATATACAAACAAAATTTGAGAAGAATCGGTGCAATATTTTAGTTTTTTAATAGATTTAAGTGAAGATCGGGAAGCAGCTCTATATGGGGTCAAAGGGATCTTTTTTGAACTACTCGTTAATGGATATAATGAACGCATACAAACCGAATTTGAGTAAGATCTATATGACAATTTGGATCTTATGACAATTTATGTCGATTTCATAGGTGTCTTTTGTATGGGGGCTAGGTCTGAACATGGACCTATTCTCACCAATTTCGATAGCGTTCATCCCATGGCCGGTAAAAGCTTACATACCAAATTTCATCAAAATATATTCATATTTGCGACCTGCAGTTTGATTACAAGGTTTACATGGACACACAGACGGACGGACGGACGGACGGACATTGTTAAATCAACTCTGAAAGTGATTCTGATTCGATCGGTATAATTAAGGATGGGTCTAGGTCAAATATTTTTGGTTGTTACAAACAGCAGCACAAAGTCATTATACCCAAACCACATAGTGGTATAGGGTATAAAAACATACAGTTCATAAGGAACGCAATACATTTTAAAAAGGCCATTTTTATACCCTATACCACTATGTGGTTTGGATATAATGACTTTGTGCTGCTGTTTGTAACTACCAAAAATATTTGACCTAGACCGATCTTTTATTATACCGATCGAATCAGAATCACTAGCTGATTCGATTTAACGATGTCCGTCCGTCCGTCCGTCCGTCCGTCCGTCCGTCCGTCCGTCCGTCCGTCTGTGTGTCCATGTAAAGCTTGTAATCAAACTGCAGGTCGCAAATATTAATATATTTAGATGAAATTTGGTATATAAGCTTTTACCGGCCATGGGATGAACGCTATCGAAATTGGTGAGAATCGGTCCATGTTAAGACCTAGCCCCCATACAAATGACCCCTACGAAATCAACATAAATTGCCATAAGATCCAAATTATCACATAAATCTTAGTCAAATTGGGCTTGTATGTATTAATTACATCCATTAATCAGTAGCCCAAAAATGATTCCTATTGGACAACTCTTAGTTATAGCCCTCATATAACCCCGCTTCCCGATCTTCGCTTAAATCTATCAAAAAACAAAAATATTGCACAGATTTTTCTCAAATTTGGTTTGCATATATTTTTTCAATATATAAGTGACTTTACCAAATATGGTCAAGATCGGTCCATTTTTCGACCTAGTCCCCATATAAATCTAGCACCCGATATGAACTTTTTCATATTTGCGGCAAAAAAATTAATATCAATGCCACTCACATTTGAGTTTATGCTCATTTTCTATATCGAATTAGTTGGACCGAAAGATAGGGTCTCTAAACCATGGTATAGGGTATCATATGGTCCGTCTAGACCGACTATAACTTTCTTACTTGTTAATTTTTATAATTATTCTCTTATTAAATTATTTTTTTAATTTTTAATTTATACCTATGTTCCACTTTTAAACATTGGAGTGGCTCAGCACTGGGGTCTAATTTGCGCAGTCGCAAGCGAACGTATTTTTATTTGATCGTGCAAATTTTTGTACTTTTGGGATTTTCTTATACGATAAGGAATAATATTTGATGAAATTTCTGATTTTGGGATTCGATAACGAGTGATCTTTCGAATGCACCATTGCGAAATTTTACTCGTTAGCAGAATAGCATGCGAAAAGAAGTTTTTTCTTAAGTGAAAAAAAATGTTAGTGCAAATAAATATAATATACTAGCTGTTTTTACCCGGTCTTGCCCGGGATAAAAAGGCCTTTGACTTGAAAAATGGTTCACTATGCTTACCAGGCGCTGAGTACTTAGTCCCCAATTAACAAATTCCCCAATAAAATGAACTTTCTCCCCAAAAATTTGTATGGGCAGTAAATTCATTTTTTATTTCAATTCAAAATTTTTTGATTTTTTAATTTAGAAGTTTTTTATAAGATGCTGCAGCAAAAATGCTTCAAAAATAAGTTGCGAAACCGCTTTAAGTTTTTTTTTAAAGTTTATTTATAAACATCAAATATAACGGAATCGTTTCCAAATTAAAGGAATCGGAACTTTTAAAAATTGAATTACTTCATTCAATAAGTGATCATCATTGAGCAGAGACGTCAAATTCAAGTTTCAGAAACGAAAGACTAATGCGACGTTTAATATTGTGTCGCAAGGTTTCTTTAAGCAACTGCTTATAGTATATGTGTGGCCTATTTTGATCAACAGGTAATTATATCACATAGATAAAATTTTTCATACGACATTTCACTAAGCTATATTCCGCGAGCGAGTCGCGTCCGCTTCCGCGCGTTTGGCAGCCACACCCGTGCTGCCGCGCAGTTGTTGTCAACTTATTTTAATCGCCAAAATATATTTCTCATATCATTGCGATATTTTAGCTGAGCTGTGTTCCGCGAGCGCGTCGCGTCCGCGTCCGCGAGCCGCTTCCTCGCAGCTACTACCCTTGCTGCCGCTTAGTCCTCGTTAACTTATTTTAATCCCTAAAACATATTTTTAGAGCATTGCGATATTTTAGCTGAGCTGTGTTCCGAGAGCGCGTCGCGCCCGCATCCGTTGCGTCCGCGTACGCGCGCGCGTGCCGCTTACTCGCAGCTACTAACCTCGCTGCCGCTTAGTTCTCGTTAACTTATTTTAATCCCTAAAACATATTTTTCAGAGCATTGCGATATTTTAGCTGAGCTGCGTTCCGAGAGGGCGTCGCGTCCGCATCCGTCGCATCCGCGTCCGCGCACCGCTCACCGCTTCCGCGTATTTGGCAACCACACCTGTGCTGCTGCGCAGCTGTTGCGAACTTATTTTAGTTGTCAAAATATATTTTTCAGATCATTCCGATATTCTAGCTAAGCTGTATTCGCCGTGCGCGTAGCTTCCGCGAAACGAAATGATGCTATTGAAAAGAATACTCATTTTAAATGCATTTATTGAAGGACATATCTTGAGAGCAGTATGCAAATGTTTACTAAAATAAATATTTAACAAAATTCATTATGCGACCTTCCCTGGAGCAGAGAGATCGTGTGTACCAAATTTCACAGAATTCCGTTGAAAAATAAAAATTTGTTAGCGAACAAATATACCAAAAAACAAAATGAATTGTATACAAAAAGTGGGCGGTAAAGTAGGCGTGGCCGGTACGAAGCATATGGCGACCTTTCCTGGAGTAGATATCGTGTGTACCAAATTTCACAGAATTCCGTTGAAAAATAAAAATTTGTATAGCAAACAAATATACCAAAAAACAGAAAACGAATTGTATACAAAAATTGGGCGCAGAAGTAGGCGAGGCCGGTAAGAATCATATGGCGACCTTTCCTGGAGTACGGAGATCGTGTGCAGCAAAATTCAGAGAAATCCGTTGAAAAATAAAAATTTGTATACCGAACAAATATACCAAAAAGCACAAAATGAGTTTTATATAAAAAGTGGGCGTAAAAGTAGGCGTGGTCGATAAAAAGTATATGGTAATCTTAGCTGGAGTACGGGGATCGTGTGTGCATTATTTCAGAGAAATCTGTTAACAAATAAAAATTTGTATAGTGAACAAATATGAATAAAACAGAAAATGAATGTTACATAAAAAGTGGGCGTAAAAGTAGGCGTGGCCGGTAAAAAGTATATAGCGACCTTTCCTGGGGTATAGAGATCGTGTGTACAGAATTTCAGGAAAATCCGTTGAAAAATAAAAATTTGTATAGCGGTCAAACAAACAAACAAATAAACAAACAAACAAACAAACAGAAGATGAATTTTATATATATAGATTTGAAGAAAATAATAATTTTAGTCACTTTAGGTCAAAAATAAAAAAAAAAAATAAATAATAAAATTTTTAAATATATTTTTAAATTTTACGCGTAGAAAACCCAACATTTTGTAAATTTTTTTTTATGGCAGTCATATTTTGCTTATGAACACAACGAACTACCGAACCACAACAAACTATGACCACATAAAATAACGCACCATACAAAATTTAGATCTCTGGTGGGGCCCAGAAAAGAGCCTAATAATAACATACTACCAGATCCCAGCCTCCGAAATTCGAGTGAACATTCTAGGAAATTTTATTTCTTCATTTAATAAAAACCCTAAAGGTATGCTAATCAATTTTAGCTAATTCACAATTAAACACTTTTTAAATATGGTTATGTCCAACATTATTTTTTAATTCAACACAATTATTATGGTGAATCAAGAAAACAAACTCACAAACACATTAACAAATTTAATAAACATACACATAGCATTGTATAATTTTATGTATGTGTCGGAAGCAACTTTAAATGCATTTTACTCAAAAAAAATTTAAAAATTTAAAAATCTGTAAACCTGGTGGACAGCTAAAAAGAAATACCTTTCAAATAAGATACGTTTGGCCAACATCCAGAGAAAACTGTGGAACAAATCATCGGTCACAAGAAATCGCCTTACTGTTAATATCATAGATTTATGCATGTCGTTTTGTTATTTGGCTTCAAGATGTGGTTGAATGTATTTGGAGCTGTATACAAGTTGCCATCATCGCCCGAGATAAGAATCTTTCCCTTACGAACGAATCGGAAGATGTTAAATAAAAAAAAATTAAGTTAACGCAATTTGTTAATATTTCACTTCGTTTTAATGTCACTTCTTTTCAATTTTATAATAAACATATGTTTTTGTTTACTTTTTCTGTTTAATCTGTTACATTTATGCAGTGTTGTAAAACATATTTATTTTCTTCTTTTCCAATACTGAAACAATAAATCGTTACGTTTCGTAACAAGGAAATTATAAATATTTTCACTATCGAAATAAATTTCGATACGGAATTATTTCGATCACGACTGCGAAAATTAGGCCCCTGGTGTTTGGTGGTGTCGGTGATTTGCATACAATTTTAAAGATCCATTTGAGCCTCAGTGGAAAAATGAGTCTTCACGTAGGACAAAGATCCAAACATACGGCCGCCAACACTAAGTTGTGGCTTTTCTATAATACTATAAAATGGATGGAAACACCTCCCCTGTCTCCGGATATTAACCTCATTGAAAATCTCTGGAATCATTTGGGAAAAAAGAGAAAATGAAATTCACAGCAAAAAAGGAATTGGTCAAAGCTCCACAGGAAGAATGGAAAATTTCAGCGGAGGTGACCCAAAATTTGTTAAATTCAATTCCAAGATGATTTGAAGCCATAATTAAAACTAAAGGATCTCAAACTAAGTATTCAATTATAAAAATTTCTATGTTCTAAGTGATTTTTTGAGAACAATCATAAGTGAGCACTCAGTATTTTATTATTAAAAATAAGTACTGGGGCCAAAACACCGCATTCGCTATCGAAATTTTTCAACCGAAATTATTTTTTTATTTTCCCAAATAAAATACTAAGAATAACTTTACTCTGACACAGTTAACGAATTATGGCCATTAATTAAGAGTAAAAGTGAAACGAGGGCTGATGTTTGTCCGTCTTCTCTAAATAATAAACCAAAATATGGAATTTCGATTGATATTACTCGTTATCGAATGCGGTGATTTGGCCCCTGTTTTAGTTTTTGTTATTGTATATAAGCTTACGAAAATCAATTTACTTTTTTAATGTATGTATAATATTAAACTGTATATTTTAATGAATAACGACATAATGTATGTTTAAAAAAATATTAAATTGTAGTAAAAAATTTTATTTGAAATTTAAAGTTGGTAGTGAGCACCCAGTTTTTGGAGGGACTGTATATATTGCTTAAGTCCGACACTCAGTAATAGATTTGTACAAACATTAATTTCAAAACTGGGAAGATATGGTCCGCCGACAAAAAATATCAAATTACACCTAAAATCCCTACTCCAAAAAAATTCGTAGTAGGGAATTTTGGGAACATGTAAACATTAGTTTATATTACTATAAGAAAATACTGCGCACGCAGGCAACGTTATTCTATTGAATGGTAGCAAATTATGGTCTTCATTTAATTTGTACCGAAAACTGCAGTGTGGCAAACAGCTTCTACGTAAAAGTATAAATTAATGTTTACCGGTCACAACAAAGAGGTTAAAACTAATAGATAAAACTTGGATCAAAATAAAATTTAATTTTCAGGAACAACTAAATTTGAATTGGATCTGCCCGAAACCGAACCAATAAACATTTCTTCGTCACCGCGTAGAGAAAGTACTTCGGTACCATCGTGTACCTTTCGTTCACGTATCATACCACAACGTTCCCAGCGAGAACCTTTACAATTAGCACAACTTTCTTTTGGCAGTTTAAAAACACTAATCGTACGATTACTACAATCTTTGCATTGGAAAAAACGTTTTTCGGCATCGATAACCTTCAAAGGATGCCGAGCCTCTTTACACAGATCAGAAGCGGAAAGAGCGGTATATTTGCAGATTTTACAGATGACAGCTTTGCAAGCCATTTTAAAGGTGTTTAACATTTTCTCTTCCAAAGCCTCTTTTTTCTCTAATTTATTAAAATATTTATCTTGCTCCTCCCGTTCACGACTGTCCACAAGGTTGGTATGGGATGATGAGGCATCAATAATGCGTTGTATACGTGTCTTCCTATCTTGTTCTCTTTGTTCTTCATCGAGTTTTTGTTTTTTTGCATCATTTGACATAAAAAGTTCATTGAGATCGTCAATGGCACGTCGTTTACCATCTCGTGTACCACGTATAGAATTGGGATTAACTTTTTGTATGGGTTTCTTTTTTAAAACTTCTAAAGCTTTCAATTTTGCCAATTGAGACTTGCGATCACTTACGTTTACTTCTATGCAAAAGTTGTCCTTTGAAAGTTGAGGTGATTTGGAGGAAGACGCAAACGAAAATTCACGATTTTTAAATTTGTCAGGGATTGGAGGATTCGAGCTGGATGGTGTTGATGGTTGAGTTGAGGGGGAATTGGATATTGCTTTCAAACAAGAAGTAGAAGTTTCAGATTTATCAACTAAAGAATCTCTAGTTTTTATAGTTTGTGGTGTGGTAGGTATTTCGGCAGAAGAAATATTTGTAGACGATGGTGAATGTCTGGTTGATTCTGCCTGCAGAATCTGTAATCTATTTAAATCTTTCAGTCTCTGTTTAGTTGTTGCTTCCACATTTCCGGCTATTTTTGAGATTGGTCCTACTTTAGGCGCATATGGTACTGAACTGGGTTGGAATGGCTTTGGCCGGGAGGCATGATCCACAGAAGATGCAAAAGGTGATACAGCATATTCAGATAAAGAACTAATTCTGGATTTGTCTTTTGAAGTCAATTTCGCACTTTTTTTTGCTGGCACCGCTGTAAATGATTGACCACCATAAAAAACTTCACTTTTTCCTAATACTTTGTTTCGTAACTCATTCAAACCTCTTCCGGCATTGGCTGATTGTAATTCTGAACGTTTTGACATTTTGCTAAATTCCTGTTATACAAACAAACAAACATGAATTACGCTTCATATAATTTAATTAAGAAAAATATATATAGAAACATAACTTTATCATACCTGTTTCATGTGGAAAATGCAGCAATCACATTCGCTAAGATTGACTACAGCATTGCAAACCTCTCCATTACGTTTGAGAGCCTTACAAGCTCCCAGATCTTTGGATTGACCTAGGACCATAACTTTGTGTACAGTATCTATGGAAAGACAAGCAACATCTCGACTTTCAGCACGTTTTTCAAATACTGTTGGATTTAAAACAGCTATGCACATGCCTTTAGCTGTCTTCCATAGCTCCTTATGGGCGCTATTAAATAAGAACAAAGACACCGTCTTTTTTTCACCCTTCAAATCAGACAAACGCCATATAGAATAGCTCTGACCTTTTTGACTCTTCTGCGCTGGGCTCTTATGTACTACTACGCCCGCAATTACCCAATCCTTCGATAGATCGCCCCTTTCAGTATGCAAAGCTATGGAAGAAAATGGTACGGCCTTTCGACCAGCCATACGTTCTTTAAGCAAAGTACTGGATATTAATGGATTAATAAAACGTAATCCAAACACCGGATCTGTATAGATGCCATTTTGCGTTGATGTAACCTCTGGTATTGACTTTCTCGTCTCATTTTCATTTAGAGTTTTACTCTCCGGCAACTTTTTAAATGATTTACTTATCAATGATTGCCTCATTATCGGTTTATGAGGGTTTTTTATATGTATTGCTAAAGGTGCAGGTCCTGCAGAATCTGCAGATGTCTGAGACGCACCTTCCCTTAAAAACTTATCTATTTCATAATCAGCTTTTGATTCTTTTTCGTCTTGTTTTTTCTGTTTAAGCTTCTTATTAACATCGCATCCATATTCATTGTACTTGCGCTCCAAGAAATTCCTAATTTCTTCATCATCGGAAGAATCTAATTCTTCTGTTTTACTAGCCACTTGTTTTTCTATTTCTTCAGCCACCATATTATCTATCTCATAACCAAAGGCATCAGCAAAAGTACTATCCTCCTTTAACTGTGGGCGGAGTTTTTCTTTAGCTGTCGCCTTCTCCTTATTAACTTCATTTTCTTGTTTTTCAGCTTCAGCTAAGATTTTCTCTAAAGCCATTAATTCAGCATCATCGTCAATTGATTTGTCCAGTTTATTTTGATCTTGAGGACTCATATTATTATTAAGAGTGTTTTCCTTCATATGCAATGTCGGGTTTTCATTTATTTTTTTGTGTCAGTGAAATCAAAAACCCAAAATAAATTAAAAGAATTTTGGCGCTCTTTTTATTAGTGGTGATATTTTACGTATTTCTGTAATGATTATAATTATGTTATCGTTAGCGATGACGTTAGCGTGCACGAAGGGTTGAATTACTTATTAAGCCCGAGTTCACACAAGGCAACTTTTGTTGCGCAATTCTTGAGTTTGTAGATGTTTGCGGTGAGGGGAATAAAAAGGGAAAAATAATTGCCGGTTCTCGGCTATTTCAAGCAATTCTCTCATTCGCTTTTTTTTTTGTTGAATATTTGACATTTCTTTTCATTCGGTGTTTCGCTTCATGGTGTGAATAATTCGTAATTATTGTTTACTTTATTAAAATGGCCTTTAAATGGAATCGGGACTTAATTTTTTTCTTTTGAATTCATTTTTCAACAAAACCAATTAAATTAATTTATGTATGTATGTATTTAATTTTATTATTGTTCTTTACGACTAGAGCACAAATGTCAAATTATAAGAAAATAAAAACAAAACAGTAAAATTGCCGAAGAAATTGTCGTGTGTGGACATAAAAGCAATTTCAATAGAGAATTGCCAAAAAGTTGCGCAATAAAAATTGCCTTATGTGACCCCCGCTAAGGGCCCTGGCCACGTTCAAATAAAGTCATCAATCAGTGCATGTGTGTGAGTGTCGTGTGCTTGAAGCTTTAAAGGCGACGTATAAATAAACACGTCAGTCAATCACCATTTGTGTTTTGCCTTCTTAAGAAGCGTTCGCATCAAATCATGTCGTCGTCAGATGATGATTTATTGTTATCACAAAAGAGATGAGTAAAGTTAACAGGAATGTACATAACTTAAAACTATTTCATAGTGTTCTAATAGACATTAATGAGAGTATGAGTTCTTACGTCGAATGATAAAACATAAAATTATATTGCTCAAAGTACAATAAAAATTTACATTAACTGCTGATGATAACACTTAAAACTAGACTAAAACTAAGACAATAAATACATAGGGACGGAAAAAGGTTTCCACTATAACTATAAATATAAATAACCCCACGATCGCCCGGTGGTGTTTGAAATGATTCCCACACCCTTAACCAAAGTTTGTTATCAAGTTTAGGACTCATGGAAAACACCCCGCCCAAACCTGGGGTCATAAGTCTACAATTAGCCCCTGTTGGACCCTTGAACTGAATGAAAGTAAAACTCTGGTAGGTGGTATTCTCTCAGGGATAATAAAATTCTAACGTTTTCATTTACAACTCCAATAGGAGACATATACAATCTATTGGACCTACTAAAATCTTTTAGAGAACTGAAAACGTCTCTTAATACACTGTTCCCGTGGTTCTTAAGGCGATTTACAAACTTTTCAGTCAAATTTAGCGAATACGAAGCAAGAGGTTGAAGTTTGGCTTTCTCATAGATAAGGGAGTTCGAATATCTCTTTACAAAACTTTCATAGTTCGCGTTAACACAGAGTCTCAAACAGCCATTTGGGAAAGCCATAAAGCATCGCAGAATGAATGCAAACCTTGTAAATAAGCAATTTGGCCCTTTGACTCAGGTGTCTGTTTATCAAAAGTTTTAAGAACATGCCCTTGATGCGTAGTCCTTTATTCTTTGCAATTCTTCCATGCTCATTAAATTTAAACAGCTTGTTAAATGTAACCCCGAGGTACTTTATTCGATTCCTAAAGTGAATTGGTGACCCATTCAAAGAAAGATTCAATATTCTACTTTTCCTCACTACATCACGGGGACCCTTGCCCGATGCTTTAATACCCCACTTTCTATAAAAATCATCAATTAAAAGAAGATGATTTTGAACTTTCAATAAAACGGATCAGTATCATGTGCATAGGCTAGCGAATCATCCGCGTAAAGTATACTCTTGAATCGTTGTAGACGTGGGGAAAATCATAAACTAAGATACTATATAATAAAGGCGCCAAAATGGCCCCCTGTGGCACACCACAAAAAATGCTTAACAACATTTTAACTATAAATGGTTCACATTCCAGATCAATGAGTTTAAAAATAATACCATAGTGATATACTCGATCGAACGCCTTCAAAATTAGTTTGATTTTTTTGTGATTGTACAATCGTGCTGTGTCGTGTATGGGCCATATTTCTCATTATAATAGAATTTTTGAAGACCAAAAATCGCGCATGGATGAATTTTATGAAGGAATTTTATGACGAACATAAAAAATTTATGTTAGACTTCAATTCAATTCAATTCTTCCTTTATTTACATATTTTAACAAATTTGATATTCACATATGAGATCTTATCTTTACAAAGATATTGCAACAAATAATATATGGGATCTAAAGAAATTAAATAGTTTTTATTTTATTTTTTTTTTAATGATTTTTAAATGAAAATGGGAGGAAAAAAACTTTTATATGATTTAATAAATTCAAATACTATCTGAAAATATTTATGTGCTTATAGGAGGTTTATTAGAAATAATAGACCTCTATAAGCATATAATTTTCAATTTGGTGATTTCTTTTTAATTTTACGTTATTTCCCTACATTCTTTTATCAGTGGGTAAGAGGAATTTTAAATTTTGGCAAAGTAATTGTTATTAATCCTTTTATGAAATCGATAATTTTTTCATAACCTGTTTCTTCATGAAGAAGATTTGTAGGATTCCTCCATGGCTTTTTATATATCATTTTAAGACATTTGTTTTGTATAATTTGTAAGCGATTTAGGTGGCAGTTGGCAGTGTCACTCCAAATAGGACACGCGTATGTTAATATTGGCTTTATAACACTTTTGAAGAGGAGATTTTTTTTTTTGGGGGGGTTTAGAAATGACCTATTTACTAGTGGCCATAATGCTTTATAAATTTTTTTTAGACTTAATTAATATCGTATAATTTAAATATATAATAATATATAATAATTAGATATGTATTTAGTTAATAAATGTAAAATATAAAACAAAAATTTTTTTATGGTCACTATCCGTATCGATGTTTTCAATAAGCTCTTTGCAAAGAAATGATGATTGTACCAGCATGCTGGTGTGGTATGTGCTTCGGTCTTGATTGTACAATCACTTGATTGCGCATGCATGCTGGTGTCGTGTTCGGTCAAGGGTTTTCCATGCGAAAAAAAGTGTTAAATAAAAGCAACTCTGGTTACAACTCTGTCCTTACTTCGAAAGTGTCGAAATTTAATTTTGACAATTCTATTTCGGCGCAATTTTCTGTATGCGCTAGTTGTCTTTTTCTAGCACATACGAAAAACAAAATTGCAAAATATATCTCATTTTATACTTTTGTCGTTCTTTTTATTTAGAATTTCGTTTTACCATTGCAATTCTCTAGTTGTAAATATATATCAATTGCCGTTTTTTTTTTGATTGGAAAAGCTACTTTTTCCGATATGTCATATTGGTAGAACAAGGAAAATAATTTTGCAAGATAGGTTTTATAAGAAACTCCATTAAATTAAATGGAAATTTAAATATTTCAGAAAGCGGTTTTCGTAAATAAAACAAGCAAATTAAAGTCTAAAAATCAGTGAGAAAAATAATACTTGGACAATTTTTTTTGGACCTCGTTGGAGCGATAAGTGTAATAGAAGCAAAGAAAGGAATCAAACACAAGTGCACAAACTCCATAAAGAAAAGGTCAGTGAAAGAAGAGACAAATTATTAAAATAAAAACATATATACATATGTATATATATATTTTAATAGTGATCATTTTAAATTATTTGTATCAAAATGCATTTTTTGTTTGAAATACATTTTTGATAATTTTATTTAACTCTACACCTAGTTATTAAAAAAAATTGTTTATTTAACTAGAAAACAAGCCTAAGCTGCTAATGGTTTATTGTTATTTAACTTATAAAATCATATTTATTGGGTTTATCGTAAACAAATCTTACATCAAAAAATTTATTTTATTTAGTTTCAAATAAAAGATGCCTTATTTGCTAAGCCAATATGGTCTATTCATATTCCATATTTTATAATCAATATTTGGATGCAGTAATACATTTATAAATAAAACCGTAATTTGAAGAAAAATAGTCTCATAACTCTTATATTTAAAATGAAATAACACAAATTAATAGCAAACAAAGTTCCCAGTTTCGAGAGCAGTTTAATTAGTGTCAAGCGATACGTTACTAACAAAGTTCGGCTTATGGAAATCTACATTTTACACGTGTTGTTTTTTTGTTCAGATTGTCTTCTCGCCTTTGTTAATGTGTTATTAACAAAATGCCATCAGAATGCTCTTTTCATGTCAGAGGTTATCTTTTTTTTTTATTAGAAACTAATATTTGATGTTTTTATTTGTTATTATACCTACCCTGCACGACTCTGATCAGGGTATAATAAGTTTGTGCTGACATATCTGACAACGATTTTTACCGATCGACTCAGAATCACTTTCTGAGTCAATTTTGCTGTCGGTTCGTCCGCGTAAACCTTGCAATCAAACCAATGGCCGCAAATATGAATATATTTCGAAGAAATTATGTACATATGTATACCTATAAACTTAAGTCGGACAGGACTTAAATTTCCGGTAAAGATGAGTTTGTCTGTTATTACACACATTAATTTGGTGTCCAAAATAAACTTGGTAGGACCATTCTTAGCCATAGCCCAAATATAAAGCAGCTTTCCGATCTTCCCTTAAATCTTTTGCATAGAGGAAAAATTTACCGAAAGAAGCCCCTATTGTCTGAGCACAACCTAAAGAATAGCTTAGACTTTTGAAGAAAGTACCGCCATTAAGAGCACTGTGGCAAAGTACACCCGGGCACATTGAAGCATGTAGAATTATCCATCATGCTTTGGGGTTTTGGGGTGCTATGTCGTCATGTGGAGCGCTGCATAAAATTCAAGATACAAGTTCCAAACAACAATCCTAAACCAAACAATAATATCTCATGCTGACGAAAATATGATGGTAACATGTCTATTTCAGCAAGATAATGATCCGAAGCACATGGCTTTATACGTCCAGCAGTCGTTTATAAACAATTCGATTATTGTTATTGATTTGCCTTCATGTAGTACTGATCTCAATCCGAGAATTTATATCAAGTTGGCTTGTAAAAGATAAGCAATCTCATTCCAAACAGCAAAGGTATCGCAACATGTTATGATGTGTCTTTAATTATGTCCATAGTTGCGTTGCTAGTTGCCTAAAAGATATTACGTATGACAACAGAACTTTCAATTTCAGTTGCCAAATTTGTGGTTGCTGTATTTTTATAAAGTAGAAAAGTAATTTTTGTATTATTAATATATTTATTTATAGATTTCGAAATGGAAGCTCTATAATTTGAACAATTAAATTTTTAACTTATAGCTTATATATAGAGAAATGTCTACCTATTATGAATTAAATATTAGTTTTAGAAAAAATTAGAATAGTGTTTTATATATAATATTAATTGGCTAGGCGATTTCTTGTGAGTGATGTTTTTTTTTTTTTTTTCATAACAAACTTTATTTACAATCTATCCATTTAAGGATAATAAGCAAATTAGATACATGTAAAGATTTAAATTTGTTGTTGGACTCCATTGAGAACAACAACGTATTAGCAATAGGAAATTAGAGATATTTGCAAATGTCTAAGATAATTATTTACAAAAATATATTAAAAATGAGTTTTTACAAAATGAAAGAATATTAATAATTTAACAAGAAATTACATTTTGAGAGTATTAAATTTTTCTTTTTATTTAACGGAATGGTAAATCAAGTACATGATGCCGCTTAAGCCTTCTTACTTCTTCAGAGTCATCGAGTAAAGATATAGCCAATGTGTGGCAGTGATTACTTAATCTTTTTAGATAATTTGAACTAAATCTGTTGATTTCATCTTTCACCTTTAGAATAAATAAATCATTATGTATGGTTTTATTGGATACAAACCACGGAACATTGACAATTGACCTTAGAATTTTATTTTGATATCGTTGTAATATCTCAATATTTGAATTGCTGGCTGTTCCCCACAGCTGTATTCCATACGTCCATACTGGCTTAAGGATAGTTTTATATATGACTACCTTGGTTTCAAGATTTAGTTGGGACTTAGGTCCTAATAACCAATAGAGACGACTAGTTTTTAATTTTAAATGTTCTTTCTTGGCTTTGATGTGATCTTTCCAAGTTAATCTTTTGTCAATATGAAGCCCAAGATATTTTACACTCTCTTTTTGAGGAATTTGACTACTGTTAAGAGACAAACTTGGACAGCTACCCTTTCGTAAAGTGAATATAACATGAGCTGATTTTTCAGTGTTGACTTTAATGTTCCATCTGTTTCGCCAGTTTTCAATTTTATCCAGTTCTATTTGTACAAGATGTGAAGCTTCAATGAGACAAGTGCTGGAAGCTAATATTGCTGTATCATCGGCGTAAGTTGCAATTAAAACGTTGTCAGTAATAGGCATATCTGATGTAAATATTGTATAAAGTATTGGCCCCAAAGCGCTGCCTTGCGGAACGCCTGCATTGATATTATAAATTTGTGATTTTTGGTCATTTACTTTCACGTAGAAATGTCGCTCACTTAAATACGATTTAAATAGCAAATAAAATGGTGTTGGAAGCAGTTTTTTAAGTTTGAAAAATAAGCCATTATGCCAGACTTTGTCAAATGCTTGTTGCACATCTAAGAAGACGCCAGAGCAATTCTTTTTTGTCTCCAAGGTATCCCTTATAAAGGCTACTATACGATGGCATTGCTCAGGAGTGCCGTGATTATGCCTGAAACCAAATTGGTATTCAGGTATGATGTTGAATTTTTCCAAGATTGGTGACAATCTTTTCATTAATATTCTTTCAAATATTTTGGAGAATGTGACGAGTAAGCTTATAGGTCTGTACGATGTAACAAGATTCTCCGGTTTACTGGGTTTAGCTACCATGATTATCTCGGCACACTTCCATTGAGACGGAAAATGGTTTAGTCGAAGGATAGAATTATAAATCAATGTCAAATATGTAATTGCCTTTTTAGGAAGAGCTTTAGCTACACTTCCATTAATACTGTCATATCCCGGTGTTTTTTTTTTTTTACAATTTAACTTATTTATTTCCTCTTGCACTTCACGAGGAGATATATGCTTGATTGGCCAATCCATTGGACATGGATTGTCTAAAAAATTTATAATTTCATCAGCATGTGTGCATAACTAAAATCGTGAGGCTGAAAAGTATTTTGAAGATGTAAAGCAAATGCTTCTGCTATACTTTTATTGGAATATTTCTTTTAGGTGGACGTTTTAAGTATTTTGTTGCTTTTTGCTAACATTAAACTTATAACATATCTATAATATTAATAGGCTAGGCGATTTCTTGTGACTGATGTTTTGTTCTACTGTTTTATCCCAATTTTGATCAAACGTATATTATTTGAAAGGTATTTCTTTTTAGCCGTTTTGCAGATTTACAGATTTTTAAATTTTTTCCTTTATTTTGAGTAAATTGCATTTAAAGTTGCTACTAACACATACATAAAATTATTCAATGCTATGTGTGTGATTAGTAAATTTGTTAATGGGTTTGTAATAAAATGAGTTTGTTTTTTGTGTTGATTTGTGAATTGGCTATAATTGATTAGCATACTTTTAGGATATTTATTTAATGAAAAAAAAAAAAAAATTTTTTCCAATAATTTGCGCTTGAATTTCGAGGGCTGGAATCTGCTAGTTTTAATAAATAACTAAAAGTTCCTTAATATTAAAAACTTTTTTATTTATATATTAATATCAAATTCGGAAAAATAAATATATGTCTAGGAAAGACAAAATATTATTCATTTAAACATTGTATTATTCTATTCGTTATATCTGTAGCCAAAATGTTGTTTTCCAAATTTTTGTTTAAGTTTAGGGTTGGTGCTTCCTAAAGCACGGCCAGTACCTCTTCCCAGTCGGCCAATATTGTATAAAACACATATTGATAACGGATAGAGCCTTATCGGGCTTATGCAAGTCTCGTTCACTGGAGAGACATCTAAATGTGCATTTTGAACACCGTTTGTTCGCTCAATAATATTTGAAGCTTTAGTACGAGTATGAATAGTGTTGTATTTTCATTCTCTCAGTTGTGGTTCCAGAGGATACCCAGTATCACCTACATTATTTAATAAACTAAATTTAAATTTGATATAACCTCAGGAACCTCTTGCTTCAATGGGCTGTTGTTCCATATGAAAGCATCATAAGTAGATCCCGGATGCCTGCGTCAACATATCTTATACGAATTTGGTAATAACACATCTAGAGAAGTAATCATTACGAGTTAATACATATATTTAACAGCAAAACGTTCATATATAAATGACGCGCGTCTTCCTTGGCTCCCATGTCGTTATATATACTGTCTACTTGATAAACCACTGTGTCTTTTGGCAGTCGAAATTAACAAAAACTTAATAAAATAGTATAACTAATACGCAGAAGTATGCATCTGGACATTATTTACAGTACTGGGGGTTCTAAAGGATTCGATTTGTCCCTTAAATGTCGTCCAATAGATGCCACGTTTACAACCTCTTGTTGGTCTACGAAAACCAGGTGCACGGAACAACCTTTTACATAATAACAAATTTATATGTCAATTGCGTTGCTTTTTGACAACGAAACTAAAGTTCGGTTGCCATCCATAATCGGCCTATAATTCTTTTGATACAATTATTTATATTCCAGGATAGGATTTAAATTAACTAATTTAGGGCAAATTTTATTGTGTCCCTATTTTGTATTTTGTATTTTTCTATATTTTTTTTTCGAAAAATAGGTGACTTACAAATATGGTCATGATCGGCCCATTTTTCGCCCAATCCCCATAAAAAAAATCATCCGATATGTTCCGAAATGTTAAATTTTTTAATCTGCGGCTACAAATTCTTAACAATGCCACTCAAATTTGGTTTATAACTATTTCCTAATCTGACTAGTTGCATCTAACCCTTTCTTGAAACTTACGGTATTGGCCATTGAATAGTCGACCTAGGCCGAATATAATTCTCTTACTCGTTTGTGCTGCTGTTTGTAACAACCAAAAATATTTGACCTAGACCCATCTTTTATTATACCGATCGACTCAGAATCACTTTTTGAGTAGATTTAACAACGTCCGTCCGTCCGTTCGTCCGTCCGTCTGTGTGTTCATGTAAACCTAGTAATCAAACTGCAGGTCGCAAATATGAATATATTTTGATGAAATTTGGTACATAAGCTTTCATCGGCCATGGGATGGACGCTATTGAAATTGGTGAGAATCGTTCCATGTTCAGACCTAGCCCCCATACAAATGACCCCTATAAAATCGACATAAATTGCCATAAGATCCAAATTGTCGTACAGATCTTAGTCAAATTGGGTTTGTATGTGTTTATTACATCCATTAATGAGTAGTCTAAAAACGATCCCTATGGGCAACTCTTAGTCATAGGCCCCATATAGAGCAGCTTCCCGATCTTCACTTAAATCTATCAAAAACAAAAATATTGCACTGATTCATCTCAAATTTTGTTTGTATATATTTTCGCAAAATACAAGAGACTTTACCAACCATGGTCAGGATCGGTCCATTTTTGGACCTAGCCCCATATAGACATAGCATCTGATATGAACTTTTTCATATCTGCAGCCAAAAAAATTAATAAAAATGCCATTAATAAAAATGTTATTATGCTTATTTCCTATATCCATATTGTTGGGCCTTAGAGATAGCGTCTCTAAACGCATGTTATAGGGTATCGTATATTCGGTCTAGACTATAATTTTCTTACTTGTTTTCTATTACTATTTTACTATTTTTATAAAAGATAGATTCTAAAATTTTATAAGGTAACATAGAGGCTACCTTCCTTAAGCCAATCAAAGCTCGTGTAAGAAATTTCAATTGACTTTTTATATTGTTGTTTAATAATACATGGGCACATATTTAGAAATGATAAGCAATTACCAACAGTTTAGTTTCTTTTGTACAGTAAAAGCCCAATTATCCGTCATCAAATTAATCAGAACACCCAGTTAACCGGAATTTTAATTTTTATGAAATTTTTTTGTTTTTTCGCAAAAGAGAAATTTTTTTATTAATCGGGGATTCAGAGAAAATAATATTCAATGAAGTGATGTACAAAAAATGTATTTTCTGGTACATAGTTTGAAAATAAATATACGGGAATCCTCAAAAATAATGAAATCAAGCGAAATTCTCGTAAAATTTCTAGTTTCAATTAAACATTCAATTATCCCAAGCATTCATGATACCAGGGCGCAAAATCGTACCACAAAAAAAGTTATGAAAAAAGATCTGTTTTGGTCACCAAATCTAAATCTAGCACGAAAAGCGATAAATTTTGTCCTACGTTTTTTTATATTCAATGGTAAACATACATAAGTATTCGTTCTTTATAGCAGTTCGTAAATTGGATATGAAAGTGGAAAATCATTTTTTTTTTAAATTAATTTTTTTCTATTTTTTCTGTATTTTTAAATATAAAAATGTAGATTTAAAATAAATTAAGATAATCACTATAGTTCTAAGGTGGTAAACAGTTTTCGGTTTTTTCTTTAAATCTGCATTTGTATGATATTTATGTGGAAACACGTCTTTTTCTGGATGTTCAAATAATTTAAATTGTTTATGATAAATTTGCGTAAGAAGCAAATTATAAATTTGCGTAAGCAAATAAAAATGTCGGAAATTCCCAATGCCCCAAAATCAAAAATCACCAGCATATTACAGCGAATTAAAGATTGCGAACACAACCAAAATAAGTATAGATATGATCATCCAAAAAAGATTACAGAAAGAGAAAATTGGAAATTATTTGAAATCGTTAATTAAAATCCAAAGATAAAACGCAAATTCATAGGTAATAGAGCTGGTGAGGATATTAAACATCGAAATGTAGAACACAACTCAGTGCCTGTTTGGCGAAAAAAAATGCGTAACCAAATACAATAAACACAGTAAGAAAATTACAATTGGTCTATACTGTATACCCTCTACCATTAGCTTCGAGAGTTGATCGGTATAATAAAAAATATTTTTGTACTTACAAATATCACCACAAACTTACCACAATGTGGTACTGGGGTATAAAAATTCATTTTTGACTCTTGGGGCAAATAAGATCAAATTTAATTTAAGTCTGGCGTATTTTGGTTTGTCATTAATATTCAATCTAATGTAAAACATTGAATTCACTCAGTCATGGTGTAGAGCTATATGCAGTTTTTATCAATGGAGTAATGAAAAAGGAACAGTATCTTAACATTTTGCATAACAATTTAAACAAAAGCGCAGAAAAAGTTAACCTAAGCGATCGTGTAATGCACGGTTAAAATTGTGTGGTTATGGGTATTGTACAGTACTCCCCATACTGCAAATACAACTACAGTCAGCGGATCTAAATCCCATATAATATTTATAGGATTTTTTGGAATTATATATAAGATAATACCACTTTCCATCTCAAATCCAATTGAACAATGTTTTTATGAAAGAATGGGTTAAAATAACGAAATAACGATGCCAAATTGTCTTAAAGATGTTATAAGAAGAAAAAAAAAATGATACCAAGCCAAGTATTAATTAATCGTTTATTTATTATTTTTTCATATTGTTTAAATTAATCGAATACTTTTGCCAAACAAAAAACAGTAAACAATATTAAATAATCTAACGCATAAAAACAAAGTTTTTATTAAAACTTTTTTTCCTTATGCATGCAAGTTTTGAATCGCTCCGTGACTTTGCGTGACTTTGCGTGACTATTTTAAAATTAATCTTTGGTCGCAACAAGACTATGGACAAAGTTTCAGATCGATCGGATGAGGCGAAATGGTGTTTAAAACCTCTTCGTGACTGTGCGTGACCATGCGTAACTAAGTCAAATTTAATCCTTTTTTTTACAGAAAGTGTATGGACCAAATTTCAGATCGATCGGATGAGGGGAAATAACATTTAGATCACTCCGTGACTATGAATCTCTCCGTGACTATGCGTGACTATGCGTGACTACCCCAAAATTAATCTGTTGTCACAACAAGACTATGGGACAAGTTCCAGATCAATTGGATAAGGGGGAATGTGGTTGACCCAAGACAGACAGACAGAGAGTACGAGTTAAAAGAAAGAGTTTCCAAATAAATATTTTTCATTTATAACATTAAACTAAATAAAAATTAAGGTATATGTTTACTAAGTAAGTTAATTTGGTGCTCATAATAATAGACACATTTTAGAAAAAACACGAAAATTAAAAAGCACTTAATTTTAAGTTAAAAACTATTAAGAAGTATTAAAGTAGAACTAGTACATAGTGCATCCTCCTTTGGTTTGCAAAGCTTTCTGCACTCTTCTTGGCATACTTGGTATCAGATACTGACAAGTTTCTAATAGAATCTCGTACGAATTTTTTTGTGTTTTTCCCATAAATCATTCTTATATTTGAAAACTTCTTTGGGCGGTCTTTTCTTTAATTCACTCCATAAGTTTTCTTTGGAATTTAGACTTGAATTGAATTGGGTTGGCTAGCTTAAAACATGAACATTATTCTCTGAAAACTAATTCTTAACTAACCTGAAGCTACGTTAGCTGTGTTGTCTTGCTGGAAAGTCTAAAGTAATGGCATATCCTCTTCAGCATTATTTCCGTATACCCATCTGTGATTATTGTATTCTCAATACGATATAATGAACCAACAATATACCAGGAAAAGCATATACAAACCATTATATTGCCTCAACCATGTGTAACTGTCCTTTTTTTTGTAAAATTTACTTGGAATTCTTTTCCTTTAGGAAGATATTGCCTTTTAAGACTTGAAAGGGTCTTTTTTGCAATCATAATAATACGTCTATGAGTTTATTGGCATGTTTTATGTGGTCTGCCAAGTGTTTCTACAGTTTTCTTTTTAGCTAAATCATTTTTGACAACCTTCCTATGCTTTTTGATATTTCTCTCAATGATTTTCCCTATTTTCTCATGGTTTGAACTATTTGTCTCTCCTCGTTGGTGCAATGTTTGTTTCTTCCCATTTTCTAAAAAATCTTACATTAAATTTATTATATTTTTCTTTAAAATAAAAATATACTTACAAAATAAAATAATAAAACAATAAAACAAAAAGAATTACCAATTTTAGTTTGATGCAAACAGAAAATGGCAAATTAGTCAAGTGTATAATCTATTAGTATGATCAACAATTTTACTTATGCCGTTTTCTTTTCTGACAAAAAATGTCGCACTTTATTTGCACTTTTTTCGAAAAATGTATTTTTTAATATATTCTGAATTAAGAGAAACCTTATCTTATACATCAATCGAAAGGTCTCACAGTCAGCTCCTCATAAATGCAAAAAATTGCAGCCATTGACTTCGTTCAGGTCATAGTGTGAGAATATTTTCCCATTGTTCCCCTTTTTTGAATGTTTTCACCCCATGACTTCAAAGAGGTAAATAATAAAATTTTTTGCATTTTATGGACACAGCTCTTTGAGACCTTTCGATTGATATATAATATAAGGTTTCTCTTAATTTAGAATATATAAAAAAAATACACTTATCGAAAAAAGTGCAAATAAAATGCGACATTTTTTGTCAGAAAAGAAAACGGCATTAGTTAAAATGAATTCTTAACTGTAAATTAATTGAAAACAACATACTTACCATATTTTTCTTTATAATGGCACTGCCACATCAATCTGATTAGGAAAAAAAATCCAGAAGCTTAAAAGAGAAAATCTTAGATTTATAATCACTTTAATATTAATGAATAAGGTGTATCTATTATTTTGATCTAGTGTGTATAACATTATGTAAATTAGTCAACTTTTAACTTTATGAAAGAATTTATATTTTTAAATGTGGTAACTTTAAATAACAGTTAAAGTAAAAAGTTAAAGAAAATTTAATATTAATGTCCACCACTGTAAATTTGCTTAAACAAATCTATTAGATTTGAAATAAATATTAATATAAACCCGAGCTCATTAATAAAAATTAATTAATAATAATAATTTTTAACATAAAAAAACAAGTAAGAAAATTATAGTCGGTCTAGACCGACTATACGATACCCTATACCATGCGTTTAGAAACCCTATCTCTTAGGCCCAACTAACTGGACATAGAAAATAAGCAAAAACCAAATTTGAGTGGGATTTTTATTAATTTTTTTGGCTGCAGATATGAAAAAGTTCATATCGGATGCTATATCTATATGGGTACTAGGTCCAAAAATGGACCGATCCTGATCATGTTTGGAAAAGTCTCTTGTATTTTCCAAAAATATATACAAACCAAATCTGAGAAGAATCAGTGCAATATTTTTGTTTTTTAATAGATTTAAGTGAAGATCGGGAAGCAGCCCTATATGGGGCCAAAGGGATCATTTTTGGATTACTAATTAATGGACGTAATGAACGCATACAAAACCCAATTTGAGTAAGATCTATATGACAATTTGGATCTTATGGCAATTTAATTTTAAATTTTAATAATAATAAAAAAATTCATAAAAAAAAATAAAAACACACCTTTATGATCCAAATGAACTTAGTTTTTTTTTATTAAATATAGTAAATAAAATTAAACTAATTAATTTTTCGTTTAACTCTTTCATTTTGACATTCTTTAATGTTTGACAATTTTCCACCTTTGATGATTTGCTTTTACACTCTCCCATTGTTTGTTGTTTTCTCGTGATTCAATTTACGTTTTCTCTGGTAGGTTTTGTTATGCTCTTCTACTACATTGTTGTTGCTAAACACTAAATGCTCCAAATAGTGGACACTACAGTGAGTAATGCTTCTATAAAGGGACGTAAACATTATTATTTTTTGCATAATACCACCTATTCTCGGACACCTTATATTAACGGAATTTTTTTCCACGGATGTTGTCCGTTTTTGCGATGTAATCCTGTACAACTACTTCTTGTCTATCTACTCGTGGTTGTCTTTTTGCTGCTATTTTGCTTAGTTGACCCACTCATATGATTTGTATGAATTTTCTTTATATTTTCATTTATTATTACGGTTGAAAGTCGAACGCAATAAACTAAAAATAATAATAAAACAAAGCAGAATATTATAGACAAAAAAAAATCAAAAACGGAATTCCAATTTATTTCGCATTCACAGATTCTATCTACGAATGATGTTTAGTTTTTGTTTTCCTGCATAAACCGTAATTTAGCAAATATTAAAAAATTTTTTAAAATCTCAATATTTTTAATAAGTGACTTTAAACAAAATTATTTTTTAAAATACTAATTTATGGTGAAAAATCAAAGCTTTAAAAAATGCAATAATTGTGTCAATAATTCCATTGAGAAATTAAAATAAAACATCACTTGTGGGCGTAGTAGTTTAATAACAACACATAAATAATATTGTTGTTACCTATATTATTCGATGAATTATGTATTTTATTTTCATCTATAAATATAAGTGAAGTTTTATGGATTTTTTACCAAAAAAAAAAAAACAAAGTTTCATTGTTTGATAATCTTTATTGGCCCATGACCCCATTTTAAGGCTGTTTGTATGTTGAATGTTCCTTAGAGTGTTCCTCAAAGTATTGCCGGTTTGTAATTATGTTTAAGTACAACCATACTTACCTACATACATGCATACATAATTACATGTCTTTTCACAAATTTTGTTTACTATGCGCTTCATTGTTGAAAATTGGAAAGTGAAAAAATATAAAGTGAAAATTTCTATTGATTTTTTTTATAGTTTGAATAAAATATTATTTTTTCCAAGCTAAACGATTTCTGTTCTAATTTGTATTTAAAATATGAAATGTTCTCTTAAAGACTGGAAATAGTTTTAATTTGTGCAAAAAAAATATTAAAACAATATTAAAAAGTTGCATCGTCATCGCATTATCTGTGTCTGTGTTATAAAATGTATTATTTATAACAAGTTTAAACAAATGTTTCATTAATCAGCGTCTTATATTTGGGATTAAGTAAACCATAGAGAACATATTTTCTATATATTTTTTTATAAATGACAAAAAATTATTTTTGTAATCCGATGTTCACATCGAAAACACCGCAATTTCTGAACACTTTATACAACAAAAATGTAGATAATTAAGCATCTTTCTGCAGAATGTTCAAAGATTTTAAAAGTATTTTACTGTTAATACTATATTTTTGCTCAGTTACTAGTCTTTGAGAGAATTCGTTGTCAGTCATATTTCGTCACCTCAGAATAGTTTTACCAAAAACACAGTTTCTAGAAAAGCGATAAAGATTTACATTTTTCCTCAAAATCTGCATTATATACCATTAATTGTGGTAAATATTTTGAAAAAATATACAAATTTTCATACCTTTACATACAATAAATCAAAATTTATTAAGCTTGTGCAGTTTCTCTTATGTGATTTACAAAGTATTTCTGTGGAAATCATAATAGTGAAGGATAATACATTGGGTTCATTCCTTTACTTTTTGGTTAAAGTTTGGTAAAATGAGAGTAAACAAAAAATTTTCATATTGAAATGCATTTGTGCACAAAAGTACGGAAATTATTAAATGTATTTTTTACTAGCTGGAACCGGCAAACGTTGTTTTGCCCTCAATGAATTTTTAATTTTAGTTAGAATCTGTATATATTTATTTATATAAAAAAACGTTTGTGCATTTGTTAATATTAATTGAAAACTGTTAAAGAAAAACCATGTTTTATTTATGAAAATTAAAATAAATATTTATTGTAACATACATACAAGTTAAACATGGGGTCCGCCATGTGGTAAAAAAATTTAAGGGCTGGGCCACCAATGGGGCCCAACTCACCTTTAGCAAGTGAAACACAACACAATACGAATTTTTAGTGATGAAACAAATTTATTGACTTCACAGCTTAATGCCCAGAATTGAACTAACTTAAATCTTGCCTTTGCAAGTTAATATAACTAAAAATTACTCTACCATTTTTGCTTACGCAAACTTAATTCTATGGGAACCAAAACATACTGTGGTTCCCCAATAATTTGCGTGTGCAAATATTCGCTTAGCCTAGCTTAATTTTAATGAGAACAATAACTTGCATTGTTCCCATGATTTCCCAATATATTTATTAGAGTAAATTTCAAAAATTTAATTTGCGGATATCAACATTTTTTTTAATGTTTTTGGGTAAATAAAAATAATGGCGATCTTTTTTTTTTTTAAATTTTCACTCCTTGGGGTGGTTCAATCCACCTAAAAACGCGGATTTTGAGCTCATTTTTCTGCAGTGCAAAAACGGTTAAATATATTGCAAATCTGATTTCACCAGTCGATTCTGCAGCAAAAATTAATACAATGTATGTTTTTTGAACTCTTAAAAAAGTTCCAAAAACCCACAACAGAGGGCGCAAATCTCATTAAAAAAAAAAAATTTCGTTTTTTTAAACATGCACGATGAAAAGGCATCTTAAGCTTAGCCAACATTACCAACATTTTATTTTTATCACAACCCGTTAAAAAGTTATGAGACTTCAAAATTATTTTATAACAAAAAAAAAAAAAATAATTGATAAAAAAAGTTACAAACTTTTTTTTATTGTTTCAAATGATTTATTTAAAGTAATTTTAAACAATTTCAGTGTTATCTACTGCGGCTATAGCTAAACGATTTAAACCATCTTTATTTTTCAGCAAACACGAATTGTTTAGTCTTGAAATTCGGCCAACTAGTTGTTCCGTATAAATGCTTGTAGATTTAATGTTATTGGCGATTTTGATTGCATATACATAGATTTTGTTAGTTGGCCAATCAATGGCTTTATGACCCATAAAAGAAATATTTATACCAAAATTAGCTAAACTTTTTATGCTCTGAAGAGTGACATAATCAAAAGGCGATTTAGAACAAAAAGAATCATAATTTGGTAATTTGCTAGTTACATCGATAGTTTTGTTTAATACATTTTCATTTTCATCGACATCAACGAAATCTTTTTCATAAAGTATTTGATCGGTTGAATGGATCAAGTTAACAAAATCTTCAGCTTCTTCATCCGGTGTACAATATGTAACAGTGTCGGCATCATAGTCTTTGAAATCGTGTAAATAACAATTTGGATCAATTTCTAACAACTTTTGAGTTTGATCTTTGATTTTACTTGGTAACAATTTTTTTTCGTAGTTTTTCCTTTTCCTCTAATGAAATTCGTTCGTCAAAAATTGAAAATACTGCGTTATCTTCGCTTAGGTATTCCAAATGCCGTAGCTGAGTGGCTTTAGCACTGTTTACAATTAAAGAACAATATTTTCCTTCCATCTGCGAAAATTTCTCAAGTTCGGACAAAAAGTCTAGGTCATTTTTTGTAGCATAAATTGTTGATTCGCACATGAACCAATACTTTAGGTATACGGTTATAAAATAGAGAAGCATAGCTTCAAATTGCTCCAACAACGTTTCCGAAATGTAAAAATGATTTTTGTACAACATTATTTTGAAAATATATATTACTTTTGAGAGCCATTGGGCGTGGTGATCTGCTCCGCAGGCTTTTAAATTATAGCCAGGATTCGCATTTAAATGAACAAGTGCAAGTTCGGCCACTTATCTGTGATCCGCCCTTCTGTGATTAATCTGGGTTTGTTTAACATAAAAATCCACCAACGATTGCCGATTTTGGTCCAGAATCCTTTTAGCTGCTTTTGAATTATATGCCGGTGTAATTTTTAAACCACGATTATGTATAAACCACTTTCTAAATTGACGAAAAATTGGAATTCCAGCACCAACCGTTTTCATTACCACTTCTTTAAATGGATTTGCCACGCACAATTCTTTTTGATGAAGTCGACAAGGTTGACGATTCAACTGTTTTTTTGTTGTTTTTTCGAATAACACTGCTGCACCTCCTTTCACGCCTGAATTTGCAGCTGTTGTATCGTAAGATAGACCAACAATCTTGTTTGTGATGTTTAATGTATCACATTGCTTTTTTAATTCATTTGAAATAGATCTTGCTGAGCCATTATCAATAAAATTACAAGAAATTAGTTTTTGTAACCCATTTGTTGCGGAAACACTAATGACTAATCTTTCTACCATATCGCGGCTATTATTCTGCATACGTTTACCGTCCCAATGCAATATTAAGTAGTCGGGAAATTCAAATTCCTGGAGCCGTTTCATTGATTGCTCACGTTCGCTAGACCGTCGTTTTAACAAATATGAAGAAGATGTATTTCCTTCTATGTTGTTGAGACGTTTCAATTCTTTGAAAAGAAGTGACATCGAATTGGAAGAAATTCCAAGGCTGTCCAACAGTCGGCAAGTCTTTGGATCTATAAAAAGAAACTTACCAATTTTGGATTTTGCTTCAGCTACCATCCAATCTGGGTCTTGATTTTTGTTGTCAATGTCTACTTGTATTTCTTCCTCTTCTAATGTGTTAGTAATAGATGCTTTAACTACTTGTTTTCTCGAAGCTCGCTTAAATTCTTGTGTCAACGGAAATGGAATAGAGAGTTTTTTATAGAATTCTTTTACGTGTTTCATTGGACCCGAACTCCCTCTTTTAAAATTTCGTTTGGCATTGCAAAAATTTCCGTAAAGTTTGGTTATCTTGTTACGAAGGTAATAGCGTTGCTTTGGAAACAGTAACAATTGCTCTACGTCGATTTCGATTTCGGATACTAGAGATGATGCGGATACAAACACATCTTTTTTGTTATTAAGATCATGAATCGTGAGAAAACGGCGTAAGACGTCTAAATGAGTACACGATTGAACATCTAAAAAGAATTTTATGAGTTATTTCAGATTATTACAACAAATTCTGTATTTGCCTGGTATTCGCCTAACTTTTTTATTTGCTAAATGTAACAGATCCGACATATTGATAAATTATTATCAATTGCAAACAAATGTTTAAGATTTAATTTTTTAAAAATTTTAAATGACAGGAAACTCTTTGCAAAATTTTTTTCAACAGATTTAACTTTTTTCTAACAAGTTATTATTTAGCCTTAACAAAAAATGTTTAAAGCCATATAACTTTTTTACGGGTTCTGATAAAATAAAATGTTGGTACCGTTTCACTAAGCTTAAAATGCCTTTTCATCGTGCATGTTAAAAAAAATCTAAATTTTTTTTTTTAATTAGATTTGCGCCCTCTGTTGTGGGTTTTTGGAACTTTTTTAGGGGTTCAAAAAACATACATTGTATTAATTTTTGCTGCAGAATCGACTGGTGAAATCAGATTTGCAATATATTTAACCGTTTTTGCACTGCAGAAAAATGAGCTCAAAATCCGCGTTTTTAGGTGGGTTGAACCACCCCAAGGAGTGAAAATTTTCAAAAAAAAAAAGACCGCCATTATTTTTATTTACCCAAAAACCTTTAAAAAAATGTTGATACCCGAAAAACAAATCAGGTGACCTGGTCGCCAAACGAACTCCAATGTATATCCATAACAACTGCATGTTAGAAATAAATCGGTATATTATTTTATTTACATAAAATTCTGCAACATTTCTTTTGCATTAACAGAGTGTCACTTCATTTTGCTCAGCGTGACTATGCCACAGTAGATGGCGCCACAATTTTTGTTTGTTCTAATTAGCTTTGCAATAGTTATTTCTATTTTAACATGAATGTTAATATTTTCAACTGGATATCATACAGAACAATGTTAAGAGTATACACGGGCAGGTCTTTTATTTCATAAGTTTTTTCATTATTCTTTTACAAATAAGAACATAAGTTTGGCATATTAACTTTTTGTTGTTTTCACAAAATAGAGTTACCGAGTTCATCAATGAGTTTTTTGCTTTCAAAACAGTTCTACATAGTTATATAGAATGATTATTCTGCTTTACCTACAAAATATCTGATTGCGATTACATCTAATTTTTAAAAATTGTTTATAATTACTAAGCATTATTATTCACATAAATACAAAATTGCACTTTTTAAATTTTCCATTCAAATTTAAGAAAATATCAATTCTAAAAACTGGAATTAAAAATTTCCAATTATAAATTACAATTAATTGAATTTCAGAAAATCGTATCAAAACGTCGGAAATTATAATTTTAAATTTAGAAGACATCAATTGCATCTTTAATATATAAATTTTATTCGTTAAACACAAATTGAAATTCCAAAAAATAAACACCAAATACCTGTGTTTACATTTAAAAAATTTTTACATTTAAAAAAAAATGTAACGATAGTCGAATCGTTAAAAAAAAGAAAATAGCAAAATTATCAGTAAAATTTTTACACGATATTCGCTATTGTTAAAATCAGCTAAACGACAACCATTTTTGTGTTGTTTATTCAATCGATAAAAACTTAAATTTTTAGGTTGAAATGTCGTCATACATAAATAAAAATCTAAAATAGTGAAAATATTTTGCTTTTATTAAAAAACTTTTTTATATAAATAAAAAAATTAAATAGCAATTCAATTCATTCAAATACATAAACAGAAATATTAATAAAAAAAATAAAGATATTAAACATAAACATAAAATCATCCTGTCAAACACGAAGTAATTTGTTTTTTTCTATTCTTCTTTGTGTTTTTCGCTTATTTTGACAGAGATGCCACACGTTTACAATTTAAATAAATAGAAAAATGGATTTGTCGACTGTCGTTAAGATGTATGTACTTAGTGAATCACTTAATCCTTAGTGCAAACAACAATAGCTGTCGATATATTTTGCGATTGTCGGATCGTTGAAATTTACAGAATCGCACTACAGAAAACATTAATTTAAATTCATTGAATTTAGAAAACGTCAAATGATATTTAAGAATTGCGAACATAAAAACTGTTACATAAATAAACGCAATTTGATGAGAATGTTATTTATATAAAAATTTTCACAATTTTTTTGGATGAAAATTTGAAGTTTTTCAGAAAATAAAGATAACAAATTATTTTATTTCAAATTTTTGGGACATTTGTTTTGTTGCGTTTGGCATCCCTAATTTGAATATTTATTATAAATTTATTCTCTATGTTTTCTAAATATGGCGATATTTTAATAAAAAATTGAGAGAGTTTTTTTTTTGGTTATTATTTTGTTACTCCATCCGACCTATATGGCCGCAATGAAGAAATATTTGGCCAGTTAAAAGAAACTATGCAGCCATCTCCAATTAACACGATTTAATGCATATAGCCACCCTACACAACCATTACCTTTGCAATGGAGGTTAGGGCGAGCTATTTAATTAGCAAAATCTAAATTAAACGAGAAGTTATGTCATATAACCGGAAACCCATGCATATAGGTATATAACCTAAATGCATGCCGATCAGCAACCACGATGACCAAAAAGCAAACACCGAAATAAATCCGAAATATTAGAAAAGACGAAAACTAACCCAAAGAATTTGCTGAAATAATTTGGTATTAAGTTTAACAAATTGTTTACTTTTTTATTTACATTTATTATAAAGACTCAAACCGAGGTGGAGGGTATCAAAGATTCGGCACAGCCGAATTTAACACTCTTACTTGTTTTAAATTTATTTTTTACCACTAATTATGAATTTAGGACTGAATTTATCCATTATTCAATGGAACATTCAAGGTCAACAACAAATTTGCCTTAGAAATATTAATAAATAAACACAAACCAAACATTATAATCCTGCCAGAAACCCACATTATACAAAAAACCAAAAAACTGCTGCACATGCCAAACTATAAAACTTTTCACCATAACAAAGAATACTCTTATGCTAAATCAGGAATCGCAATAATGATAAAAAATTCACTTAATGTCACACAACATTCAACATCTGAAGGGGATCTTCTTCATCAAACTATCACTCTTCGCGGAACTAGTAACCTTGATATAACTAACATATATAAGGAGTCGGAAATATCAATAAATAAAGATTTATTAGATGCTATACCGAGCTTTAATTCTGATCATCATCTTATATGTGGTGACCTAGACACACAAAATACATTATGGGGATCTCAATATACATCTAGAACTGGCCACCTATGGGAATTTTTTACAAATGAACGAAATCTAACGTTTTTAAATGATGGCTCTCCAACTCTGCTGAGTACAAGAAATTGTTTAACAGCGATTGACGTTTCAATGGCCACAAGCGATTTTGCAACCTCTCTAAACTGGCAATGCTATAGTCATGAAATGAGTGATCATTTCCCAATTTTTATCCACAACAACTTTAACAACAATTACAAAAAATATGTACAAAAATTTAACGATAAACTAGCCGACTGGATTGCATTCTCGCAGAAGACTTCTGAATTATCGAATTTAATGCCTTTTTCTGAAAATATTAATAAAGAAGCTTCCACAATAGGTAAAATAATCAGAACCGCCGCTAACAAAACAATGCCTGTAAGCCAAGGCCCAAAACACGGGAAACAAAACAACAGCCCTGTTTGGTTGAACACAGAATTTGCTCAACTAATCAAGCAAAAAACGATGCATGGAATCGTTTCAGAAAAAGAAGAAATTTATTAGGTACAGTAAATTACAGAAAATTATGCGCGCAAGTAAGAAAAGCATGTAAAGAAGCGAAACGTAAAACTTGGAAAATTTTTTTAAATTCTATTAACTCTTTAGCAGATGCTAGGACTTTGTGGAATAATGGAAAATGAAATTCTCTCTCATCCTCAACAGATTGGAGACGGTTTTGCAAGAACATGGTGCTCAATTGGATCAGATAATTCATTTGATCCCTACATAATAACCAAAAAAAATCAACTAAATTTTGATCAGTTGGCCACCCAAACCGAACCAAACCACCCAAAGGAAATAATAAGACTCAACAACCCAATATCATTAGATGGTCTTCAAAAAGCCTTAAAAAATTGTAAAGGCACGACACCAGGATGGGATAAAGTAACATATCCAATGATCAAGAACTCATCAGTCACCCTTAAAAGTAAATTATGCAAGCTTTACACAACAATCTTTTCTAAGGGAATTTATCCGCACGCTTGGAAACAAGCGATTTTATCTCCAATACCAAAACCAGGATAAAACCCAAACAGCACGGAAGGATACAGACCAATATCATTGCTTCCGGTTATATCTAAAGTACTGGACAGAATTGTTTCCCAAAGGCTGTGGGAACACTGTAAAATAAACTTTGTCAACCAACAACATGCATACTTGCCAAATAGAGGAGTTTTTACACTATGCCACCAAATTGAGACCCAAATTAAAGAAAATATCAGGAAAAAAGGCACTCCATAGTCTTATCAGAAAATTTAGAAAAAGCTTTCGATAAAGTTGTAGATTTTGCAATAATAGAAGAATTATACAAATGGGGTGTACCAAAAAATATTTTGAAGCTTATAAAATCATTGCTATCAAATGGCAGAATAACAGTAAGAGTTGACAGTTTCCTCTCCAATACATGCAACCTGGATAATGGAGTACCACAGGGCTCTCCACTGTCTGTAGTATTGTACGCAGCATATATCAATTCATTACTCAATAAGCTTACACAAGTCAATGGAATTGATCACACATCCATCTATGCAGACCACATATTCGTGAAAATATTACTTCAAAACAAAATTCCTGTGACTCAATCATAAACGAATGGACCAACGAAGTAGGAGCGGTTATTCCAATACACAAATGCGAAGCTCTTCATGTTTGCAAAAAATACAAATGCAACTTGTCGCCCATATGCATACAAGAATTTTCTGTCCCAATAAGAAAGAAAATGAGAATTCTTGGAATCAAATTTACAAAAAACTATCCTCTGGAATGATTAAACTAAAAACACTATTGATAAATTAAAAAAAGTAAATAATCTCCTGAAAATAATTTGTACAAAACGCAAAGGCCCCCATATGGAAACAGGTATTTCAATCTGCCGTGCACTAGTAGAAGGATAAATCCAACACTGTATGGTTGGACAACACAAACAAACATCAGAAAAATAAACGCAGGCATAAACAGGTGTTTTCGCACGGAGACGGGCATACTTCAGGCAACTCGCATCGAGGCACTAGCAGTGGAAGCAAAAATAAATAAATTTGAGTTTTTATTAAACAAACAATCCATCAAAATGCTGGCAATTAATGAATCAACCCGACTTACCTTACCCTTGTGGTCTCCAAAATATAATAAAATACGCCAAAGAAATTAAGATACCTCTGCTAATCCACAAGGACACAACAACAACTAGTACCTCATCAGAAACAAACTTAATCATAAATATTTCACTGAATTTGGTAAAAAAAAGAAGGAACGAACCCACACGTTTTCCAACAACTTTTCTTACAAGAAAGAGATAACTACAATGCAAACCTTACAATATCTACAGATGGGTCTTTCGCGAATGGAAACACGTCGTATGCTGCAGTTGAACAAGAAAATGGTAACTTCAACATCATTCATCAATCCATACTGCCCTACAATGCAGGAATCTTCTCTGCGGAACTAGCTGCCATACAATTTGCGATAAGTTATGCATCACAAAAATAACAAAAAGCGCTAATGTGCACCGAAAGTCTCAGCGCAGTAAAATCGTTAAAGCGGGATGGTGAAACAAGAAAATATATCCTTAATGATATTCAACTGCTGAAAGAAGTTACGATTCTCAGGATTCCAGGACATCTTGGTATCTTAGGGAATGAACACGCTGATTCAGCAGCAAAAACAGCAATTAATCGCCCCCTAATAATTGAGGTTCCACCACTTTCACAAGTAGTAACCAACATCCATAAACATTATCAGCAAGCTCAACTGCAACAATTATGGAATAATTCGGATAGTTTCCTAAGAACGGACAATAAGAGCATAACTAGACCGCCTTACAATATGAATTTCAGTCGAAAAGACTGTATAACCTTTGCTAGAACTAGACTCGGAACCTCGAGATTCAGTAGTCAGCATTTCTACGAACAATCACATCCAAGCAGAGTTCAGAAAAAAACACACACTGAATAAAAAACTCGTACATATATGTAAACAAACATAACTTAGACCAACACACACATATTTTTATTTTCATATCAATTGTGTTTGTTTTTAAATTTTCTTCGGTGCCCAACACAATCATGACTGTGTTCGTTTCAATATTTCGTTATTTACACGAACATTTTTGTATCACGTACTTTTTGTTTCAATCACACATAAACCACACATTTTTGAGTGTTGCTTTATTTGAAGTTCATGTTCTGGTACGTGTACTGAAAAAAAAAAACAGAACATGTACAATAAACAGGTTCGAGTTCAGTTATATTTTAAGTCGTGTTGTGGCTCATGTACTAAGAAAAAGCAGAACATGTACAATAAACAGGTTCGAGTTCAGTTATATTTTAAGTGTTTATATTTTAAGTCGTGTTTATATTTTAAGTCGTGTTTAAAGTGTTTGTATTTTAAGTCGCGTTTTAAGTGTTTATATTTTAAGTCGTGTTTATATTTTAATTCGTGTTTAAAATATAACTGAACTCGAACCTGTTTATTGTACATGTTCTGTTTTTTTCTTAGTACACGAGCCACAACACGACTTAAAATATAACTGAACTCGAACCTGTTTATTGTACATGTTCTGTTTTTTTTTTTCAGTACACGTACCAGAACATGAACTTCAAATAAAGCAACACTCAAAAATGTGTGGTTTATGTGTGATTGAAACAAAAAGTACGTGATACAAAAATGTTCGTGTCAATAACGAAATATTAAAACGAACACAGTCATGGTTGTGTTGGGCACCGTAGAAAATTTAGAAACGCACATAATTGATATGAAAATAAAGATATGTGTTGGCTGCTTTTGAACAGAACATTGTGTGTTTCATGTGTGTATTTTCTGAACCTTGCATCCAAGGCAATGCGAAGACTGCTTCGAAGACCTCACAATCTACCACATCTTCAAAGAATGCTCAGTAACCTCGACAGATGAACCCAGTAGCCCACTATTTTCCTATAAGTATTTTATAAATTAATCTTTGTAAAATATCTTTTAAATAAATAAATAAATATTATGGGACTATAAAAGAAAAAATGATAATTTTACATAAACAGATATTCAAACATGGTGGTGGAAGTACTATATATGCAGTTGATTAGAGGCAAGTCTTACAAAATGTTATGATCCAGTATATGTGTGTATTTAAAGAGATATGCCCATAATGTGGTGTTTTCTTAGAATTTGTGAAAACGTGTTTCATGGGAAATTATATCCGATTTAAAAACTGGCGTGGACTTAAACCCTATCAACTTGATTTAATAATAATTATGGCGATTTGTAGAAAATCATCATCTGAGTAATAGTTAGTATGTCTAGTTTGCTGATTCCAGAAAGTAGTTTAAAATGGAATAAACAGGCTATTAGTATTTTAAATAATAGTTATAAATTGAAAACTAAAGATTATTAATTACATTATTGAAAAAACAAGTAAGAAAATTATAGTCAGTCGAGACCGACTACATGATACCCTATACCATGCGTTTAGAGACCCTATCTCTTAGGCCCAACTAACTGGATATAGAAAATAAGCATAAACCAAATTTGAGTGGGATTTTTATTAATTTTTTTGGCTGCAGATATGAAAAAGATTATATCGGATACTATATCTATATGGAGACTAGGCCCAAAAATGGACCGATCCTGACCATGTTTGGTAAAGTCTCTGGTATTTTGCAAAAATATATACAAACAAAATTTGAGAAGAATCAGTGCAATATTTTTGTTTTTTGATAGATTTAAGTGAAGATCGGGAAGCAGCTCTATATGGGGCCTATGACTAAGAGTTATCCAATAGGGATCATTCTTGGACTACTGATTAATGGATGTAACATATACATACAAACCCAATTTGACTAAGATTTGTATGATAATTTGGATCTTATGGCAATATATGTTGATTTCATAGGGGTCATTTGTATGGGGGCTAGGTCTGAACATGGACCGATTCTCACCAATTTCAATAGCGTTCATCCCATGGCCGATAAATGATCAAATGCCAAATTTCATCAAAATATATTCATATTTGCGACCTTCAGTTTGATTACAAGCTTTACATGGACACACAGACGGACGGACATCGTTAAATCGAATCAGATAGTGATTCTGATTCGATCGGTATAATTAAAGATGGGTGTATGTCAAATATTTTTAGTTGTTACAAACAGCAGTACAAAGTCATTATACCCAAACCACATAGTGGTATAGGGTATAACTAGGCTAGGAACGAATAAAGCCAATTATTGAATACTTCAATTAAAGGCATTCTACATTAATCGAAACAAGTGGTACTCAGAATGTAGAAGGTCTAGGTTATGCGGCGGGTGGGTTAGAATTTCTCATCCGCTATTATATAAAAAATTTTTAAATGATCGCGCAACATGGAGCTGAACATTGCTATGATGAAAAATTATTTATTCGTGTCTGTTCTCACTTTCTAAAAACTAAAGACACATGAAGGTGCCAGTTACGGTATTTATATTGTCTCTCATATAAGCTATACACAATTTTAATTTGGTAAATAAATTTATTTACACTAGCGGTCGTAAGAACCTTCCACATATGCTAATTTAATTTTCTGTGGGAACTTTTTTCTATCAAAGGTTCAAAAAAGTGGCAATCGGGCACTTTAAAAAAACTTTACTAAAAATATACTGTACTAAAATTAATGCCACGATATTATTCTTCAAAATACCGACCACAATTTGAATGTCCGTAGCTACTGTGTTTAGTCTTTCTCAGTACTACTTAGATATAATTTCTCAGGAACTTCTATTCCGATACTTATACATACATTATACATTATTTGAAAGCTTATAAAAATATATTTGAAGTGAAAAATAAATATAATAAATTTTTAAACCTTAAAAAAATGCTAAACCTATTCTTAGTATTATTTTACTTAGTTTTTATAAGTTTCTATAACACATTAACGTTTTATCATTTTAGTGCTGCACCAATAACGACATGAGTGCAACAAATAAATTTTTATCTGTTGAAAATGGTTTGCGCCATGATAAAGTTGCCATTTTAGATGCTGGAGCTCAATATGGAAAGGTATATTTAAAATGAAGCATTTAACATTTTTATCTATTCTTTATCGAAAACGTGTATTTGTATTTTTTTTTTCAATAAGGTTATTGATCGTAAAGTACGTGAGTTATTGGTCGAATCAGATATTTTACCATTGGAGACATCAGCAGCTACTATACGTTCTTCAGGCTACCGTGGAATAATCATTTCAGGCGGTCCCAATTCTGTCTATGCCGATGATGCTCCCAGTTACGATCCTGATATTTTCAAATTAAAAATACCCGTACTGGGTATTTGTTATGGTATGCAGTTGATCAATAAAGAATTTGGCGGTACTGTTCAGAAGAAAAATATTCGTGAAGATGGCCAACAAACTATTGAAATTGAGACAACATGTCCATTGTTTAAGTAAGTAAAATATATTTTAAAACTGATGCTTATGAGATGGTTATAACAACTACCAAATACTTGATCTAGACCCGATCATATATCGTATGACAATGATAATATTTTCCAAAATTGGTTGTTACTTATTTTCGAACGTATAGTCAGTCGTTTTAAATTTTACGAAGGACAAGAAGTCGTTTATTTGTTTAGCTTGAATAAATGTCGATACAGTCCTTCAAGATTAATATAAACTATGAACATTCCAATATTGTTAAGTTTATCAAATTGGACTACACGTGGTTTTACACAAACATATCGAAATGTTTCGTTTTTTAAATTGATTGTATTCTTTTTAATATTAAATTTTCTTTATTTTCATTTCTTTTTTAGCCGTTTAAGTCGTACACAAACAGTACTTTTAACGCATGGCGATAGTGTGGAACGCATCGGTGAAAAATTAAAAGTAGGGGGACGCTCTTCCAATAATATTATAACTGCCGTTTATAATGAAGTATTACGAATATATGGTGTTCAATTTCATCCTGAAGTTGATCTAACATCGTCTGGCAAACAAATGTTGAAAAATTTCCTCTTTGATATCTGTGGTTTATCACCGAATTTCACCATGGGCAGCCGTAAAGAAGAGTGTGTTAAATATATTAAAGAAAAAGTTGGTAGAAACAAAGTGTTGGTAAGTGTGGAAGCGTGTTAAAACAATATCATCTTAAACTTATATATTTGCCCTGCGTTTGTTATTGCACCTGCAGATATTAGTTAGTGGAGGTGTTGATTCTTCAGTATGTGCAGCCTTATTGCGTCAGGCCTTACTTCCCAGTCAAATAATAGCTGTACACGTTGACAATGGTTTCATGCGTAAAGATGAAAGTGAAAAGGTCGAAAAATCTCTTCGAGAAATAGGCATTGATTTAATAGTGCGTAAAGAGGCCTACACGTTCCTTAAAGGCACAACACAAATCAAAAGACCTGGACAGTTTTCAATTGTTGAAACGCCCATGCTATGTCAGACCATAAATCCAGAAGAGAAACGCAAAATTATTGGCGATATTTTCGTAAAGATTACAAATGATGTTGTAGCAGAAATGAAACTTAAGCCGGAAGATGTTTTGTTAGCTCAGGGTACATTAAGGCCAGATTTAATCGAGTCGGCCTCAAATATGGTTAGCAAAAATGCTGAAACCATTAAAACTCATCACAATGATACGGATTTAGTAAGGTAACAACATCGCTTAAAAGAGAAAATAAAATAATAAATTTTCTTTAAATATTTAACCACTTTTCTTTTCATAGAGAACTCCGTAATGCTGGTCGAGTTGTTGAACCTTTGAGTGATTTTCATAAGGACGAGGTTAGAGAATTAGGTAATGATTTGGGTTTGCCTGCTGAATTGGTGGAAAGACAACCATTCCCTGGTCCTGGTCTAGCCATACGTATATTATGTGCCGAAGAACCTTTCATCGAAAAGGATTATTCAGAGACACAAGTAAATGGATTTGGTATTTTTCACATTTTGAGATAATTTTCTATATGTAGTAATTTTCTTTTAGGTAATAGCTCGTGTCATTGTCGACTATAAAAATAAATTGGAAAAAAATCATGCTTTAATTAATCGTGTAACAGGTGCCACTTCAGAAACAGAACAAAGAGAACTAATGAGAATTTCGTCAAATTCTCAAATACAAGCCACCGTGCTACCCATACGATCCGTAGGTGTTCAGGGTATGTTGTCTGTTAAATTAATTGCGTATTTCATACTTACTTCTTGGGGATTTATTTTGCAGGTGACAAACGTACCTACAGCTATGTTGTTGGCCTCTCCAGTTCTCACGAACCTAATTGGGATGATATGTTATTCTTAGCCAAATTAATACCTCGCATTTTACATAATGTAAATCGTGTTTGTTATGTCTTTGGCGAACCGGTTCAATATCAAATTACCGATGTAACTCACACAACTCTTAATAATTATGTAATAAAACAATTGAGGCAGGCAGACGCTATAGCTAATGATGTAAGTGTTTAACAAATTAAATGTTTGCTTCTGGGTACACAGAGTATTTATGATATATTTTTCCATTTCATTCCAGATAATAATGCAAGCTGGTCTTTATCGTAAAATATCACAAATGCCTATTGTTCTGATACCTGTACACTTCGACAGAGATCCCACAAATCGTACACCTTCGTGTAGTCGATCGATTGTTTTGAGACCATTCATAACAAGTGACTTTATGACTGGAGTGCCGGCTATTCCCGGATCTGTACAGTTACCGTTGCCTGTTAGTAATTATATTAAGTACACGTCAAATATACATTTTAACAAAACCACTTAATAAAATTTCAGGTGTTACGCAATATGGTACAAGAAATTTCGAAATTAGATGGAATCTCACGCGTTCTTTATGATTTGACTTCAAAACCGCCTGGTACAACAGAATGGGAATGATTAAATCAAATGCATATGCTCTATACCCTCGCTGCAGCTACATCTGTTGCCGCTACCACCGCCACAACATTTTCTACCATACGACATGAACAGCAGCAACAATTGTTAGCAACAGAAACGACATTAATTTGAAATAACATGTTGCAAAAAACCAAACCATAAACAACCAACCAACCAACTAATTGAAATAAGTTTGATTTAAAAGAACATCATCCATTCATTATTAATACTATTGTTTGCAAATAAATGTTTATTTTTGTTTTTAATTAAATATTCGATAACATCAACATAAGCGAAAACAAATAAATCTAGAGGATTTGTTGTGGATCAGAAAAAAATAAATTTCAAAAGGGATAAGATGTGAACTTTGAAATTTCAAATTTTCTAGTAATCACTAAAACAAAAAACTGTTGCTGATATTTTGTAAATTAAATCCATTAAATTTTAGTATTAGAATTTCTTACATTAACAGAATTACGAATTGTTTAACGATGAAGACTTAAGTAATCTCCCTCTCTCTAGCTGTCAGTTTAAAATTGCAATCCTAAAAACAACTCCAGTCTGTCGTGTATAAAATTAACTTTAAACCGCCTATAACAAGTTTCAGAATATAAAAAAAAAAGGTAAATGTCATTTATAAAGTTATGCTTCCATCGTCATAGCATTTGAAAAGGGTGATAAAAATCAAAAAAACACATGCTGACTACATTTAATTTTATCCTGTTGTAAAAAAAAAACTTGTTTGCTATATTATTTTTCCTGGCCAATAAATTGTTTTGTTTAATATTTTTGTAAAATAAATTCTACATAAAAACAGAGAATTAAATATAAAAAAGTCTGCAAGAAATTAAAAAATAACTAATAATTATGTATTAAAATTTTAGACATATAACATAAACACATATAAACGTAAACACATTAACACACCGATACGTTTATGGCCGATTTCACAATCTTCAAACAGGAACTAACCGAAATTTAAAGTTTAATTCGCAGTTAAGTTCTAACAGGCGATGATTGTGTAAAAAGCCCCCCCCCCACACTCACACATACACTATATAACAAATAGATGGTAAACTATTATTTAAATGTGAAATAAAGAAAATGAAATTGTTATAAATCGTAAAGAAAAATTTATTATATGAATACAAATAAAAAGAAATCAATTTTATACATATCGAGGGCCCATAATCAAAAATTTTTAACTTAACGAAGGAGATTTTTAAAATGTACCTTCCATTACATGGTTCAAATGCGAGTTTTTTTTTTATAAAATGTTTTGTTTTAAAAATTGGAGATGAGACATGATTTATGTAAATGTATTTATATTTATTGGATAAAATTGGCCCTTAAGCTGGTCGCAATGTATTCAGTTCTGGGCCAGATTAAACAAGATGTGAAAAAGATTTAAAATAAATTAATTCTTATAAAAATAATTTTAAAAATAACATAAAGAAATTTGCGTGTTTTTCATTTGAAAAGGCTTTTTCTTCGAGATAGCAGAATAACAAAAATTATAAATAAAAAACGCAAAACTATTTTTTTAATTTATAGCACAGGTTTGAAGTACTGTGGAGAGTTATTTACCATTAAAAACTCATTGTTAACAAAATTGGAGTTGGTGTGTTTTTGAATATAGGCTCTCGATATATATTATAAATATATATAGGTATGCATATGTATGTACATCTTAAACTTAAAAAATTTAGATTGATGACAATGATGATGATAATTATTGAAGTATAATAATAGTTGTGCTGCATTTTAAAAATTAAATATATAAATGTAATGCCTACAACAAACTTATTTTTTAAAAATAATAAAAATATTAACTAATTAACAATGAGATGCAATGGATGATTTCATTTTGCCATTTTATAGCTTAAACACTAGTGAAACAGGTAAGTTCTGAAATTATTGCCAAGCTAATGGAATTGCATTCATTCCTAACGTAAAATCTTGTAAGGCCATTTAAATGAATTTTACTTAAAATATAAAATTCAAACTTGAGGACAGTGAATAAATCCAAATTACGCGATTTTTTGTGAAATTTATTTTTATTTAACGTTTTTTTTTTTTTTAGAAATAAATACACCAATTACATTTAAAATAATAGACAAAAACTCTGATATACACAATTTTTGTTTACATTGAACGAAAGATTTCAATATAAATGTTACGATTCTAAATTTGTCACATTCGATCTAAAGTAGATTCCGCATTAAACTTAATACGACACTTAATTTGTTGCCTATTAACGTTAATACTTATAATCGAAATACTTATTGTAATATGGTATTGTTAGAGCTGGGTCAATAGACAATATGTCTGGCAATGAAATACGTTCCTGCAAATTATACAGAATCATTTGTTCGCAAAGATTCGCCCACAATGCACCGTATTTGTTTCGAATGGCACTGCAATTTAATTTCTGACGCGTAAGAATACGTTGCAAATAACGCAGACCGGCCATATCGGTGGCTTGAGAAAATGGACTATGACCAACACACATTTCGTAAAGTACGCAACCCAGAGACCAAATATCTGATTTATTATCATATTTTTCACAACGCAGTATCTCGGGAGCTGAATAGTAAGCGGTGCCAAAGATTTGGTCACTCGATTTATTTGCTGAACTAATAAGCGAAATTCCAAAATCTGCTATTTTTATATGATCATTGGAGCTGACCAACAGATTTGCTGGCTTGAGATCTCGGTGAAAGACATTGCGAACATGCAAATATTCTAAACCCATTAAAATATCACAAAAATAACGAAGAATTTCACAGTGTGAAAAACCACTAGAGCGAACTTGAAAAATCCTGTCCAGTAAGGTGCCGTGAGGAGCATATTCCATAATGATATTAACAGTGCCAGCATGCACGAATGAACGTATAAATTGAATAATATTTGGATGGCGCAACTGCGAAATAATATAAACCTAAATGTAAACAGAATATTTGGTTTATAATTTTTCCTATATTCTAAAGTGGTGATGTGTTGTGTATTCGAAATTATACCTCTTCCATTATCATTTTCATTTCATGCTTGGGATTGTGTACAATTATACGTTTTACGCAAACATTATGGGTATTACGATATTTGCAGAGGAATACCCGACCAAAGGAGCCAGCTCCCAAAACTTTAATGGGCTTGAGTAAAGGATCCCCTAAATCCATTTTCTAAATTAACACAAAAATATTCACTACTAAACTCCAATTAACAAAACACTAAACTAAAATGCGCTAATGTAACGGTACCTGACAGAATGCTCTAATTCCAAAAACGATTACAATCGATAACATAAAGTACTTTCTTGAGCAACTTTTGTTATGATTACTAATGACACAGGTCTACACGATTTTACCCACTGAGATCTGAAGGAGGTTTCTGAATATAGTTTTTGAACGGCAACAGATTTTTGTTTCACGTTAGAATTCTGCGAAATTCTAAGCCAAGTGTACAAAATGGAGAAAAAGGGCACTCCTTTTTCTCCATTTTCAAATAACAAAAAAGCTTCGAAGCGCGGTGCTACTCGTTAATATTGCTATGATAGTGAAACCAACAACGAATATTTTAAGACCAATAAATTCTTATTGGTTACGTTTTTATGGAGATGTGAATTACATAACATGTACGAATATCCAATATGAACCTACATATGTTTCCAGCCATAAATTTTGATTCAGAGCTGACGTCAGAAACAACCTTTAGTTCTCAGTGGACAAAATCTTAAGCCTATGGTATTAAATTAGATAAATACAGCTGTAGAATTGGATTCAATGGGTAAACAAGTCTTAAATTTTTAGGCCCGTATATTACTTATGTACAAAGAAAATGTAATATCTATGTACATATATGTACATATGTATGTTAAAGAAGTTTTTAGTATTTTACATGTTTTTATTTAACTCTCTTTATCTCTTTTCCAATTAGCTAGAGCTCTGAATCAGTATGCAGTATGTTTTCTATCGGTTAACCTGAAAACATACATATGTACATATGTATAAAGGCAAGTCTAAAAATCAAATATCGATGTATACATTTCTTAATGCCTGAGCTGGAAGAAACTTACTTTCATGCAACCGCTATGTATCTTGAAAAATTTGAATCTGACTTAGTGATCTCTCCAATTTACTCACCCCCTGAGATGCAGCTGGCGACTATAGTGCCAAGTATACATCCTGGGGATCCCGGATAAATACCCCCACTGGCCTTCAGATAAGTAGAAAACACCGGATCTTATAGATTTCTGACCAAGGCAATTAGCGCGGAACGAACCGTCATTATAAATCTCCTCTGATTATACACTCACTATTTAGACCCCAAAGAAATTGTACCTTATACTGGTGCTTTAGTGCTGAGAAGCAGAACAACAAATTGGTTAATATATAGAAAGTTTATCAGTACCCATTGTTCAGAGAGCTTACCGCGTAGGTAATCAGATTACAAATCTCGATTACAAATTAATTTTTAATTAAATCTCAAATGCTGTTAAATCTTCAAATTCAAAGATTTTTTACGTTTTTCCCGACACTTTTGGTGTTTTTTAGACAACATTTGGAAATAAAGTTTGGGTATAATAATCCCAGGTGCTGTAGTTCAAGAGTTAAATATATTTCAAAAACCATAAAAGAAATCACTGCGCAGAGTGTATATATCAGCTTGTCAACGCATCGAAAAATTATATTATATTTTCTTTATAACAACTTGAGTCTATATAGCAATGTCCGTCTGCCCGTCTGTCTATATGTATTTCTTTTTTTTATTATATACATACATAATTCTAAATTGAAAGTTTTTTAATTATTTAATTCAAGTTTAAAATAATGTCCACCACCGTAAAAGTTAAAATACCACCAATAACTATACTTAAACGCAAAACAGAGCAAGTCCATGAAGTATGCAGAATATTAAATATAAAAGAATATTCAATACGAAAAATATCTATTGGTCTAAAACTTTTCTGCACCAATAAAAAAGACTTTGTGAGTCATTAACAAAAACATTTCAATTGGAATATTTCACATATGCCGCTAAAAGTGAAAAACCCTATAAAGCTGTCCTTCTAGGTTTGGATAAAACAGACCTAAAAGTAATAAAACATGAACTTACATCATTAGGTTTGAAATGTTCTGATGTTAAAATCGTTACAAAAACGAGAGAAAATCGTAATGAAATAGTTATATATATTTAACAAATGGAACATCCTAGTAAACCCCGAAAAAACGCAAGCCATATATTTTACGAGGAAAAGGAAAGCATGTTTTATTCCACAGTCACCGCTCAGGTTTATGAGCCATGATATTTTTTGGGAAAGTAAAGTTAAATATCTTGGAGTTATTCTAGATACCAAATTAAACTTTAATGAACATATACACTATCTGCTCGACAAAATAAACAAAACTACACGGCTTATGTACCCACTGATAAACCGGAATTCTGATCTAAATACTGATAACAAAAAGCAAATAATAAAAGCTATCTTCTATCCCATCATGTTCTACTGATGTCCAGTTTGGTCCACTGCTGCAAAATGTCATATCAGTAAGCTACAAATAGCTCAGAACAAACTGTTAAAAATGATATTTCGACTTCCCTGGCATTACTACACCAGACGTTTGCATATATAACATCCAACAAATTAATGAAAAAATAAGCAGATTGACTGAAAATTTCATAAGAAGATGCGAACTGTCTCAACATTCCCATATTAATGAAATACTTTCATCGTAATTTTACCCCCTTATATAATCCAAAATTTTATCTTATACCCCTGCTTCAAAAAGGTTTTTTTTTTAAATTTTTCCTCCACACTTAATAATTTGAAATGTAAATATTAAAACTAAAATTTAATTACTAAGTAGAAAAGGAACATAGTCCCTAAACTCTTAAAATATATAATCAAATGTAAATACAAATAAATGTTATATACTAAATAAAATGAAAAAAAAAAAAAATAATAATGTCAATTGGACACTAAGGCACTACGTATTGAATTGTAATTTTATTGAATTTCTGAAATAAAGATTTTATATATGGAGACACCTTCAAAAAAAATTATAAAAATTCAGTGTGTTTGTTGTAATAATTTATTATTAAGTTTATAAAATTTTTACTTTTTTAAATATTTTGCTTACATTTGTTATAAATAGTAACATAAGTAGAGAATTTTGGGCAGGGCAGCGGACTTAACCCTTTACTTTTTAATATATACACTGCTGAGTTCCATGAGCTGACAGGGAGCAACATCATATTATTTCAATTCGCTGATGATTTTTTCATTGTGTGTTTCGATCGTGACCATGACGTTGCAAATTTTTTACTGCAGGAGAGGATCAACAGGTTTGTGGAGATAGCTGACAGGCTGAAGATGAAAATGAACCCTGAAAAAACCCACATGATTAACTTCTAAAGATCCAAGAAGGAAATGAACATCAACATAAATGGTACAAATATAGTCCAGACTCAATCGATCAAATATCTGGGCCGAATTATAGACATCAACAATTCACCTGCCAGTCAAGTTCAAATGGTTATTGCAAAAGTCAACAGAACGTGCGGTTTTAGGAAAATAATTAGCGGTTGCAAATTTGGGTTAGAGCCGGCGAGGGCCCAACATTTCTACAGAGCCTTTACTAGGGCCAAATTAGAATATGCTGCATCATCTTTTGCCAATATTGGGCGTACGACTTTAAGGAAAATGAGCACATTTATAAACGCAAACCTGAGAGGGGCCTTGGGTCTGATCAGGTCGACACCTACCCATTTGTTGTATCATATGGCGGGGGAGCTGCCACCTGAATACCGTTTTGAATTAGCCACCGCCAAGGAATTGGCAAGATGCATAGCTTACGATCTTCCAGTTACGCAGCTTTTCTCGGAATCTAACTTCAATCTTAGAACCAGCTATGCTAGGGTTTTCAGTACATACAAAGACGTATTCCTAAAGATTGATAAGACAAAGGGATACGACTGGCCCGATTAGCAAATCGGGCTGTTTAGCTCTTGCGAAAAGGATGAGCGAGAACCCTGTGGTGAGAAGGATCCATGAACTTGTAAATGATTCAGCCTTGGAGGAGATCAGCCTGCATTTCGTTCCAGGTCACACCAACATATTGGGTAATATTGAAGTTGACAGAGCAGCTAGAGAGGCACTTACAAATGGCGTCACGAAAGAAGTGGTGTTGAACATGGAGGACGCTATATCTAATATTGAGGAAAGGCTATGGGCTGAGTGGAACGAAAGGTACAAAGATTTAAGTACAACAAAAGGAAAAAACTACGCGGATATTTTTCCCAATGTTTCCAGGAACAAAACATGGTTTGCCAATTGCATAAATTTGAAGCCGAATGAAATTAAAATTATCAACAGACTGATGAGCGCTCATTCCTTTGGAAGGGCTACACTGGCCCGACTTAGAGTTTTGGATTCGGACAGGTGTGTCACGTGCATGGAACCTGAAAGTGATTCGCATGTTATTTTCGAATGTGTTCGTTTTGAAAACATTAGACCTAAGTATCCCCTCATTTACAAACACTCATCATTGGTTCAATTTTTTAAACAGGAGAAAGTTGACAACTACAAGGTGCTTATAGATTTCCTAAGAGAAATCAAGATTGAACACTAACGCTTACAAACGCGTAAATTGGTGCTGGCGTTATAGTTTTTTAACTGGCCAAGTAATTCTTCACTGGAACCTTTTGCTACTGGTGAAGTAACCGTAGAACTCAAAAAATAAGTAGAGAATTTAATGTAAACCTAAAACCCAGGTGGAGAGTATCCAAGATTCGGCATAACAGAATTTAACACTCTTGTTGGCTTTTAAAGTGTACAATAAAAGTTTATTATTTATATTTTAATCGGACTAATATAAGAGTGTTAAATTCGGCATCATTATTTTTTGTGTTTTTTTTTTTTTGTAACTGTGAATGTTGTTGTACAACAATTATGTTTTTAGAGGTGTCTGCAAATATTAGGCCACATCTCGGCACAATGACGCCCGATTTACCCCATTTTAAGTACCAACCTGCTGGAAGTAATGACAAACAATATTATCGTAACTTTTGGTTTATTTTGTGAATGAACGTGATTTCAACAGACAGACTGACATCGCTATATCGACTCGAGCTGTTATAAGGATCAGGAATATATATACATTATGGGGTCGGAAATTAATTTTTCAATGCGTTACAAACGGAATGACAAACCTACATATACCCTCCCTCTGCTCAGTGGTGTGAAGCATAATGAGTATGAGGCACTAACTGTGTTTTTATATAATTTTAAAAATTAACTAGTCATTTTGATGCCAAAATTGTTCTCGCAAACTAAATTAAGCTCAAAAAATATAATTTGCAAAGGAAATTGTCAAAGTAGTCACAATGAATTTTGTGAGTTATACTTAGAGTAAAACATTTAGTTTTGATTATGCCCTTGGCTTCGTAAATCTAAGCAAAAATAAAAAAAATAGATTAGACATAAATTTTATTATATTAAAATTTGTAAAAATTTCAAAAGTAGAAATAAGAATGTAAATTAAGTGAAGTTTGTTTACTATTTGAATACTCGAAATTAGAACTCACTAAAACTCATCAAAAACTTCATGTCGATTTGGCTTTCCAATGTTTTGATGTTCTTTTGCGTTCACATTTTGATGTTCACATATTTAATTTTATCACTAGTTTTCTATTTTAACTACACTACAAACTTAAATTTTGTATCGAAAATGTCGGCAGTAATATTTTAAATTTTAAAGGATTCACGTTTTTTAAAATCATTTCGGTTATTCATTTCCTAGAACATTTGTATGGTTGCCAGTTAAAAAAAAAAAAACAGTTTTAAACGAAAATTTTTTAGATCATTTTTATCGTCGCCACGAGTCACGTGAAAAGAATTAAAAATCGATCCAAAGTTTTTTCGGCAGACAAGCAAACGAGTTAAAAGCAAGGGAGTAATGATTTTATATTAAATCAACATAAAAACCTAGCAGATATTATTTAAAATTATTTATTTTTACATAAAATCTTACATATTACTAGCTGAACCTGCAAACGTTGTTCTGCCCAAAATAATTATTTCATTCCAGGGGTCTATCGTCGCATTCATTATCAAAATTTTTCAATCGAAATTATTTTTTTTATTTTCCAAACTAAAATACTAAGTATAATTTTACTCTGTCGCAGTTAACTAATTATGTCTCCTAGTTAAGAGTAAAAGTGAAACGAGGCCTAACGTTGGTCCGTCTTCTTTTAATTAAACCCAAAATATGGAATTTCGATTGATTTTATTCGATATCGAATGCGGCGATTAACCCCCAGGTCTCATATATATAGATTAACAGATAACAAAAAATTCAGTTTTCATGAATTAATCTATAAATTGAGTTAAGCTTTATTTTTTTTTTTTTTGTTAAATTTTAGCTCTCGTTTAACTTAATTTATATCTGTTAACACTTTTTTTCTAAACGTTAAAATTAGTAAAAAAAAAAAAAACCAAAAGTCATAAACGCAGTGTTGATTTAATAATCTCGGCAATTATCGCGATATCAATTTACATTGAAATCTCGAGATTTTTATTGAGATCTTATTTTTCGAGATTTGAAACGCACAAAAAAAAAATTAAAATAGTTAAGTTAAGCGCAACTTCGAAGTCATGTGCCGTAAATCGAAATCATAACAACGCAATTTCGAAATCAGGGAAAAATTTAATTTCAAATCAACTCAAAGCGGGGTTTTAAAATACGAAAATTATGAACTACTGAAATTAATTTCGATACGAAAGACAATACGTTCATGGATTTCTTTAAATTATGTTGAAGTGTTAATATTCAAAAAATATGCGTTTGAAAATTGTATGAATTTTAAGATTCATATCAAACAATAACATGTTTTAAACTTGAAAACGATTATTAGTTGCAAACTAGTTGCCCCTTGAACGTATACTCACATTTGGTAGCCAAATAAAATAAAGTTTTGGTTTTATTGAATTTTAATGAATTCACAATAATTTTATAACAGATTTGCATGTTCAAATAATTTTCTAAATAAAATTAATGAAGACAACCGCTTGTTGTGTTTGTGAACTATCCACAGCATGCTATGTACGCATTTTATTGTCGTGGCAACTGAAAAAGAAGAGTTGCAAAAAACATTTCTAATTTGTTTATAATTTTTTGCTGAATTAAATTCATGTTTTTTTTTTTTTTTTTTTTTATTAAATTTTTAAATATATTGTGTAATGAGTGTTCCGTAATCACTTAAGTTAGTATGTTTTTTTAATTATTGCATTGTACAAGAAAATAATAATAGTAAAATCATTTTGAATGAAATACAATATCGTTTATAATATATAAATATGTTTGTATAATTGGTATCGATTTATTCGATTATCTCTATCAGAAATATAATAGTTACAATAATTTAAATTTTTATCATTTAAGTTATTACAAATAGAATTTGAGAAGAAACAATTGACTAAACTTTATAAAATCCTAACAGTTAAAACGACGAGAAGAAATAATAGATTAATTTAGATTTAAGATAAATAAGATAAATGTTTGAGGGAGAAATGAAGATAAAGATATATAAACATGCATCATTTGATTTAGTTGGAAGAAATTTCCTTCATGCGATTGAGAGCACTACCAGCTCTGAACCATTCAATTTGTTGTTCGTTAAGTGTATGATTCAATTTAATTTTGTCGACTTTGCTGCCATTCTTAATTTCAGCATCAACTGGTTTGCCAGGTGCCAAGTTGGAAAGACCCAACAAGGAGATTTTGCTAGTGGGTTGAATCTGCGATCAAAAAGAAAACCAATCGGATTAATAATATATAATAAAATAATGTCACTGATGTCCACGGTAAACATACCTTGTCGTAATCAGCTGGATTGGCAAAAGTCAAAGGCAAAAGACCTTGTTTCTTCAAGTTGGTTTCGTGGATACGGGCAAAGGACTTTACAATGATGGCACGACCACCCAAGTGGCGAGGTTCCAAGGCGGCATGTTCGCGAGATGAACCTTCGCCGTAGTTGTCGTCACCAACAGCAACCCATCTGATACCATTGGCCTTATAGTCGCGGGCAACATCGGGTACACCACTCCATTGGCCAGTACGTTGATTTTTAATGTTGTTCATTTCATTGTTTTCGATGTTGGTGGCACCAATGAACATGTTATTGGAGATGTTATCCAAATGACCACGATACTTCAACCAGGGACCAGCAGCTGAGATGTGATCAGTGGTGCACTTGCCCTTAACCTTGATGAGGACTGTCAAATCTTTGTAGTCCTTGCCGTCCCATTTATCGAAGGGAGTCAACAATTGCAAACGTTGACTCTTGGGGTCAACGTTCACCTTTAGGTTTTCGCCACTCTGAGGAATTTAAAAACAAAACAATAATAAAAAATCTTGACATTGCATGCAACTTATATTCTACTTACAGCAGGAGGAGCATCATAGGTATCCATACCAGGATCGAAGCCCTTAGAGGGTAGTTCATCGCCGAAAGGAGCATCCAATTTAAATTTCTTGCCATCAGAGCCGGTCAATTCATCGGTAAGAGGATTGAAATCCAAACGACCAGCAATAGAAAGAGCAGTTACCATTTCAGGGCTGTAAGGATATTAAATTTAAAATGTTATTAATTATTACATACCATCTGCAGAAAGAAATTCATTTTCAAGCCTTGTCTTTTTACCTGGTTACAAAGCAGTGAGTGGCAGGGTTGGCATCATTACGGCCAGTGAAATTACGATTGTATGAAGTGACAATGGTGTTCTTGTCACCCTTCTTGATGTCCTTACGATCCCATTGGCCAATGCAAGGGCCACAAGCGTTTGCTAAAACGGTACCACCGAACTTATCAAATACTTCAGAAATTCCATCACGCTCAATGGTTGCACGAATTTGTTCCGAACCAGGAGTTACGTTAAAGGGTATTTTCGATTTGAGACCATGTTTCATGGCATTTTTGGCAATGCTAGCGCAACGACCCATATCTTCGTAAGAGGAATTGGTGCAAGAACCAATCAGACCAACCTTAATGTCCATTGGATAACCATTCTTTTTAGAGTTTTCGCCCAATTTGCTGATGGGATGGCCCAAATCGGGAGTGAACGGACCATTAACATGGGGTTCCAATGTGTTCAAGTCAATTTCGATGACGTGATCGTATTTGCAATCGTTATCGGGAGACAAGATCTTCGATTGGAATTTCTTAGCTTCAGCTGCGATACCAGAGCGGCCAGTACTTTTTAAGTAATCAGCCATGCGATCGTTGAAGGGGAATACCGAGGTGGTGGCACCGATTTCAGCACCCATATTGCAAATTGTGGCCATGCCAGTGCAAGAGATCGAATCAACACCCTTGCCGGTGTACTCAATAATGGCACCAGTACCACCTTTAACAGTTAGAATGTCGGCAACCTTCAAGATGACATCCTTGGGGGATGTCCAACCGCTAATTTTACCTGTCAATTTGACGCCAATAACGTTGGGGCACTTTAATTCCCATGGTATGTTGGCCATTACATCAACAGCATCGGCACCACCGACACCAATACACAAACCTCCAAGACCACCACCGTTTGGTGTATGAGAATCAGTGCCGATCATCAACAAGCCAGGGAAGGCATAATTTTCCAAAATGATTTGATGGATAATACCACTGCCAGGCTTCCAGAAACCCAAGCCGTATTTGGCACAAGCACTGGCCAAGAATTCATATACTTCTTTGTTCAAGTCCTTGGCACGAGCCAAATCCTTAACACCACCGACCTGAGCCTCGATCAAATGATCACAGTGAACGGTCGAGGGAACAGCAACTTTCTTGAGACCAGAGGAAATGAATTGCAACAAAGCCATTTGCGCGGTGGCATCTTGCATAGCAACACGATCTGGGCGCAAACGCAAATACGAAGTACCACGTTGTATATCCTGACTTTTAGGATCATCCAAATGAGAGTACAAAATCTTCTCGGATAAGGTCAATGGACGATTTAAACGTCCCTTGACAATATCCAAAGTTTTGGCCAACTTGTCATAAGGCATAAACACATCAGTATCAAATTTTGACAGAGCTACCTTGGAAGCGGTATAGCTAGATGCATGAAATTGACGGGATTGTACATCAAAACCATATTGACCGGCTTTGCGAACCTAAAAGAAAATACCAACAGTTTCTATATAAATTTCTTGCGTCAAGTCTAACAATTAATTTAAATATAAATAAAATGCCGAAACATGTTAATTGTGTTAATTTCGGCTCATTAGTACATTTTTTGTTTGTTTTGATTCACTAGATCTAACGAGCTGTGAATGTCTTCATGTTGGTTCAAGGGCATTATATGTTTTTGGGGCTAGTCACGGTAGTCGTGACCGAGAGAAATTCTTTATGCTTTAATAATACGAGTAAAATGTATCGGAATTTACTCGAAACCATTCTAAATTTTGTTCCATAGTATAAATAAACTTCATTTTAATTGTGGGGATTCTAAAAAAAATTAAATTGTATATTTTAAAAATTTAGCTTAAAAAATTTTAATATGTATAGATTTCCGTGGACAAAAGTTTTGTTTATCTTATCAATTGAAAAAAAAAAATAATAATTTCAATCAAAAGTGATATATATTAAATCACGTGAAACTTTCTCATTTGGTAGCTATGATTCACTTAAATTTTAATCAAACTTACAAAGTTGAAACAAACTTATAACTGGATCATTGAAGGTATGTTTATGGACTGGCTACATAGAATGAGTATAAGAGTTAGACTCGTTATTATTTTAACATTTAAAAAAACTTCAGAAAACTGTTTTTATAATTTCGATATGAATTTGTTATACATAATGTGCAATTAGCACACCTGTGATTTGTAAAAATGCGGTGAAAATGCATAAAATGTGAATTATTCGTTTCTAAAGAAAAATAAATATTTTGTTCACTATCCAATTGACTAAACTTCAGGGACGGATTTTTATCTTACGGAAGAAAAGGTTACGTTAAAATTCGCTTTATTCCTTTTAGGGAATTATAAACCATTATCGTAAGATATATTTATTTATTTTGGTTATCAATAACCTTTATTGAAAGTAATTTTATTTTTTGGTTATCGCTACCGCATAGATAATGTATTTTGGATGTAGGATAATGAATTTAAATACCTTTGGTAAAGTAAACAAAACGGTCAGTTTTGTAAGAAATGTTTAATTTTATAAATAAAACTAGCTGTTTTTACCCGGTCTTGACCGGGATCCAAAGGGCTTTGACTTGAAAAATGGTTCACTATGCTTACCAGGCGCTGAGTACTAAGTCCCCGATGAACCATTCCTCAAAAAAATTAACTTACTCCCAAAAAATTTGTATGGGATTGGGGAATTTGTTCATGGTGAAAAAATTCCCTATTTTCACGTTTTTTGGGGGAACAAATTCATGTTTTATTTCAATTTAAAATTTTGTGATTTTTTAATTTAGAACTTTTTTTTAAGCTGCGAAACCGCCTTAAGTTTTTTTTTTGAATTTTACTTATTTTGTAAACATCAAATACAACGGAATCGTTTGCAAATTAAAGGTATCAGAACTTTTAAAAATTGAATTACTTTATTCAATAAGTGATCATCATTGAGCAGAGACGTCAAAGAAAAACGGAAAATAAATGCGACTGCTTATAGTATATGTATAGTAATTATTGCACATTCGTAGATAACATTTATCATAAGACTTTTCACTGAGCTGTGTCCCGCGAGCAAGTCGCGTCCGCGTCCGCGCGTTTGGCAGCTACACCCGTGCTGCCGCGCAGTTGTCAATTTATTTGAATCCCAAAATATATTTTTCAGAACATTCCTATATTTTAGCTGAGCTGTGTTCCGTGGGCGCGTCGCGTCCGCGCGCCGCTTCCGCGCGTTTGGCAGCCACACCACTGCTGCCGCGCAGTTGTTGTCAACCTATTTTAATTGCCAAATTTTATTTTTCAGATCATCCGATATTTGAGCGCATCGCGTCCGCGCGCCGCTTTCGCGTATCGAAATTATGCTATTGAAAAGAATACAGATTTTAAATACGTTTATTGAGAGCAGTATGGAGATTTCGTTCATTTCTTTTGGGGACCTTTATTTAAAAATTTGTGGAATTTGAGCATTGGGGGCTAAGTGCTGAGCGCATGCTTACCACTACAACTTAGCATGGATTATTTTGAGTGTATTATGTCTAAAAGTTACGAATTTTAGTTATTCTAGAGCTTGGAGATATAAAGCAATTCTGGTTTTTCCTTCTGGTGCATATACGAAAAGCTTGTGCTGGCTCCCAACTCTGGAGCAGGCGACAAATAATTGTCTATGAGAAAAAACAGGGAGATTATAAATTGATACCTGCTCCCGTAAGAGATGGTCCTCCTGTGTACGTTATGTTAGGAACAATTTTTTGTACCATCTCTTGCAATGAAAAACCAACTTACAAAAGTCTTCTGGTAGGGATATTACAGACGTTTCAAGAGTTTCACATTCCCTGGAGTTAGCTTGTCTTATCCGTTGGGCCTGAAGACATTGTTGAGTCGTTTCCGGAGTTTCAGATTCCCTCGACTAAGCTTGGCTTAGCTACTGGATTTCTAGACGCACTGGAGTAGATTCAGGCATTTCCGCTTCTCTTACAAATCTTGTCTTGATCTTTGGGCTTCAAGACGTTATTGGGTTTGTTTAGGTGTTTCAGCATTTCTCGACTCAGATTGTCTAACTCGTTGAGACTCGATACGAATTTGGGTCTGATCAGGTTCTCTAGAGTTCTGTTTTGTTTAAGCCTTTTTTCATTTGAGGTAGTACGGCCTATATGCTATGCTTTCATGTGTAAGTTACAATTGCAAATAGTTCTTTTTCCACCTTTACAACTCATTTATATAGTGAAAAAGATGAAATGTAAATATTTGTAATAGGCTGCTTTCCAATGCAGCCAAAAGGCAAGATGGAAACAAATGTAATGTTTTGTTTTTCATTGTATTTAAAAAGGCGAGATGCAAATATTTATAATCGGAATAATCTTGCAGCGGTAGTCAACCTATGAAATAAATCTGCACTAATTTTAGGGTGTTGCAACTCATATAGCAAAAAAGATAAGACGGGAAAATTTTTAATAGGTTGATTTAAAATCTTCATTTCATAATGGTGTAAACTCAAGAGTAGTAAGTAAAGAGATTTATGTACAAAATTTTTGGGAAGTCCATTGAAAAATTAAAATATGTGAACAAACACTAAAAGCGTATATAGAAAATTAAAAAAAGTGGGCGTGGCCGATAAAAGTATATGACGACCTTACCTGGGATTTGAGAATAATGTGCAGTAAATTCGAGCGAAACCCATAAAAAATTAAAAAAGTGGTCGCAAAAGTAGGCGTGGCACAGAGATCGTGGCACAGAGATCGTGTGTACCAAATTTCAGAGGAAATCGTTAACAAATAAAAATTTGTATAGCGAAAAAATATACAAAAAAGCAGAAAATGAATTGTATATAAAAAGTGGGCGTTAAGGTAGGCGTGGTCGATAAGAAGCATATGGTGACCTTAGCTGGAGTACAGGAATCGTGTGTACCAAATCTCGGAGAAATCCGTAAACAAATAAAAATTTGTATATCGAACAAATATACCAAAAAGCAGAAAATGAATTAAATATAAAAAGTGGGCGTAAAAGTAGGCGTGGCCGATAAGAAGTATATGGTGACCTTAGCTGGAGTACAGGGATCGTGTGTACCGAATTTCAGAGAAATCCGTTAACAAATAAAAATTTGTATAGTGAACAAATATGAATAAAACAGAAAAGAATTTTACATAAAAAGTGGGCGTAAATGTAGGCGTGGCCGGTAGAAAGTATATGGCGACCTTTCCTCGGGTATAGAGATCGTGCGTACAAAATTTCAGGGAAATCCGTTGAAAAATAAAAATTTGTATAGCGGTCAAACAAACAAACAAACAGAAAATGAATTTTATATATATAGATGTTATCCATAATATTAATAGGTTAGGCGATTTCTTGTTACCGATGTTTTGTTCTACCGTTTTATCCCGATTTTGACCAAACATTAAATATATATTACGATAATGGTTAATTATAACCATTATTTGAATTAATCAATGTTAATGGATAAATAAGACCTTTTCGTGTATGTGTTTTCCTCAGTGGTTATTTGACCTCAAATGTCGGTAGGAATAGTGTTAAATGTCTTATTAAGAGTAAAAAAGTCGAAAAATGGGTTAGATATCGGAAAAATTGTAATGTTGGTGTGGACTGGAACCCACAGAATTTTTAATGTTTTTGGTTTTTTATGAAAAGATCGCGAATAATATCAATTTTGTTCCATCTTTTGGAAAGTGGGTTAATAATTGATTTGATAACCGACAAACTATCACTGCAAATAACTGTTTTGTGTTGCTTGCTAAGAGCAATATATGTATCTCTGATGGCAGAAACTTTTACGGTAAAAACTGATGTATAATCTGGTACGACGTAACTCCATTTGTCATTTGGATCCTTGTTGATATATAATTGAAAGAAAGATGTCATTAGTAGTGTTTCCTTTCTGAAAATTTACTTGCGATATATCACATGATTCATCCGTCAATAGCGAAAGAAGAGAGGTATATTTGTTTTGCTTATTTAAGGAATGAATGTTAAGAGAAGTTGCAAGTTCAATTAATTCTGCAGTTGCATAAGTTTTCCTGCACTGGCGCAGGACTGATTCTGAACGTCTACAATAGTTATTTAGAATTATTATTTTAAGTATTAACTTGGCTTTTGTCTCTATTTTCACTTCGAGGAATAGTAAACTGGATTTGGCGAAAATGTGTTTAATCGGGGTTCATAAAATATTTAAATTCTCAATACAACCGGTTTGGCCGATACATACAAATGTACAACCGGGTTAATAGGTATAATTATTGTTCCTAATTCAGTACCGAATACTTTGTGATAAGAGAAAAAACGATAACAATTCCAGCCGGTCTGTCACAATATATTTACATCGATGCAAATAACTAAAAGTTGCTACGTAATTATGTATGACTTTCATTTAATTTGTTTATCAAGTATATATACATAAAAATATTTCTTATATTTTTGGCAATACAAACAAAACAAGCTGCATTTTTTTAATTACACAATAACAACAACAAATAACCCAAGACTCGTTAAGTCACATTTTCAAAGAAATTTTTTGTACTTAAAACAGAAGTTATATGGACGTAATATAACTTTTAAGATTTATTGGTCGGTTTATATTATAGGATTAAATGTACAAAACAAACAAAAAAAAAAACACATGATAACACAAGTTAGTAAACTTCGTTCCGCCTTTCTGTAGCACAGCAGCCATAAAGATGAAGTAAACCATTGTATTTTAGAACAAACAAACGTCCGAACAAAATTGGTTAGGTAACACAAGTTTGAGGTTAGAACAGTTTTTTATGCAAACATTTCTTTTTGTATTTTGTTGCACAATTAAAACGATTTATTTTATAGATATTAATATTTTTTGTTACTTAATTTTTTTTTGTTAATTTTAATCTATATCAATGTTTTAACTTATGCTTATAGCAAACATCTTGATAGAATTAGCAAATATTGAAAATCCATACCAAAAATTAAGAGCTAATGTTTTGTTCGCAAAACTTACCTGGGACTGTAATAATCTTAAAGTGGCTGCCATTATGTTGCAAACAACTTTTCGAAAATATAAAATTTTTTATATTCAACCGTAAAAAAATCAATCCTTAAACAATCTTCAGCCTTCTCAGCTGGAAGATTTTAATTCTGACTGAAGACTAACGAGAAGAGAATTTGAAAAGAATAGTTGTGACACTTGGCTATCGGATATCTTTTGGTAACAGTTATCGATAGTAAAAACAGAGGTGTTACAAAATTTTATACTGTTATTGGCTACACTTAGAGAAAATTATATAAATGAGGCTTTAAAATATATTTAATTTATAAACCATATATTTACATTCAATTTTATTATTTAGTAAAAAGTCAATAATGCGTTCGGCAACAATATTATTTTTAACGATAATTTCAAAAATCGTATACCTGATATCAGCCAGTTATAGCCAAATGTGTTGTTGTTTACATGTAATAAAAAATTTAAAAAATATTTTAAAAATCATGAAGATATCACTAAAGGATGCTTTACATTATAATATCATGCAAATAGCGGCAAAATGTGGCTTCGCCGTTATTATTATAATTTGTGTTGTTGTTTCTTAAATTCGGGATATCTGCTACCATTAATTGAAATGAGTTATTTTGTTGTTGTCTGCTGTTATTCTGACTTTTAGAAGTTACTCTTGTTCTAATTTCCAAATAGAGAGGACGTAACGGACAGTTGATGTTGTTTGCAGAGTGATCTGCTTCTTTTTCCCTTGTTTTTTGCAACTGAAGAATGAAAAACAGCTACCAGCTGTCTTTTTTAATTTGATTGAGACGAATAAAAGTAAAAGTAATGCATGAAACACATAGACGACAGCGGCTACACGAACACACGACTACAAATGCTGCTGGCTGCAATTGTAGTCGTGTAGTCATCTACTTATTTTTTTTGAAAACGACAGCAACATATAACAACAATATAAACAGCTGTTTTTATACAAAAGCATTTTTATTTCAGTAATGCCAATTATATGTTTTTCTACTTTATTAAAATAGAAAAACATGCATGATTCTATATAAACTTGACTTAAATATACAAATATATATATATATTTATTCCTATTTATTCCTGAGAGGAACATAGGGCCACATACTTATTTATAATGCATTATTATAACGTAAAAATAAATAAATAAATTTACTTAACCGCTTTTGATTATTAATGGAATTATTATAGCATTTCATTTTGCGATTAATTTGTTCAACAAAATAAAATATTTCATAGCACTAATATCTTTTACATATTTTGTTATATTGTCAACACTATTTTTGTTTTGTAGCCAACAAAAATAGAAAAATAGAAATAGAATCGTGTAGCTATGTTGGTGTCAAAATAATCATATTCATATAAACGTGTGTATTTTATTTTTGACAGGCTGTAGTCGTGTAGCCGCTGTCGTCTATGTGTTTCATGCATAAATGTATGTGTAAATGTAATACAGTAGTGGTAAAAGTCTCACACTTTTCAGTGTGTGGGCCAGTGATTGGCATTTACTTTGAGACCAAAGCAAAATCATTTTTTTTTGTACTGGTTTTGGCAAATATCATAAAATTTTGATATTTTGATGCGACCAGCTTCTTCTTCTTCATTTCTGCAGAGATGTGTGGCTTGAATTATTAAAAAAAAAATCTTCATTCATCATCATTCGTCATACTACCTGTTAACGCACCGTCTAATCGGCGCTTTGGTGTCATACGACAAACTATAGGATTTTCCAACTGACTAACCAGAGCAACGAGTTGGTAGTTCGGTTTGGCCGCCCACGAAGCGGTTTTTTCCGCCGCCGGCATACAGACGAGATGGCATCGTTTTTCCCACACATTTTTGCTTCTATTTCATACGGTGTGCATCATAAAAGGAAAGCGATCAGCAAAAGGCAACACCAGCTCGTATTCAGAAAATAAAATAAAGGTTTTTTTTTCTTAAAACTATTAAAATTTGAGTTTTTATTTTTTATAATCCTTTGGTAATAAAATCCTCATAAGTGGCCCCAATACAACCAGCTCACATTCTTTGGACACCAGGAGCCAACCAACAACAACTGTTTTTTCTTTCTATTGGACAACCAGCCCTTTGAGGAACGACATTTGGTCCTTCTCCACCTGAACCAGGAGGTAAAAAAGAAAAGTAAAGGTACGTAACCTGTGATTTTTTTAAGATAAAATAAAACGTGAAATAAGGATATTAGTGGCTCATAAAATTTGAAGGTTAAATACTTAACGTGACCGAATTACCGCCATTTGCCCTTCGGTAGTACATTTATTGAAGATTACGCCATTTTGTTTTTTGACTTTAATTTACGGAGCCACCTTTGTATAAAGTGAATTTTAATTTGTCATTAAAACCACGCCAATTACATTTGAGGTTATGTGAAATCTTCTCATAGATTTTTTTTTGACTTTTTGGAGATTTTGTAGCCCTCGAAAAAGTTTTTAAAATTTGATTGTGGAACATTTCGTGAATTTCTGAAATTTTTGGAGATTTTGTAGCCTCTCTACATTTGAAAATTTCATCTTAGAACAGTTCGTAAATTTTATCGTCATCTTTGAGAAAAATTTACGGAAATTTTGTGAAAATTTTTTTACAAAGTTTTTATTAGGCAAAATTTATATAGAACTAAGTGGTTCTTTGATATTTTTAAATTAATTTGCGTGACACCAAAATTATATATGTCGTTGTTAGACAAATTTAATGAAATGGCTGATGAGATAGCCAGATTTGAACTACGTCTCAAAGATGAAGATTTTTCGAATTATACTTCGGAGGCCCTAGAATTCGAAAAGGCTGAATTAACCAAATTGTGGGCAAAGTATAAAAATTATTACGAACAGTGTTCCGGGGAACCATTAGAAAAAAAGAAAGACTTAGTGGCCATCCATACTAAGCATAATCAAATCCACAAAATTCACGTCAAATGCATCAACATAATTGCTAAAGCAAAGCGCAGGGTACATAAAGAGGAATCAACATCTTCAAATACAGTGGTTCACAAACATGGGAGCTCTGTACCAGTTCATGCTTGCGATATTGACGTTTTTGATGGTGGCCCACTTTTAGAGATTTATTTACCGCAATTTATATTAACAATGATCGTTTAGGCCCCGTAGAGAAATTTTGTTATCTTTTTCAAAAAAATACTGGCGATGCCCGAGAGGTGAATAGGAACATTACAGTAACTGCAGATAATTTTGACACCGCTTGGAAAAATTTAAAGGCGCAATATGAAAATAAGCGTGTTTTATTTAATGGGCAATTAAAATTATTGTACGGTTTGGCTCCATGTTTGCGGGAAACCGCGTCTGAAATTAAAAGACTACAGAGGGAAATAAATAATTGTATGTCAACTTTGAGGTTATATAAAATTGATATGGACGCATGGGAACCACTATTTGTTTTTCATTGTTCAATTAGGCTCCCAGAACAAACGTTAAGCCTATGGGAACAATCTGTAAAAAATAAAACAGAGATTCCAAAATGGAAAGAATTTGATGAATTCTTGACTGATAGATTTCGTGCACTTGAAAGTTTTTCCAACATTAGATCCAGTGGTTCCCAAGCAGGTTTTCAAGATAGTCAAAATAAAGCCAAACCATTTAAAACACATCATACTAAAGTTGATGTAGCTCAATGCAAATTATGTAGAGAAGCCCATGCGATTACCTCATGTAAAAAATTGTTATTTAAAACAAAAAAAGAACTTTAAATTTATTATAAAAGGTGTGATGCTCTTTGCTGTTCCTTGTTGGATCCAATATTCTCCAAATTATAAAATCGAATTCCATGGGTTTTGCCATTCTTCGGAGCTGGCGTATGCGGCGCCTTTATACGCCAGAGTGCAGATCGGCGAAAAAGTATTTACAAATCTTTTAGTGTCAAAGACAAAAGTAGCTCCAATTAAAAAGCCATCGATTCCACGTTTAGAACTATGTGGTGCGGTCCTATTAGCAAAGCTGGTCGATAGTATTATGCCTCAATTTAATTTGAAAAACTATTTGCTCTTTCTGTGGTCCGACTCAACGATAGTTCTTGCGTGGCTAAAAAAACCACCATGTAATTGGAAAACCTTTGTTGCCAACAGAGTCGCCACCATTCTGGAAAAGGTCGGTAACAATCATTGGTCACACGTAGTGTCTCAGGATAATCCTGCCGATCTAGCAACCCGGGGAATTGATTCCTTCGGAGTTAAAATGCTGTAATCTTTGGTGGCATGGTCCAGACTGGTTGAAACTGCACAAAACTTCGTGGTCTTCTTACCCACCCGATTACGAAAAAAATGAAGAAATTAAAGTTGTTAAAGTTCATGTTGCTAGATCTATTGAACACGAATATATATTAGATCGATTTTCTAGTTTACCCAAAGCCGTCCATGTTATCGCCTACATGTTTCGTTTTTTCCATAGAACTCAACCAGAATTTCGAAATAAAGTTCGATTTGAATCTTTAAAATTGTCAGCTGGAGAACTGCTCTTTGTCAAAAATCGGCTATTTTCATTATCTCAGCAGATCCACTTTTCGAAAGAATTTAATTGCTTGTCAAACAAAAAGAAAATTGAATCTAGTAGCCCATTGTTGACGCTCACGCCTTTTTTGGATGAACATAAAATTATTAGGGCAAATGGTCGCTTAAGCATATCTCCAAATTTATCTTATCACGAAAGGTTTCCTATTATTTTGGCATACCACAGTAGATTAGCTCGTTTTTATGTTGACTTCGTTCACAAAATGGTTCATCATGGAGGTTTGCGGTTGGTTCATAGTGTCATTCGGCATGAGTGTTGGATAATAAAGGCAAAAACTCTTATTAAAGCATGTTTCAACAATTGTAAGGAGTGTGTAGTGCATCGTAAATTACGTCAAAGACAAATTATGGCAGCGTTGCCCAAAGAAAGAACTACTTTGAGTCGCCCCTTTGCAAATACAGGAGTTGATTTTGCAGGCCCATTTGAAATTAAAAGCTTCACAGGTCATTACTGTAGAATCACCAAAGGTTACGTGTGTCTCTTCGTCTGTTTCTCTACCAAGGAGATTCATCTCGATTACGTGTGTCTCTTCGTCTGTTTCTCTACCAAGGAGATTCATCTCGAAGCCGTCAGCGACTTATCAACTCCAGCCTTTTTAGCTGCATTAGCTCGTTTCATCGGCTTTGTCAAAATATGATCATCAACGCTTATCGTGGCATTTTATCCCCGCTGCAGCACCCCATATGGGAGGATTATGGGAAGCCGGTGTTAAAAGCTTTAAAACGCATTTCAAAAAAATGGCTGGTCAAATGAAATACACCTTCGAGGAATTTTCCACTCTTCTGGCCACCATAGAAGCTTGTCTTAACTCACGTCCGCTCGGCCCGCTGTCTGAAAATGTTGAAGATTTGTCTGTCCTCACTCCTGGCCATTTTCTGATTGGCTCTGCGTTACTTACTCCAGCTGAACCTGAAGAATTGACTCCGGCAATAAGTATCGTTAATAGGTGGCGTAAAGTCAAGGCTATGCAACATGAAATTTGTCGTCGATGGAAAGACGAATATTTAAAGGAGTTACATAAACGCAACAAATGGAAACTCCCTCAAATCGACCTACAAGAAAACGACCTCGTTGTCCTAAGAAATGAGCCACTTTGTCCCACTGAATGGCGCTTAGGTTGTATTACTAAGGTATATCGTGGTCTAGACAACAGAGTTCGAGTTAAAATCTCAAAGTGGTGTAATCACGAGACCAATTCATAAATTAATACTTTTACCACGTCACTCAAATTAAACAAAAAAAAGGATAATTTCCTTCACCCTCCACGATCTCTTTATTACTCTTCTGACATCTTACGAACTACTAACTCTTCTATTTTGCAGTTCGTAATGGCACAAACGTTGTTCATCACCAATTATTGCTGCCCGCTTTGCCACCACCTACATGCGATCAGGGTATAATTTTTTCTTCGAGGACGAACTACCATCACTCTGGTCCATCGTCGATATACTATTCAACAAATGATGATTGGTGATGCCTATTTTGGAGAGAAACCTCAACTACATTGAATACGAGTACAACAATTGACGTGGCCTGTTTTTGTTTCATATTTTATATTATTAATCCTTTTTAAATTTTATTCTCCTTATCATAACTGAAATATTCCATTCACTCTTTTTACATACCATTATACTTGTATAATTCATTCATAATTTAAATGTTCATTTCCTTTATATACTCAATATCAATTGTAAACATTGTACAGTACTTTAATTATTTAATTTTTATGGTGTGGTCCAATTAATTGTTGCACTATCGTCGCAAGGGTGGCGTCTAATCGGAGCTTTGGTGTCATATGACAAACTATAGGATTTGCCAACTGACTAACCAGAGCAACGAGCATATAAACGAGATGGCATCGTTTTTCTCACACATTTTTGCTTCTATTTCCTACGGTGTGCATCATAAAAGGAAAGCGATCAGCAAAAGTCAACACCAGCTCGTATTCAGAAAATAAAATAAAGGTTTTTTTTCTTAAAATTATTAAAATTTGAGTTTTTATTTTTTATATACCAGCTCACATTCTTTGGACACCAGGAGCCAACCAACAACAACTGTTTTTTCTTTCTATTGGACAACCAGCCCTTTGAGGAACAAACACTACCGTTTAGTGAAGCACTTCTACACAGAAAATTGTTATTATTACCGTAAAAAAGATAAAATTATAATAAAAAAAATGTATAAATAAGTGATTATAAAAAATAAGATAAATAACGAGTAAATCTAATTTACCACAATTAATTAAAACATTTTTTTTTTTCTAATACAAAAGTTAAAATATCGTAAAGGAAATATCCAAAAAAGAAACAGCATTATATTCATATTCATATTATTAGTTAAAATTTTCTTAGAAGAGTTATTTGAACTAACACTATGTTATGAACAGTTTTTCTTGGTCCGATGAGGCTCACGACTAGCTCAATTTAGACTCACCCAGGAGGTCCCAACCCTCTCACCGGCCGTACGTCCACACACAAAAAAATATTTATTTAAAACACAACTAAAAAAAACTAACTGTACCTTACTAACACACCACCACACAACACATAGGAGACAGATGTTCGCTCCTTTCCGCCCACCCTACCATAGTCATATAATTTCCCCAATCTTTAATTTTTTAATTTTAAATTTTTATTCTTTATTATTCATTTTTCAATTTTCACTTTGAATTTTTCATTTTCCATTTTTAATTTTTAATTTTTTATTTCCCATTTTCTATTTTTCATTCTTCGTTTCTCATTTTCCATTTTTCATTTAATTTTTCATTTTTTATTTTCCATTTTTCATTTTTCAATTTTAATTTTTCAATCTTCATTTTTCATTTTCATTTTCCATTTTTCAATTCTCATTTTTCAATTTTCATTTTTCATTTTTAATTTTTCATTTTCCATTTTCTGTTTTTCATTTTAAATTTTAAATTATCTATTTAAAATTTTTCATTTTCTATTTTTCATTTTTCAAATTTAATTTAAAATTTTTCATTTTCTATTTTCCATTTTTCATTTTCCATTTTCCATTTTTCATTTTCCATTTTTAATTTTTAGTTTTCAATTTTTAATTTTTCATTTCCCATTTTTTATTTTTCAATTTTCATTTTTAATTTTTCATTTTTCAATTTTCCATTTTTCATTTTTCGTTTTTCATTTTTTTTTCATTTTTCATTTTCCATTTTTAATTTTTCTTTTCATTTTCCATTTTTAATTTTTAGTTTTCAATTTTTAATTTTTCATTTTAATTTTTCATTTTGTTTTTCAATTTCCATTTTTCAATTTTCATTTTCCATTTTTCGTTTTTCATTTTCCATTTTTATTTTTTATTTTTTAGTTTTCAATTTTTAATTTTCCATTTTTTGTTTTTCAATTTTAATTTTTCATTTTCCATTTTTCATTTTGAATTTTGAATTTTTCATTTTTAATTTTCCATTTTCCATTTTTAGTTTTTAATTTTTAATATTTAATTTTTATTTTTAATTTCTATTAATTTTTAGTTGTTTAGACCAATGTGACACGTGCAGTATATTAACATACACACAACTGTAATGACTTCAACAATACGGAGAATTACAACATATACAACATATCATAAGAAAAACAAAAAACACCCTGAAAAATTTTATAAATTATAAATTATAAATTAAAAATTATAAACTACAAATTATAAATTATAAATTATAAATTATAAATTATAAATTATAAATTATAAATTATAAATTATAAATTATAAATTATAAATTATAAATTATAAATTATAAATTATAAATTATAAATTATAAATTATAAATTATAAATTATAAATTATAAATTATAAATTATAAATTATAAATTATAAATTATAAATTATAAATTATAAATTATAAATTATAAATTATAAATTATAAATTATAAATTATAAATTATAAATTATAAATTATAAATTATAAATTATAAATTATAAATTATAAATTATAAATTATAAATTATAAATTATAAATTATAAATTATAAATTATAAATTATAAATTATAAATTATAAATTATAAATTATAAATTATAAATTATAAATTATAAATTATAAATTATAAATTATAAATTATAAAAAAGTCAAAAAAGACTCCACATGATCATTTATTGCATAAAATGTTTACTGGGATTTTTTTCACTATCTGTAGAAACAGGTTTTTAAGTAAAAGAAATCTGCACACAATTTTTATTCTATTTCGTTCACAATGATACGATCACTTTGTTTACTAGCTAATAGTAAAATAAGAAAATAGTATTATAATACAGCGTAATGATGAATTATACTTCTCAATTAGTTTATTTTTAATGTGCCATAAGAAGTTCGGTTTGTGTTAAGAAAATCATAAATACATGTTTCCCAGGGCGATGCTTGATCATTGCACTTTAATTGAGTTGAGCTCCGCGACTATTCCTAATGTGAATAGCTCGTGCCTACAATTTTTGGTAGTTGGGAATGGCGTTTGTGCAAAGAAAAGCATGAACACATGTTTCCCAGGGCGAGGCTTGATCATTGCACTTTGGATTGAGCTGAGCTCCGCGATTATTCCTAATGCGAATAACTCGTGCAGAAAATTCTCGGTAGTCCGGGAATGACGTTTGCTTGCGCCAAACATTAAATATTAAATTTTAAAAATGTATTATAATTAAAAATTATTGACATCTATATTATATTATTGACATCTGACAAAAAAAATTTTTTTAAACACCAATTTTTTACAGGGTAGATGTTTTATGGATTCACTACTTCTTTTGAATGCAAGTAAAAGTAGAACCCTTAAAATCATACTATTTTTTGCAACCCCAAAAATTGCAGTATTTTGCATAAATAAAATAATTTATATTTATATTATTTTTTATATGCGCTTATTATGGATATACATATACAGAATAAATGAATGTTATTTACAGTATTTTGATATTTGCAACTGTAGTATGTATCAATTTGTAACATTTTGTGATGTTATAAAAATCGAAAAATATTGAAATTGATTTTATAAAGTTTGTTTTATTAATTAACGCACTTAAATATTACACCAAAAAATATTGATATTGGCGAATTTTTATATTATTACCATAACGACCATAAAAACAACAGCTACAGCTATGACAAAATTTAGAATAACAATATAGGAAAACATCATATTTTACCTTTTCAGTGATTTCTCGGCACCGATGACACCTATTGTCACGATTTAAAAAACAGAAACATTCTCATGATGTTAGTGAAACATTCTCATTAACAACAACTACCCTACCTGTATTATTGAGAACGTTATCGTGACAAGAACAACATAGGCAAATCATATTTTTTCAAGACTTTTTGTTACTCCTTCGATCAATTCTCGGGACCAGATAAACCGATTTGGATGATTTTAAATAGCAAATTTCTCAGGATGTTAGTGAATCATTTTTTATGCCAACGAGCAAGCTAGTTGCCCGATTAAAGCCGTCATCGTGATTTCCACAGACGGACAGATGGACAGACGGATATCGCTACATTAACTCCGCTTGTTATAAGGATCACAAATATATATATTTTATGGGGTCCAGATTTTTTTTTATCTTATTATTACAAACGGAATGACAAACTTATATATACCCTCTGCACACTGGAGTGGAGGGTATAAAAATTGGTTGGTTACTCTAATAAAATGATTGTAAAAAATTTACTTAAAAATCTGAAAAACGATTTTGCAAGCGAATTTTTGTCACCATTAATGGTTAAGCGTTTGGTCAGACAATGCAAGAAGACCCTATTTATGCAGCTACAGAGCTAAAAATGAGCCAAGTGTGTCCGCTGGTTTGGGTCTTGAAGTAAGACAATGACCCGAAACATACTAGCAAACTTGCAAAAAAGTGGTTTCAGGACAATAGAGTAAACGTGATGGAATGGCCAGCTCAGTCCGCAGATCTAAACCCAATCGAGAATTTATGGACAGATATAAAGAAGGGAGTATCCCAAATACAGCCAATCAGTAATGAAGCCTATTGGATTGCTGTTCAGCAAATCTGGAACTCAATTTCGATGGAGAAGTCCCTAAATCTGGTGAAATCGGATGCAACAACGTTGTGCAGAGGTTATTGCCAATAATGGGCACGCAATAAAATATTAATTTCAATATGAGAAGATAACATAAAAATGCTGAATTCAAAATCGTTAATTTATTTTTATTTATCTTTAGTTTAAGTATTTATTTTTAACACAATAAGAACAGTTGTTTTTTTTTTTGACTGAGTGTCTTTTAAGTTGTTTTAAAAAAGTTGAAAATATGTAATGAAATAAAAAACCAAATCAACAGTTTGTTATTTAATATTGTTTCACAGTCTTGTAAGTACCTTATGACAAGTATTCAATAAAATCAGTTTTACCTATTTACAAATATCTAACGAAGAACTTTCTTTTTATCCTGGTGCTATTTTTCTGACCGCAGCTGTTTGTATAAAAGAAATTTTCAGGACTTTATTATACTAACCTTTTATATATTCTGAGATTTTCTTCAAAAAATTAAATTTTAAGAACTTCTGCAAGGAAATTGCCCTCACAAAATGTTTAAAATATTGATTAATATGTTTTATTTGAATAGAAATTAGATCTGCAATTCATTTTGAATTTCCTTTGGTGCATTATTATATACTTTACTCTCCCTCTGGCCAACTGTAATTTTTTATAGTTGGGTATGTTCGTAGCCAAAAACAATTATTAGTAACTTTAAAATTCAACTTTTCAAACATTCCGCGTGATGGATAATTTACTGCATTAACCAAAGCCATTATATCATCACCCTGCTCAGCTATACAACGAGCTGTAGCACGTGTTACTGCGTCGCCCAAACCTAAACGTTTGTGGGTGTCTTTAACCTGCAAAGCTCCAAGAAATCCACCCTGTAGACTGAAATATAACATCAAATTAAAATTCTAAATAACTATGAAAAAATATATATTTAATCTAACCGCAAACACCAGGCGACTAATTCATTATTATCCTCGACATATATACCCATATTTGAATTCCAATCGATCAAACGTTTAACAAGAAATAATGAACCTTGGTGTTTATTAGGCCAAAGTGAATCAATGGTCTCAGCATCCGTGGCAGAAGTAAGAGGTTTTGCAACAAATCCTTTGGGGCAACTGAAACATAAAACTATTACAATATCCTAGAAACAGCACAATAATGTTTGTATCATATATATGTATGTATATTCTACATTAGGGGCTTAACAAAAATTCAGTCTTATGACTGGTTTTCATTATGTCATTTTCAATGGCAATTGTTGTAAATTATTGTCAGTTGTATGAAAACGGGGTTTAATGTCTTGTCATTTACAACCCCTGTCAACATTTGACATCTAAAATGAAATTGCCAGCATGTTGGCAATTTGTTTGTGTTTGACAGCCGGATTTTTTAGCACCACGAGATAACCAATATTATGTATTAATATCAAAGCAAAACCTTCCGCAGGCAAAGGATTTTCTTAAACAATTCAATACATTTTTTTTTTTTAATATTTTTATAATTTAAATCACATCTACAGCCATAGATCTGATGGCGGCTTTTAGATAATAATGCTCAATTCTGTGGTTTCTAGAAATAACCATTAATGATAATTTTTCTTGATTTTGATAACAAATGTTTAATTTCCTAGTTTTGTTGTGAAAAATATGGACCAACATTGAATTTTTTCTGCAAAAAAAAAATTATATATGTAATAATAATAATGTAACTTAAATATTTCACACCGAGTCCGTAATATAAAATATAACGTTTTGTGGTTCACCTCCTATTTTTTTTTTATGTTATGTTATTTTTTTAAAATTTTTTATATCATGTTTGCGTGGCGGTTACACTCCCTTTAGTAATTTTAATTTTTCAAAGCACGTTAAAAAATAAATATTTTTTGTTTTTAAATTTAAAGAAAATATGTTTTTATATAATTGACGAGAGCATGAACGCGGTACTTTTAAAACGACAACCCATAATTTTTGATTGGATCTTCGGAATGGTTAGGGCCGATTTGATATTTTCAAAAATTGCTCAAAAGTTATACCCCTATCGTATATACATACATACATACATATTTTACCTTGTGTCCAATTTAAGGGCATCTTCACACGACATATAGTACATTAAAGTCAAACTATCATATTCCAATTTTAGTTGTTTATTCTCAACAACATTTAATACTGCTGGTCTGTGACATTCGAGAAACGAACTCACTTTGAGAGCTTTAGACCAATCTAAACTCATCAAAGCTTTTGTTAAGTTTTCACAATCTATTTTATTTAGAGAACCTAAAAACAGTTGATAACGATCTATAATCACGTATAGACCTTTTTCATGCATTGATGTATAGATCTTAAGATTTTTAAGATTACACTCCCTACTTTTCCACTTGAAGAAGTTATCTAAACAATAATAACCGACACAATTTGCAGGCCAGTTGTTACGGTATAAATCCCTCAACCGTTGTAAATCATTCAGATCCGTCAATTCATGTAATATTTCATTTTCTAGTTGGCTCATCTTTATGATGATAATGATTATATGTAATGAATTTAAATATTTTTTTCTCTTTAACAGCAAACTCTTTAAATATTAAACTATCGCGCGACGCGCCTACCCACTCACTCTGATTCAGACAAAATGACTAACAAACTTTAGAAACTATAGCGTAGCTGTTAGAAAGTAATCAGAATTGCATCGGCAAACGACAAACACAGTAAGTAGGTACATAAGTACCCGTAAGTAAAAATTGTATTCTCTTTTATCTCTACAGAGAATGATATACAAATCGACAGTATTACCTAATAATACTCCTAAAACTATATTTGTTTGGTATAGTAGGAGATGAAGCAATAAACAACATGCTAAAATGAGAGAGTATGAATATAGTATTGAATACAAAAAGTTAAACAATGCTTGCTTCCAGTGCTACCAGTTAATGGGACTTAAACCCAAAATGGGGATTTTTGTTTGAAAACAGGGATAAACTTTTTGGTTCTGGGATAGAGAATTTGACGGCGATTTAAATGAATGCATTCTTTCACTAAACAATTTTGATTTGCATATACATTCATAAATTACTGTTTTGTGCGAATTATTCAAACTAACGTTAAAACTTCGAACCATAGTGAATGTAAATTGTAAGATATAACTAATTTAGTGCTGATCAGGGTACACAATAATAAGTTTTCGAATTATCACATTTATAAATAATTTAAATATAATTTTCATTAAAGCTTCGATTTGAATTGAAATTACGACAATGGAATTTCAAGATGGAAAAAATTATTCAGAATTTTATGTTTGTTAGATTTATCGTCATTTTTCAGACATATTGCAATTACTACTGTAATTAATTTTATTTGTTGTAAGGAACACTGCTGAAAGAGAAGTTTAGTAAATTAAAGTCCTTAATAAAATTCTCCTCAATATTGTAATAGGAAAGCAGTTTCTGCACCAAATTGTGGAATCATTTAAGTACGAATTGCTAAACTTATGCCAACTGATTTTTTTTACGACCGACGCGCTATTTTTTGTCTTTGTTTAGAATAGTATGATTTTCATAAAATTAATGAAAAAAGCTATTTTTTAAAGTTTAAACAGAGTTGAAATTCGAAATAAATTATATTATAATTTAATCGAAAATATAGTTTAATTGAAAATATTAATGTAGACTTATAGAATTATATTTAATTTTTGATAAGGATTGATTACGCCGAATATACTGAGTAACAATTTATCTCAGTTTTTGATTTTAGAAATTGTTTTTCTAATTGTATAACTTGTTGAAATCTAATTTCTAGCATAACACTTTTTCAAAAGTCAAAAGAAATTTTTTCTCCAATTTTCAATCCATTTCTACCTCAACTTTCTGTGGTTCAATTGTCTTCAGATTTAATATGATCCAACTTTTGATAGAAAAGAAAAAGGAAACCTTGCAAATATTTCAAAAATCCACACATAGTGAACAGCAAAAGTCATGGTATCCCGATCAAAGTGCTGAAAAACTGAATATTCGATCCGAAGAATGCCGCTACTGACATTAATATATAAACAAATTAATTTTAATAGAAATATAATTTTTTTTTTTTAAACAAATTTAGGGGGAATTTTTGTGGACAACAATTCATTATTTGGGGATACGATCCATGGAAAAACTGGCAATACTGTTTGATATCTAAGGCATGCAGAGCGAAAGTCTGCTTAACTTAATACTGTGTCTCCATTAAGACGTATTTGTTACACGTTTTTTAAATGTAACCGTACCGTAAATGTAACGTTGACATTTAATGCAATTATAGAACGTAAAAATGAACCAGCAAGTTGCTTTGTAAAATTAACCAAACCTTATCAGCTGTTCACAAATGTCACGTACAAACCTAGCAAAAAAACTATTTTAAACATATTGGGACGTGACAGTTCAGTTCGGTAACTGCTCTAAATGCTTTTCAAGTAACAAAAAAAAAAAAAAAAAAAAAACAGCTGATACGTTTGGTTACGGTTACGTGTGGCTAACTAGGCCACTAGGCAATTTATAATAAATTTATTGAGATTTATCTCAACCAAATGTAAAAATTTCTAAAAATTTAAATGTTGATCCTATATTTTTGCCAGCACTTATTAATGTTTGTTTCATAAGGTGATACTAGATTATCATTTTTGAAATACGACAAATTGACAATAAGTTCCTACAAACTATTTTTGCAGTTCCGCATGAAAAAATCATGTGTCCGATCATAGGGGAGATGTGTAAACATCTAGTAATTAAAGATTTTTTTATGTCACTTTTTTAATATCAAACATAAAGCGTCATCTATGTATCACTTATAGCAAACAATTGACATGTGAGCTCACATGTTACGCTATTTTTGTGATTATATTGTGAAATAGAAATTTACCCCCTGCGCGTATAGATGTTTACACATCAAAAATAAAAAATATATAAAAATATTAATGACCCAATTTTTGTGTCCATAACAGTATATCTCTGAAAAAATTTATATTTAATTCTTATTAACACTTCTTAATTACTATTTTCGAAAAAAATATTGCGGCTCGCTTACTTTAGCTCTATTTTAACTGAGGTGAAGGTCGGTTAAGGTTTCCAATACTTTTTTCATTAACTTTTCCCCATAACATATATAATATAAACACTTTTAGTTATCGTTATAGCAACTGAAACCAACTATATATTTCCTAATCAGCTAGATGATAGCTGAAAACCTACAATATATGCGAGTATGTTGTTTTTTAGTTTCTTAATCATTAAAATTGATTACATTACATGGATTACGTGCAAGCAATATGGTTTTTATGCAACTCCGTCATGCCTATTTCCTTATTTCCATCATGGAATTGAACATAAATGAGGAAAACAACGATTCAGTCGCGTGGCAGTATCGACAAAAAATAAGCCGACAAAAAATATTCACGATTTCGAATAGTCCTGTTATAAAAGTGATAGATTTTATTTATATTGCTTGCCGATTGAGATTTGTCTATTAATTTCCTTAAAGAATAATATTTCAAAAGTTGCACCGTATTTTATTTTGTTTGGAAAGAATTCCGCACCAAGTTTTCGTCCCAGAAGAAATCGTCTTTTATATGACTTTGCGGGCAGATCAATAAAACCGCTGAATGAAAGACAGTTTTTCTCCAATTTGTATCCTAATATAGGCATTTGTTTGATCAATGATATATCGTTAGAGATAAATCCTTTTCCGCCGAGCTTTTTATTTAGATTTGGAAATAGAAATTAGTTACTGGGAGCTAAATCTGGTGATTGCGGTAGCAATACGTAACCCAAATCATGGAATTTTGCCATGGCCACTACACACGTGTGGACCCATGCATTGCCTTAATGAGTTTGTTTATTTAAAGCACGAGGTTTTTGTTTGGTTGTAACTGTAAAAGTTATTTGGCTTCGACCCACTTTTTATTATACCAATTGACTCAGAATCACTTTCTGGTATTGGGTATTGTATAGTCGGTCTTGTTCTTGTTGCTATTGTTGGAGAAAAAGTAAAACATATCGGAAAGGCGTAGACTAAAGGACATACAGTTGGTTGGTATTAGCATAGCAATGCGTCGTATTCAGCTGCATTGTTATCACAATGAAATTCATTCCATTTTTGTGACTGTAATATCAATTCTCTATCTTTTTTTTTCTCTTTCAGGTTTCAGAGAATATTCTTTGGGACATTCTTCAAATGAATTTCAGAAAGTATCAGTACTTCAGTATCAGCTGATCCGTACGTGTTTATTTTTCACGCTCTCGCGTTTTTCATTGTTAATTTATATTAAATTTATTAATTTATGGCTGGTAAACGGAAATAATGTTGAGGAAATAATCAAAGGTTTAAAGAACCCAGAACTCTTCACTCTAATGCCAACAGATTTCGTTTGCTAGATGACGATGAAGATTCAACAAATATTAATGTAGGTGAAATTGTAAACTCGATCAATAATTGTAGACATTGCTCACGGTTTCTCAGTGGTTATGTATTGAACTGGAAAACAATACATATATAAAAGAATATGAACCCTACAAGAACAGTGACGGTCATTTGACCGGTGATATGACCGTCACTACTGACTGAAGTGTCGGTCATCGCGTAGAACAAAGTTTCTATCATTTTATTAAGGCAAATATGCCAAAACTGACCGAAATTTTTGTGTACATGTGATTTTGCAACTTACTCTAACCTATGAAAGTATGTAAACCATATAATATATATCTGAACTGCTCACTCTACCGCTGTTTAGCAGTCAACGATGATAGATATACATATATATATAAGCTTAAATATGAATTTGGGTTTTCAAATTCGGCTTGTAAACTAATAATATCCTATTTGAGTGGTAGATCACAGTTTGTGGTACTAAATGGTTTTAGATCTGGCTTACTTTCTCCTTACTCTGGTGTACCTCAAGGGTCCGTTTTAGGTCCTCTATTGTTCATTTTGTATATAAATGATTTCCATGTGACTACTGACTCAAGGACCTGTGATACGTTCATATTTGCTGATGATGTTTTTTTGCTATTTAAAGGTATCCGCTTTTTTTCTGATGTCTTAGAACATGACATAAACCATTGTCTGGAGTGTGTCTCACAGTGGGCTTTGACAAACTCATTATCCATAAATTCTTCTAAAACTAAGGCTATTATGTTTGGCCCTACTAATCGATTCTTAATTGACTTTAATATTTTCTTAGGTGAATCTGTGCTTGAATTTTGCAGCCAACTAAAGTGTTTAGGGGTTGTGCTTGATAATAAGCTGTCTTTCAAACCCCATATTGATGCTTTATCTGGTAGAATCTGGGGCTCATTGCGTAGGATTTACTCCATTAATATTTTCCTACCCTTTCGAATCAAGTTAAGATTAGGTCATTCCCTCTTGATGTCGCAGGTGTTATATGGACTTGAGGTGATATCAGGTACAATTGGCACACATTTTAAAAAACTGAAATGTATAGTCAATACAATTGTGCGATTTATTTATGGTGTGGGAAGACGGGTTCATATATCGAGCTATGTTCATCGCTTCCTTGGATGTTCATTTGAAAGCTTTGTTAAATACCGCAATTTAATTTTATTTCATAGGGTCATAAAAACTGGCAGACCTATTAAATTATGTAATGTATTTATTTTTTCACGATCTACTAGAAACCCTCAAGTATTTATTCCTAGGATTGTGAGGTCTTTGTTTGAAAGGTCTTTTGTGGTCAGGGTGGCTCGGTGTTGGAACCGACTGCCTTATGAGCTATGTATTTTCATTTAAAACTGCTTCAGCACTTTGCTAGTTTTGTTTAATATTTTTGTAGCTATCACATACATTGCTAAGATTGTGCTACTTCTTTTGCTCATTATTCTTTTCTTGAATTTTCTAATTCATTACGTTACTGCTTATTTTATGGCTATCGCTAATTGGGACATTTGTACTATAATATTGACTTTTACTTTGTTTTCTTTATCTTACGTTACGGCTGGGGAGTCGATATGTTGAATTAATGATATACGATATTGTTTTTGTTAATATGTTAAGATATTTGTAAGTCTCTTGATCTCAGGATTATTGCTATGTAATAAGATTTACTTGGCCTGGATGGATATTACAATACTTGAATAAATAAATAAACAAATAAATATCATCGTTGACCGGTCACATTTGATGGATATATACATCATCATTGACCGGTCACACTTGATTATAATGAAACACAACTTATTATTTTTTATTTATTTATTTATTGAATTAAAAATCAAATTCAAAATTAAAAATAAACATTAAATATTAAAAACTCAACAATATCACTAATTCCGAAACGTGGTGATAACTTTGAGACAATGTTGAAACAGGACAATGGGCTTAACTTAAAACAGATATTTAAACAACTTCGCTGACTTTTCACTAGAAACATCCCTAAACTCAATAGAAATTTTCGGAAATGGGCTTTAGTGCAATCAGTAGTTTCTTAAAGAAAACAATTTATTATAACACTTACCTATATATCAACAATTTATATTAAAGCTTACCTTTTGAGTGTTGTGAATTAACAATTTCGGCCAAACCTGATACAATTCATTTGGAAAATTGATGAGTAAATGATGTATCCATTCAAATCTGCTACCTTTGTTTGTACAGAACGGTGTGTGAGATATTGTGATAATACCTCCATAAATCAATTTGTTCAATATTCTGAGATCTTTGTTCTTTTGAAGAAACTAATTTCATTTCATATTATCAACATCATATTCCAGACACTATATTCCAGAATGGCATAAATTAAAACATTCAAATATTAAAACAAACTCCCATATCCATGTTATGGCAACAGACTGAAAGATAGATATAAGGATTAGTGTAAAATGCTGCAAGGAAGATTTACTTTGTTTCTAGCTACAATTTTTAATAAAATGTTAGTACATTACCTTAATAAGTTCATTTGGTGATTGCGCATGTATTAACAATCAGTAATCAGTACGAATCGATTAAATAAACTGTGTCAGCGTTGTTTCACATAATTATATTTCTTGTGTATTATCTTCCAACATCATAAAAAGTCCATCAATAATATCAAATAGTTAACCATATTATTTTCTGGTACAGCATTCACAATCGAAATCCAGGATATAACATATTGTCGCACAATATAATTCTTTACACAAATGCGTTTCCTAAGAGGTATAAAAGTTCTAGATTGAAAGTTTGTGAAGATTCTACAGTAATATCTTTAAGTAACGATCCAACAGGAATAGGCCACAAGCGAGCAAAAAATAAATTGTGGAAGGGTATAATGGAGGGACGTGCCACCACAATTGAGAATGGCACTAACGAATTCACTGACATATTTTGAAGAATCCTAAAGAAACAACAAAAATTAACTTGAACTTTTAATTTAATAAATTACTTACCTTTCCTAAACCTTAACAAAAACAACTCTACAACAGCAGCAATGACAGTCATATGTTTTTAAATAGAAAAAAACTGCAAGTGTGTTAGTACAAAAATTGTTTATGTGTTAGTTTCAGTCATTCATTTCTTGTAGGGAAGATGGCATTAAACTACTTAAATAATCAAAGCTTAAATTTAATGCACATGAAATAAGAGATAAGATAATTTAACCCATAAAAACAAAGTTTTTATTAAAACTCTTTCTTTCCTTATGAATATGAGTTTTGAATATTTCCGTGACTGTGCGTGACTGTGCGTGACTGTGTGTGACTATCTTAAAATTAATCTTTGGCTACAACAAGTCTATGGACAAAGTTTCAGATCAATCTGATGAGGGGAAGTGAGGTTTTAATCTCTCCGTGACTGTGAGTGACTATGCGTGACTGTGCGTGACTATGTCAAAGTTAATCTTTCTTTACAGCAAGTATATCGACAAGTTTCAGATTGATTGGATGTGGATAAATCCGTTGTAAATCTCTCCGTGACTGTGCGTGACCATGCATGACTGTGTGTAACTAAGTCAAAGTTAATTTTTTCTCACAGCAAGTGTGTGGACCAAGTTTCAGATCGATCGGATGAGGGGAAATGCCATTTGTATCACTCCGTGACTATGAGTGACTGTGTGTGACTACCCCAAAATTAATCTGTAGTCTGTAGGAGAGGTCAAATGCCGACGATGCGCTTTATTTTATTGAGATTAATCGTATACAAATGACAAAAAGAGAATGTATGACAATAAGATACTTCTATGGTATTTCTGTTAATTTGAGGAATTCGCTAAAGGGTAATAGAGGGCCAACTCAGTGATAAAAAAGGTACGGTCATAGTGCTAAATGTTGTATTAGGAATGTTATATGCCCTCCATGTTTAGGCAATCGTGATTATGCCGTTTGCATATTAAGTAAAACTGATAGAAAAGGACCAGTTATTTACAAGTCTCAGACATTTCATAAGGAACTGAACTCTGATCACGTAAGTATGGACAATGTCGACCCAGTCTTACAGAAAGTTACCCATATTGTTTAAAATTCATTCGATAAAATACCAAAAGGTAATAAAACTGAATGGCAGAGGCAAATATTTGATTTAAGTAAATACTTAATCAGGTAAATTTCAACGATGTAATGATAACAATAAGGCTCAACTTACAGCAAAAGTTAAGCAATCAAATAACTTAATCAACTTCCACCTTAACAAAGACAGAAATGAAAGCTGGTCAAAATTCATATCCAAACTTCCTACCGGTTCAAAAATATTTTGGAAAATTTCAAAAAGCTAATAAAACCTTTCAATGAACTACAACTCATCACTAGATGAAAAAGTAACATCCTACATAAAAAAATGAAATTTTAGCAACGACAACAACGTCGATCAAAATTCGTTAACTGACACTGTGGATATAAAAGACTCTAACTATTTACAAATTTGGGTTTTGCAAAGAGTGGACAACATTATAGATTCAAACAAAAGGAAAGCACAAGTACGGATATTGTTTTTCTTGACATCGAAAAGCCTTTTTGGATCGATGGCCTGATATAGAAAGTAAATGTGTTTGGTTACCCTATTTTTCTCAAGAAACCGACAAAAAGCTCCCTATCGGACAGGGATTTCGCCGCCAGTTTACAGAATTGCCACTCATCTCCTCTGAGAATTGCCACTCATCTTATGCTGGCTCTGTTTTTCGTCTTACTTTGTACTCAATTTTTACTGAATTTTTAATGAGGGAAATAATTTTTATGTAAGGGAAAAGCTTCAAAAACTAAAATGTATAAAATGTGTACATTACCAATATTGACCTACGTTTACCAAGTGTGGTATAAAAGAAGTGCAAAAACTCATACTAAAAGACTACAGATTATACAAAACAATAATTTAAAAGTTATACACAATCTTAGACCACGATACTCTACGTCACGCCTACATAGCCGTTTTAGTTATAAGACTGTAGCCAGCTTTATAGATTTGATCCAGTCCTTTAATGAAGGATGCATGTTGCCAAACTTTGATTCAAAAAGAAGTTTGCTGTCGTGAATTCTGATAATATTTAATATTTAAGAATATTTACGCTGATCCCTGACTCACTGACTGACTGACTGATTCTGTAACGCTGAAATAATACACACACATAGCACTCCATACAAAGCTATGCGAAATACACAAACAAAATTTAATCTTTCTCATTTTATACAAACCCACGCACAATTTTCTCTCTTCTTTGTTACCGACCAGTGCTGCTAATAAAATCTTCTGAAAATCTACAAATTTGGAAACTAAATCGCCAAAATTGTCATTTTTAAAACAAGAAATTGACAAGAAAATTTTACCGCTTATAAAACTCGAAAAAATATTACAAAAGGAAGCAATAAAATTTATATCATTCATATTACGAATATTATTACAGCATTGGTTATTTCTATATATAAAAATGTATTAGTGATGAAATTTCAACGAAAAAAATTTAACACAGCAATCAACTAAATAATTTTATTGATATGTATCTATAGCTGAAACATATAATATAGGTTTAAAGTATCGCCGTAATTAAAACTTAAATCTTAAATGGAGATGCTATTCAAGGTGTTTCCGTTTTGAAACGACTTGACCCAGAATTAAATCTATACATATTTTGTAATTTACATTTACACCGAACTAAAACTATCAATTTTCGATTTACAACCCATTGATTGTTAACCCTTGAATTCCCCATTTTTATGCTACTGAAAATTTAAAATCTTCAATCATCATTTTGACAAATTTAACAAATCATTTTAACAAATTGAAAAATCGTCGAAATTAAAAAAGTTGTCAAAATTAGCAGCACTGCTAACGACAATAGCACTACATATGTAGATTTCGTGTTACATATGGAATAAGATGAACGCAAAAAATGCATCAAAAAACTAATATCTATTCAATTTCTTCTTTAAATTCCCTTTGTTGGTCAATGACAAAAATTCTGCAAAAAAAAGTAATAAATGAAATTTTAACATTTTTATTTTTCTCATTTAACGTCGTCCGATATGCATACATACTTTTTTTTTATCAAACTAAACTTTACCGTTTGTCTGTTTTGTTTTTCATCTCAAAATTGTTTTGAATTGTTAGGAGTGCTTTCGCTCAGGTTCTCTGATGGCCAGCACTTATCAAAGAGTATCCTTTTTTTGATAAATATTTTAGAAAAAAGAGATCTTCAATGTGGATTTTGTTGTTGTCCAACATATGATTTCGTTTAAAGCTCTGTATTCAAAAGCACTTGAAAAAATAGTACAATGTTAATATTAATATTGAATTATTCGTACTTTGCTTAATTAAATTACATTGTAATTTCAGAAGAGAGGTGGGAAAATAATTTTTTTTCACTCATAATATTAATTTTTGCATAATTTGCTTTCAAAAAATTTAGACAAACATAGATTACGTAAATAGGTATAAGATTTTAATTTGAATAATTTATTGAAATTATCATAGAAGAATTAAAGGAGATTTGGAATAATAATTTAGTTTTTTAATAATACGCCCTTATTTTTTTTTTTTTTTTTTGGATTTATAGATAACTGGAAAAAATGTTCGCTTTTTACAGTTCACATTTATGATGACATATGAAATATTGTTTTCTCTTTTTTGTAGGTGTATTGGTGTTTGCACTTCCTTAAGGGGTGGTAGGTTTTAAAAGCTTTTTTTTTGCATTACTCTTTCTGAATGCACAACATATCGTGAGTGTTGTGTCAAAATTTTAAATAAATCAGAGCAAAACTTAAGAAGATACAGCGTTTTCAGCGACCGGCCTCATACGGTATATAGTATATATGTAGGTAAATCATAGTATATAAATTCGAAGTCCGTCAACATCATAATTCAAAATCTACTTGACCGATTCTTTTGCAATTTTAGACACTATATCGACATATAAATCATCAGGTAACCACGAAGAGTTTTTTTAATTCCATTTTCTTTCTCATTTTTTAACAACAAATTCCCGAAATTTTTGCTATAATCGTTTTTCACTTTAAAATGCTGCCAAAAAAAAAAAAAAAAAAATTAAAAACTCTTCGTCACTACCACAGGAAACATGTTACGCGTTTCGATTTTTTTATTTCACATGATCCGGTAACGAGTTATGATGTTCACCGCAAAACTACAACGCCTCCGGAGATTCGCTGTCACAGACTTATTTATTAAAATTTTGAATTGAAATTTTTTTCAAAGATTCTTCAAATGTTATGCTATAACGTATACATATATGAAATAAATAATCCAACATTATTCATATCTTCAAAAAAGGATTATGAAAATACGATCTTTTTTAACTTTTAAAACCTTACCCCCCTTAAGAAACCTTTAGGAACCTCGCTCTAAAACGTTTTTTTTTCTATGCTATTCTATTTTTCTACAAAAAAAATGGAGTAAGGTTATAGCGAACTCGGCGGGACCGGCCAAATTAGTTCCTTATAGACTAAGTTCGTTATAACCGTAGTATTTTTTTGATTTGTCCGAAAGGTTTAAAAAGTTTTTTTAGTTGAATAATTTTATTTATTTTGGGGCATTTTATAAAGTTATAAAACATAAATTAAATTACTAATATGTATCTTATTAATTGTTTGTCTTAATAAGACTAAAATTACCGAGTTTCTATCAAAATAAAATATTTTTTTAAAATCATATCATATGACAAACTCCTTATGTATAGAAGCAGAAAGTACAAAGCAATGGTTGGCTACTGGCAAACTTTTACGAAAATATGCATAAAAGGACCTTTTACAAAACTTCATTTGAAAATCGCAGTTTTTGTTTTGTATTAAAACTAGCTGGACCCGGCAAACGTTGTTTTGCCCTCAATGAATTTTTATTTTAGTTAGAATCTGTATATACCTATATAAAATGTGTGACGAAGATCTCCAGATAATAAAATGAGAGCTTCACCAAAAAATCTTTCATTGCCTTTCAAATCTTTTATCAAATCAAATCACAATGTTTGTGAGCCATGGTACATTCATCCCAAATAAAAATACTGCATTTTTGCAGAACTTTTGCCATACCGGAATGTTTTTTGATATTACAGACGGCATTCTCATTTTTTTGTACGTTTAACGGTGATTTGAGTGCTGAATGAGCTGTGCGGCCACCATGCAATAATGTAGCGGCTTTTTCCTTCTTTTTCGTTAGAATATTTATATATAAAAACGTTTGTGAGTTTATTTATTAAAATTTATATAAATTTGACAACTCATTATTTTTCGAACGACAGCGCCATCTACCGGGTCCAATAAAAAAATGTTTCTAACATACATATATGTACATTCTTAGTTTCATTAAAATCACACCATAAATAAGAATATTCGAAATAACTTTACCCAGCGCCACCTATCGGCTCCATTTATACATACAAAAATTTCTTATGACGAAACATACGTTCATTCTGAATTGCAGTCAAATCGCGCTGAAAGTAAAAATTTTTGTTTTTAACTTGACCCGAACGCCAGCTAGAGGGTTAAAACTAAAAAAAAAACACAGAAGAGCTCGAACCGAACCTATGCTGGAAATCCTACCTCGACAGCTCTTATGGTTCCGGAGATCATTCGTTACAATCAAATGCATCAACGTTTTTATATATACGCCACGCCCCTTTGCCCACTAACAACTTTATATAGCTAAGGTCTTATTATTTCGCAAAAATATCCTTTTGTGAAAATTTCATGACAATCCTTCCAGTAGTTTAGAAGATATTACGATTTTTTATTTTTCTAAAAAGGGGCGTGGCCCCGCCCACTTTTCTTCTTGTATGTATTTCTATTCATGCTAATACCATATGTACCAAATATGACTGCTGTAGGTAAAAAAATTCCCGTGATATGACTTTTTCAAATTTTGGGTTATATGGGCGTGGCACCGCCCCTTTGTCCAATCAAAAATTTATATAGCATATTATTCCTTCCAGAGTCACAGTAACACGCTCTGAAAATTTCAGGAAGATCGGTTCTTTGGTTTGGCCTCCTATAAAGCACAAACAAACACACATTCATTTTTATATATATAGATAGATTGAAAGCAGATTAATTATGATTTAAGGTAAAATGGGGCGAAAAAGGGGGACTTGGTAATAAAAAAATGTATGGCTACCTTACCTGTAGATAAAAAGTGTATAAAACTTTAGATAAATACATATTACAAAAAAATTATTTTGTATAGCAAACATTGTTAGTGGTATAAGTAAAAAAAAAGGGGGCGGTGAAATGGGCGTGGTTCATAGTTATATGGCGACGTTAACAGTATTAAGAGCAATATACTACCAAATAAAAAAATCCGTTGGAAGGAACAAATTTGTACAGAGAAAAAAAAGTTTAAAACTTTCAAACAAAATTTGGCGTGAAAAGGGGCGTGAAAGGGGGCGTGGCGTAAGAAATGTTTATTTCTACCTCGCCTGGAGTATAATGTGTATACAATTTGAAGTAAATCTGTTAAAAACTATATGGGAGCAATTACATAATTTTAAAAAAGTGGGCGTAAAAGTGGGCGTGGTCAAAAAAAAAGTACCCTATTAATCATGCCAGAGTCCCAGTTAAATGCTGTGAAAATTTCAGGAAGATCGGTCCAGAGGTTTGGTCTCCTATAAGGTACACACAATAACAAATAAACAAATAAACACACATTCAATTTTATATATATAGATTAAATGAAAATAAAATTAAATTAAATTGAAATTATTTTTTTTTTAAATACATATATAAAATATACGAAAATTCTGAAATGTCAAAAATTTGATATAACCACTGGTCGCTATAAGAGAAGCAATTTGTATGAAAAATGTGATTAAAACTCTTGGGACCGAAGAAATTCCTCGCTATAAACAAAAATTTATTACAACCAGGGTTCATTATAAGCGAACTCCATTGTATTAAATTTTAATAATTTTTGGAATCTCCAATCTCCTTACTTTACCCGGCCTTCCCATGTTCAAGTCAAAATGATCACACATCCAATAGTCAAAAAATTTGTTAAGCAACTGTCCCATTGAAAAATTGAAAGAGAGAATTGAAACGGTAAAAAAGAGTAAAAAAGTGTGAGCGCATTAAAACCTGAAAGCCAAAAATTTAACGTGTGAAGGCCGGGTAATATCTTAAATATATTTACGCTGATCCCTGACTCAGTGACTGACAAATTCTGTAACGCTGACCAAAATGATACGGTTCTAATTCCTAGGATTGATCTCGCCCCAACCGACACCACATTACCTTTCATATTAAATCGCCGCCAGTTTCCAGTAATTCCTACATACGCAATTACCATAAACAAGGCTCAAGGCCAGTCATTTGATTTGGCATTAATTTGGAGACCGCGGTATTTTCACACGGCCAACTATGTGGCTTTGTCACGATCAAAAGTTGCAAGCCAAGTTAAGATACGTATTCAATCGAACCAACAGCAAGGAAAACTATTAAATGACCAACGATATTTCACACGAAATATAGTTTTTCAAGAGATTCTAAATTGAAAAACTTTTTTGCCAAATATTTCTTATCTGTTTTGATACTTATGTACTCATGTACTATGTAACAATATAATTTTCAATTTACTACTATATTAAAAGAAATATAATTTACTATAAATTTTTCGTGTATTTAAATTTAAACTGTTTTATTCATAATTTTTAAACGGACGCCTAGGCGCCACACAATCAACTAGTATTTAATATTTAAGAATAACATTATTTTATTTAAAATTTCGTATACTTTTTTTCTTAGCATTTAAACGATTTTATATGATAGAAAAGGACCAGTTTTTATAGTTTTTATTTTTAAATACACTTTGATATATGCTCCAATACATTCTGTAAAATCTCATTACCTGTCACACCCCCCCACAACTACTCGCCACCTAAAAGTGCTGGCACCTCGGATTTTTTTATGGATATATGTATATCTATCGTGTCCTAGAATGTGAAATAAATTTTATTTAAATCTTTCAGCGTCCTATTTTGATATGCGTACGAAATACAAAAATCAAAGTAAAAAAAAAAAATTTTATATTTTTATAATTTTTTTCTCATAAATAACATTCAGAAATGTTTTTATTTATTTTAGATTAAGGAAAATGTACATACATATATACAATAAAAATTATATTCTAAAGAAAATTAACGTTCAAAAATGTTTGCTAGAAATATGTAATATAAACATTTCAAATGGTTGTTGTTTTATTCAATAATTGCGTTTAAAAGATTATTTTCATAGTCTGGATAGCCCAAATTTGATTAAAATCAAAATGAACTGATTCCAGTCATATAAGAAGATTCGTCCATTAAAGAAAGATTCCATAAGCGTCAGAAATATAGTGATGGGGTATGCGCAAATGAGTTTAAAAACTCAAGCGTTAAAAATTTATTTATCCAAATCTAATCAGCAATGTTATGAAAATGTTGACAAAATATGGAAACAACTTCAAATTGATAACTCTAGCGTCACTTTAGCTGATTTAAAGTTATAATATTTCATTGGGAATTATGTCACACTCAAGTTGCTACCCTTGCGCATGGTTTTTATAAATAAAGAACTACAAAATGTAGTTGAAAGCCATACAGTCGGAAATATCATGGATTACTATAATACATGGTGCAAAACAGAACCCGTAGTGACACCAAAATACCAGACATTATTCCCCCTCCTGAACTCCACTTATTATTAGGAGTGGTGAATACGGTAGTAAAACATATGCAAATTGAATTTGAGCATTGTAATTTTAAATGGTTACACTTATGTAATGTTATGCGACAAGTTATCCGCGGTTTTAATGGAAATGACTGTATCAAACTTAAAAAAAAAATCATGTGAGTCGGATCACAGGGAAGATGTGTAAACATCTAGGCCCATAATCATAGTCATCAAAAAAGTATACTTTAAGTATTATTTATTCAAAAGTATACTTTACAGCTACTATAGACGAGAAAAAGCATACTTTTTCCGCAAAAGTCAGTTTTAAATTTAAAACAGGCTGAAGTTGTTTTTTACCAAAATTAACATCACTTTAACTCTATCAGCTGTTTGCCTCTTAAAAAAAAGAAGTGACAAAAGCAGAACACAACAAAAATCGTAAATAAATTTAGTGAATTGTTATCGAAAATTGTTTTATAAATTGTGGAAAAAGTATTATAAACAATAAAAAATGTGTTCAATTGAGGACATCGAAAATGATTTCGCCATTATTGACGATTTGAGTTTAAGTTTTGAGATATCTCGATTAAAACCTGCAGCTGCCATTGATTCTTTAATGTTCTTCCAAGCATTTTTTTATATTTATAATGGAGGTGTCATTGCATTTGTTTTCAACAAAGAACAGGTGGTTGTTAATGCACTCGCGCAAAAACTCCTTTTCGCTGGTGCTCCAGTTTGCCTTTCGCTCCCTTTTCTTTTCATCCTGTTGACAATTTATAAATTTACTAGCTGTTTTTACCCGGTCTTGCCCGGGATAAAAAGGCCTTTGACTTGAATAATGGTTCACTATGCTTACCAGGTGCTGATACTTAGTCGCCAATGAACAAATTTCCCAATAAAATGAACTTTCTCCCCAAAAATTTGTATGGGCAGTAAATTAATTTTTTATTTCAATTCAAAATTTTTTGATTTTTTAATTTAGAAGTTTTTTTAAGATGCTGCAGCAAAAATGCTTCAAAAATAAGTTGCGAAACCGCTTTAAGTTTTTTTAAAGTTTATTTCAAGTCCAATTGCCTGTTCTGAAAGGAGCTCCACAAGGATCAATACTGGGACCACTACTATTTTCAATTTACATCAACGATTTAGTGCGACATTTACAATACTGTAATGTCCACATGTATGCTGACGATGTACAACTCTATATAAGTAGTGATTTAAGCAACATAAACGATTGTTTGGAAAAACTAAACAGAGATCTGAAACACATTCATGACTGGGCAAATATAAACGGGTTGCGTCTTAATCCTATAAAGTCTAAGTGTTTAATAATAGCTAAGAAAACTTTGTAGTTACCTTTTGAGCCGATTGTAATGCTTAATGATCAAAAAATAGAAATTGTATCAACAGCCAAGAATATTGGTATCACTTTTAATTCTACTCTCACATGGTGCGACCATATAAATTCTTCTACAGGGAAAACTTATGCAATACAACGGACACTGTTGAACACCCAGTATGTTACACCACTTAAGATTAGAATTTTATTAGCAAAAACCTACTTAGTACCAACTCTACTATATGGATGTGAAATATATGCAAGTTGCTATTTTACAAGTTGAAAAACACTAATATCAACGTATAATGCAATATTAAGATATGTTTTTAATTTAAGAAAATATTCCAAAAAAAAACTATATGGGGTGACTCTTACTGATTTAATGAAAATAAGAACGCTATTACTGCTACACAAAATTATATATACACGTGCACCGCCTTACTTGTCCGAAAGATTACTTTTTACACGTTCGCCAAGATCGAACGATATCATACACTTAAGATATCGAAGCTTAATATCTGAGTGGCAGTTCTATTAATTCAGTTCGTCTTTGGAACATGCTACCCTCGTCCATTCAATTTATAAGTAACGCTCAGCAATTTAAGAAATAATTATTTCAATTTCACTCATAATTAATTAAATGTAATTGATTTCAGCTCTCATTTATATATAGTATATATTTTGTTTCTTTAAAAAAAAAAAAAAAAAAAAAAATATTTCTTTTATACCTATTATGAGTATTTTTATATTTATATTTATTTATTTATATACTTTTATTAAATTAACCCATTATGCTTCATATGTATTAACCATTTTTTATTATTAATTTTTTTATCTTTTTGGGTTTTATTTATTAAATTAATTTTTTTCTGTTATACTGTGTACTATTTATATACTGTGTGTTTTTAAATGTACTTATTCATCATTACTTTGTAAAAATCCATTACTTTAATTATAAGATTGTAAATCTTGTTGTAATGGAAAAAATAATGAAATAAATTAAATTAAATTAAAATTAAATTAAATTTATAAACATCAAATATAACGGAATCGTTTGCAAATTAAAGGAGTCAGAACTTTTAAAAATTGAATTACTTCATTCAATAAGTGATCATCATTGAGCAGAGACGTCAAATTCAAGTTTCAGAAATGAAAAACTAATGCGACGTTTCAAGGTTTCTTTAAGCAACTGCTTATAGTATATGTGTGGCCTATTTTGATCAACAGGTAATTATTTCACATACGTAGATAAAATTTATCATACGACATTTCACTAAGCTGTGCTCCGCGAGCGAGTCGCGTCCGCTTCCGCGCGTTTGGCAGCAACTCCCGTGCTGCCGCTTAGTTCTCGTTAACTTATTTTAATCCCTAAAACATATTTTTCAGAGCATTGTGATATTTTAGTTGAGCTGTGTTCCGTGAGCGCGTCGCGTCCGCATCCGTCGCGTCCGTGCGCCGCTTCCGCGCGTTTGACAGCCACACCTGTGCTGCCGCGCATCTGTTGCCAACTTATTTTAATTGTCAAAATATATTTTTCAGATCATTCCAAAGTTCTAGCTAAGCTATATTCCCCGTGCGCGTAGCTTCCGCGCAACAAAATGATGCTATTGAAAGGAATACTCATTTTAAATGCATTTATTGAAGGACATATATTGAGAGCAGTATGGAAATGTTCACTAAAATAAATATTTAACAAAATTCATTAAATTAAAATATGTAAAAATTTAAGAATGAATTTGGAGAGTAAGTACATTTTTTATTTCGGGTACCTTACCTTATTTGGGTACCTTTTTTTATGTTTGGGGAATTTGTTCACCGTGTAGTTATTCCCGTATAAACCAAATTTCAGACAAATCCGTTGAAAAGTACAAATTTGTATAGGGAAAAAATATACCACACAACAAAATATGAATTTTTTATGAAAATTGGACGTAAAAGTAGGCGTGGTCGGTAAAAATCATGTGGCGACCTTCCCTGGAATATGTACTAAATTTCGGAAAATTGAAAAATAAAAGTTTGTATAGCAATCAAATAAAGAAACAAATAAAAGAAAAAAAAATAAGTTTTATATACATAGAAGTGGGCGCAAAGTAGGCGTGGCCTGTAAGAATCATATGGTGACCTTCCCTGTAGTATAGAAATCGTGTGACCAAATTTTAGACATCCCTTGAAAAATAAAAATTTCTATAGTGAACAAATATACCAAAAAACGGAAAACGAATTGTATATAAAAAGTGGGCATAAAATTAGGCGTGGTCGATAAAAAGTATATGGTGACCTTAGCTGGAGTACAGGGATCGCGTGTACCGAATTTCAGAGAAATCTGTTAACAAATAAAAATTTGTATAGTGAACAAATGTGAATAAAACAGAAAATGAATTTTACATAAAAAGTGGGCGTAAAAGAAGGCGTGGCCGGTAAGAAGTATATGGCAACCTCTCTGGAGTACAGAGATCGTGTGTACCAAATTTCAGAGAATTCCGTTGAAAAATAAATATTTGTATAGCAAACAAATGTACCAAAAAACAGAAAACGAATTGTATACAAAAAGTGGGCGTAAAAGTAGGTGTGGCTGCAAAAATCACATGGCCTAAGGTACAAAGATCGTGTGTACCAAATTTCAGAGAAATGCGTTGAAAAATAAAAAAACAGAAAATGAATTGTATACAAAAAGTTGGCGCAGAAGTAGGTGTGGCCGGTAAGAATCATATAGCGACCTTTCCTGGAGTACGGAGATAGTGTGTACCAAATTTCAGAGAAATCTGTTGAAAAATAAAAAGCGAACAAATATACCAAAAAGCAGAAAATGAATTCTATATAAAAAGTGGGCGTAAAAGTAGGCATGGTCGATAAAATGTATATGGTGACCTTAGCTGGAGTACAGGGATCGTGTGTACCGAATTTCAGAGAAATCTGTGAGCAAATAAAAATTTGTATAGTGAACAAATATGAATAAAACAGAAAATGAATTTTACATAAAAAGTGGGCGTAAAAGTAGGCGTGGCCGGTAAGAAGTATATGGCGACCTTTCCTGGGGTATAGAGATCGTGTATACAAAATTTGAGGAAAATCTGTTGAAAAATAAAAATTTGTATAGCGGTCAAACAAACAAACAGAAAATTAATTTTATGTATATAGATAGTATGTAAAACTAGGAAACATAATTGTAAGAACATTAGATCTACATACCTTCTCTAAATTTTCCATTGATCCAAACCTTTTGTTCACTTTGTGCAATTCAAAATAACTTTATATTTTTTGTTTACTTTTTTTGCGCGTTTATCTATCAGCTGTGCAGGGATGCCATTTGTTGAGTATTTACACCAGTTTGTATGAAAAGTTTCCAACATTTTACTAATCACCCACTAAAAGCCCATTCAACTTAAAGCTAATGTTAATTTTGACTATAGTTAAGAAACAGTTAGTAACAGGTTAAAGTATTCAACTTGACTTAAAAAAACCGACTTTAGTAATTGACTGATTATGGCCCTAGTAATTAAAGATTTTTTTATGTAATTTTTTAAAATCAAACAGAGAGCGACATCTATGTATCACTTATAGCAAAAACTGTTTCAGCTAATTCAACAACCCTTTGCTGTAAAACGTTGAAAATATCCCAATATAAACGTATATAAGTGATACATAGATGACGCTTTTAAAAAAGTGGCATAAAAAAACAATTTTATATCATAATTTTTTCACCAATACAATCATAAGTCACACAGCGTTATGTGTCAGCTCTCATCTATTACGTGTTTCACTGTTTTTGTGATTGTATTGTGAAATAGAAATTTACCCCCCTGCGCGTATAGATGTTTACACATCAAAAATAGATTTTCTGAGAAGTACTTGTCTGAATGCTTAAAATATGTAGATATACTGCAATCCTTTAAGAAAGTTGTTGAAGACCGCTTCTCGGTCGAATTAAAGCCATGGTTTGAAAATAGTATTAAGAAGGGTCTATCTTTTTCCAGTAAACAGGCTATGGAATCACTTAATTTTGATTTTAATCAAATTTGGGCAAGAGTTCCTGTACCTGAAGGACATCCAGACTATGAAAATAATCTTTTAAATAACATTATTGAATATAACCATTGTAATTTTTATATTACATACTTATAGCAAACATTGTTGAACGTTAATTTCCTTTAGAAAATAGTTTTTATTGTTACAAATGTATATTTTGCTTACCCCCCCATCACACATCACACTGCAATTGTAAAATCGTTGTGTACGTATTATCAACGAAAAATTGTTCGAATTAGTCGAATCCATCGCCATTAACTTTTGTGCTCACACATCTGACTGCAATCTCATTTTTAAAATGTTGTCGAAGCGTTAACTTGAAAAAATTTGTTTACTTCTCTCTCTTATATTATTTTAAATAGAGTTACCGAGTTTATTATACAGGCACATGTTTAAGGGAAAATGTTTACATTTATTATTATTAGTATTATTTTAATAATAGTTAATAATATTTATGCTCTATAATTAACAAAATTGCGTTTTTATATGCGCATTTGAAGAAATAAATCATAATAATATATTTAACAAGTTAAAACTTTAATTGCAATTTTGCAGAATCCAGTAAATTTGCATTAAATTTATGTTGTTATATACTTTATTTGAAATACTGTTTACAACTTTATTATTTTTGTATTGTTAAATAAGAAACATATTGTTCATTGAATTTGTAGTTATAAATATTTTTCATTTTTTCCTTACTTCAATTTGAACTGTTAATAAAACAACACCAATTTATATACACATTCTTAAATAGATTGTTTCATTTGAATATTAATAAAACAATAGGTTATGGGCCCAGGACCATAACAGGAATACGAAGTATTATAAAATATTTAAGAAGTGTAAAACGAAGGCTAATTCAATTTGGTGGAATTTTGAAGTGGTAACACATTTATCTGGAAGCTGTTACATAAGGGCAGATAAAAATAAATTTGAAGCTAAAAATATGACGACACACACTGGAAAGATCCCTCGTTTTAATGGATCGAATTACGGAACTTGGAAGGCTCAAATTGAGGCCATTTGCACAAGAACCGATTTTTAAAGATGGTGTTAGGAAAAGAGAACAAACCCGAAATAAGCCCATTGACGCAATCAGCTACAACAGCAGAGAAAAAAGAATATGAAAGTAAGCTAAAATTGCTCGAAGAATTTATCGACAAGGACTTGGATGCCAGAGCAGAGATCCTTATTGCATTAGAGCCCAATATTGTATTGATGGTAAAAAATTTCAAGACGTCACAAGAAATATGGAAATATCTAGAAGAAACCTATAATCGTAAGTCTATGAGACGCAAGGCAGAATCATACCGTAAGTTATTAAATTTAAGAATGGGTGATAATCAAACTATTACACAATTTTTAATTGAATTTGACATGTGTATTTCATGTCTGTCCGAGATGGATGTTAAGTTAGACGAAGACTTGCTTATTGTTTTGCTACTGGATGCCTTATCAACCAAATTCAATCCAATTAAAGCTGCGGTGGACACTGCAAATGATTTTCCGGGGTTGACAACGCTACGAGCAAGATTACTGGAAATTGGAGACAAAAATGAAGAAAAAGTAGCAGAAAATATAGCAATGAAGGTCAACCGAAATTTTTTGAAGAAGAATTGGCAAGGTAACAAGAAAATGGAAAAAGAAGGTACGTCCAATTCATATTTTCCTTATAATTGTCATCGATGTGGGAAAAAAGGCCATATGGCTAAAAACTGTAGAGTTAGTTCAAACAAAGACAAATTGAATTGCGTAGAAAACCACGCAGGGTTCATAGTAACCGCAGATAATATCAATTTAGATACTGTCCAGTCCGTAAACTCAACTAAATTTGATAGCATGTGTAGTTTATCTGCACCATTCATATCAATAGACACTTCATATTGTGGAAAAGTTCAATTAGCAGATAAAAAGGAACTTAGCGTTCATGGGATTGGCACAGTAGAACTCAATTTAGAAGTTGATAATTTAATGAAAAAAGTGCACCTATACAACACTTTGTATATCCCTGACTTACGATGTAATTTGATATCCACTGGAAAAGCAACAGAAAGTGGTTGTAAGGTGGTAATGGCGGTGAATAGCGCTCGAATTTTGAAAGATGGCATGAAATTAATTGAAGCTTTTAAGGATAATGGCCTTTTTATTGTTAAATCAGCCAAAAATGTTGATCTTAATGAAAAATGCACACAAATTTTCCAGGAACTTGAACAATGTGCAGGCAATAATGTAGAACTGTGGCATAAAAGATACGGGCACTTGAATTTGAAACAGTTAGTACAATTACAAACAGAGAAAATGGTAGTTGGCTTGCCAAAATTTAGAAAAAATCACTTAAATTGTATCGCCTGTATTCGTGGTAAACAAACAAGATTACCGTTTTCCCATAAGAAAGATAAATCGTCTAGCGAACTTTTAGGTCTGATACACACTGATTTATGTGGACCAATGAGGGTTGAATCCTTGAATAGAAAAATATATTTTGCTACGTTTATTGACGATTTTTCGAGGAAAGTATTCGTGGTTTTTCTTAGAACAAAAGATATGTACCTGCAAGCATTTAAAGATTTCATGAAGCAAGCAGAAAACGAGACTGGTAAAAAGATTAAACTAATTCGTAGTGACAACGCCCGTGAATTAACATCACACGAATTTTCAAATTTCTTAAAGGATAATGGTATAAAGCGACAATTGACGGTAGAATACACTCCTCAGCAAAATGGAGTAGCCGAGCGAATGAATCGCACACTAGTGGAAATGGCTTGTGGGCAGAACTTGTTCATACTGCTGCGTATATCAGAAATCGTTGTCCAACACTTCTAAATACTAATAAAACACCGGAAGAAATGTGGTTTGGAAAAATTCCTTCAGTTAGTCATTTGCGCCAGATTGGCTGTAAATCGTTTGTGTTGGATAAGAAACCAAACAAATCAAAGTGGGAAGCTAGAAGTCACCAATTTTATCTTGTTGGATATGCAGATAAATCAAAAGCCTACAGATTATGGCAAGCAGGTTCCAAACTTGTCATCAAAAGTAGAGACGTCAAATTTTTAGAACACGAGCTTTATAGAAATGATAACGAAAATAAATCAAATGGCGATGGGTTTTATAATTTCCAATATAAAAGTGTATCTGAAATATCGAATGCTGAAATGAATGCCGATGAGTCAGAAGGTGTTTTTGAAGACACATCAAATAAAAATGATATGACAAGTACCGAAAAGGACGAAAATTACTCAAGAGTACAAGAAATAGATGATGCTGGTTTAGGTCATAGTATTGAAAATCCTGTAAATTCTATTAAACAGAGATTGGGGTCTTGGTCATTCGGTAAAAGTCAAGAAATAACAAGTTCTATTAAAGAAAAACATGATGATCCAAAAACGTTAAAAGAAGCTTTATCTTCAAATGACAGCAACGAGTGGCATAGCGCGATACTGGATGAATACAACTCTCTTATGAAAAATGGGACGTGGAAATTAACTGACTTACCACAAGGCCGAAAACCCGTAGGATGCAAATGGGTATTGAAATCGAAAGCAGACAAAATTAACCAAACTTACTATCAGGAAATTATTGGATCTTTGCTACATTTATCTGTATATAGTCGTCCAGATGTAACATGCAGCGTTAACTTGCTTTCCCAATTTTCACAAGATCCCAGAAAGCAGCACCTAAGCGCTGCACTACATATTATAAAATATCTTTATTCGACCAAAGACTCAGTATTAACATATAATAAAACAGGTTTAGAAATAGCAGGCTTTGTTGATGCCAATTGGGCGCAGGATGTATATGGTAGAAAATCACAAACTGGATTTTGTTTTATTTTCGCAGGTGGAGTCATTTCTTGGGAATCCAGAAAACAAAAGGTAATCGCTACATCTAGCGCAGAGGCGGAATATGTGGCTTTAACAGAGGCTGCAAAGGAAGCTTGTTATCTCTCATATATATTGGAGGAATTAGGCTACAAGAATGAAAAACCAATTCAAGTATTTTCCGATTCTCAAAGTGCTCAACAAATGGAAAAATTTGGTGCTCATCATTCAAGAACTAAACATATTCATTATAAATATCATTTCGTCAGAGATGCTGTTGAGAAGAAAATCATCGAACTTCAATACATGCCAACTAATGAGATGCCGGCAGATGCCTTGACAAAACCTGTGGCAAAAATCAAACACAAACTATGTAGTCTTAAATTTGGCATGGTTCAAAAGTAAATAAAGTTGAGGAGGCATGTTGTTATATACTTTATTTGAAATACTGTTTACAACTTTATTATTTTTGTATTGTTAAATAAGAAACATATTGTTCATTGAATTTGTAGTTATAAATATTTTTCATTTTTTCCTTACTTCAATTTGAACTGTTAATAAAACAACATCAATTTATATACACATTCTTAAATAGATTGTTTCATTTGAATATTAATAAAACAATAATTTATAACACGGTAACATTAATCATCGTTAGCGTCAGCCACTACTCGCACGAAATATTTGATGCCATTAGTGTGACCACTGCGGAAAATGTGTATGTATTAGTAAAAAAATGGGAGTGTATTGAGTTTTTCGAACTTGCAGTGTGATGTGAGATAGCTGGGTTAATCTAAAATAAATAAAAACATTTCTTTATGAGAAATTACACTGCGAAAAATCCTGACTTTTTTCTTTGGGCATGGAAATCTCTATCGCAGATTGGAAGTACTTGGTACTTAGGCAGAACTTTCGCGAAATCGCGGTTTGAATATTATTTTTCGAGAAAAGTTTGGTTCATAAAAATTAAATTATGTGACTATCGAGTTCTCTTATTAAAATTCTAAATTGGCATTTATTCCATGAAATTGATCGGTAAATATTTTTTTGGAACATTTTAACCCTTGAGATAGGGTCTTCAAACGCATGGTATAAGGTTTCGTACAGTCGGTCTAGACCGACCATAATTTTCTTACTTGTTTTTTATTGAGTTGTGAGTATTGAAGGATTTCCGCTAGAGTTAGAGGGAAAATAGTTCCCCATGTATTCTACTGTAGACTATTGTTCATAGTTTGATTGTTCATAGTTTATCAATATAAATTTTTTTAGTATTGAAAATTTTGTATGGAATTTTTTTTTGCTTCTGGTGGAGAAATCCCACTTGGAATTTTTTTCGTGTCTGTGAGGACCCCTACTGAAATTGTTCCCTCTATATTTTTTTTGAATATATTATACCAGAAATGTACGTAGGTATGGTACAATTTTGGACATTTTGGTAATAAGAGTCTAAAAGACCCACTCCCGTAGGAGCTCGAGGGCTAAAATGTTCCAAAGGAATATTCCCCGATCAATTTCATGGAACAAATGTCAATGTAGAATTTTAATCAGAGAACTCGATAGTCAAATAATTTAATTTATATGAACCAAACTTTTCTCAAAAAAAAAATTTCAAACCGCGATTTCGCGAAAGTTCTGCCTAAGAGCTCCGAATGGTATATCACATAATTACATACTTACCAAATACTTCCAAGCGGTACCCAAGGCATCGTGCTGCACTGTGTTATACACATACATTAAAAAAATTTTTTTTTTTTACTTATTGATTTACGCACATCTAAATAGGATGTTGAAAGATAAAAAATTTGTTTCCTATTCTAGAACACAATACATAAATATATCAATCAAAAACTCCGAGGTGAGTAGTTGTGAGGGCGTGTGCTGTTTTAATAAAATCGATCAAAGGAAATATATCTATATAATAAAAAATATGTTAAACTTCTAGTTGACCTTTCTATAATTGTAATAACTAATTTGTTTGTATTATACATATATTCCAAAAATTTGTTTCAATATCAGAACATTTTCGATTTAAAATGTGTTAATAGAATTCGATGTTGTAATTCCCAATATATAAGAATGTATCATGTTATAATGGGTTTAATTGCAATAAACATGATTATTACCTGACTAAATTTTTCTAATGCTAACGGAATTCCTACCAATTCTTTTTCTGTGTATAGTCCCCATACAAATGTGTGACGAGAAGTGTAAAAATTCTATTTAATAAATTAATATAAAATGCTCTTTGTAGAAATAAAAAGTTATCTGGTTTCTTTAACCTTACAATGACAAATTTAAGGGAGTTCATTTAACAATTTTATGATTTGAAAATTTATTTCTTATTTGACCTAAAGCTCAAATAGTTCTTTCGTCTGAAGAAGTTTTGAAATCTACTTATTTATGTGAATTCGCCTTTGTCATATTTATAGCACACGGCATCATCACATCGTATAATTATTTTTCTGGGGATGGATTTATTTAATTTTTGATGTATATACTGTGTTCAAATAAAAAGGTGACTTTTGTTATAAACTTACTTTGTTATAAACTTATAAACTTACAAATTTGTTATAAACTTACAAATGAATTCCATCGACTTTAAAGTAATCACCCTCCGATACAATACTTATGGCAATGCATTTTCAATCCTCGAAACAGTTTTCAATTTCGATTTCCAAAATGGTACAAAATTGCATTTTTAAATATTTATCACATATAAATAAAAAAATCCTTTTAAGCTGTTTTAAAACGAAAAAAATAATTAATTTTCGGAGGAGTGAACTAATTCAACATTTAGTCACTAAAAAAAATCAAGCCCTTTAAGGGTTAATTACAAACACATTTACTATCTATAACTTGAAAATGGGGCTGTGGTTGAACTTTGGCGCAAATCGTATAAATTCTGAATATATTCTTTTTTATGTTATTTATTTTTGTTTTCTAGCCAGTTATTTTTACATCCCATTAACGTTTTTAAACTATCTTGCATTAAGTGTAATATAATTCTATACAAATTTTATAGATGTTGTGATTTTAGAATATACATATATTTATATACTTTACCAGCTCTATTGGAAATAGCGCATTCCAGGGATGGCAACTGAAATATTCGTAATAGTACTGAAACTTCACCAAAAGAGTACTTCTTGATTAATAGCATTTAATTTTTAAAAATATTTCTAATTTACTCTTATACCTTATACCACTATGTGGCTAGAGTATGATGACTTTGTGTTGATGATTGTAACTACCAAAAATATTTTACCTAGACTCATATTTTATTATACCGATCGACTCAGAATCACTTTCTGAATCGATCTGTCCGTCCGTGTGCCCATGTAATACCTTGTAATCAAACTACAGGTCGCAAATATGAAAGTATTTTGATGAAATTTGGTATTTAAGCTTTCTTCGCTATTGAAATTGATGGAAGTCGGTGCATGTTTAGACCTAGTCCCGTACAAATGTCCTCCATGAGATCGACTTAAATTGCCATAAGATTTAAGATCGTGTAGATCACGGTCAACTTTTGTTTGTGTGTGTTTATTACTCCTATAAATAAGTAGGTAGTCCAAAAATAAACTCTGCTTGACGATTGTAAGTCCTAACCCCTATAAAGATGCACTATAAAGATTAAATAACAATGCTACTTAAAATTGGTTTATGATTATTTTCCAAATCCAACTAGTTGGACCTAAGACCCTTTCTCTTAACACATGGTATAGGGTATCGTCTAGAACGACTATAATTTTCGTACTTGTTTTGCATTTGTTTTGTTGCCATATTTTAAAATCGTTTTATCAGATTGCAATAATCATATACGAGTGGGGATAGTGAAAAAGTACTAGAGCATAGCCTATGACTATAGCGTACGGTTGCCCATCACTCGAGTATTGCATCATTTCAAACTTTCAGTTTACTTATAACTTTTGTTTAGTGAAATCGATACAGCTGGTATTCTTAAGAGAACTATTGAATTTATAAAATAAAACAAATGGCAAATAAGATAGTGGAAATATCTCTACAGGAATGGCCAACTTTACGTGATTTATATAAGAAACGGAAAGATCGTGCATCTTGTTATAATTTAATACAAATATTTATTAATTGGCTGAACAAGGAACCAACCCTTCCTCTTAAAATCTATTCTCTCAATGGTGAATGGAAATTAGATGGTACATTTGTTGCTGAGGTGAGAGGGACAAAACAATCATACACATAATTGGTACGACAAACGACAGACGACAACAGCTATAAATGAAAAGAAAAAATATTACTAACTTTCCACCTTTTGTTTTCTTTAATTAATTTTTATACGAGATTTTACGACACTTATTGCCAAATATCCATATAATAAATATTTAATGTGTGAAAATTAAGAATGTCGTTAGAAAATTAGAATAAGTTTTATTTTGTTGACAATGTCAATAAACAACGACATTTTGCTTTTTGGATAAAATATACGAAAATATACATATTGCATTTATCGTTTGTCGAACCAATTTTAACTAATCTTTATTGAGAATAAATTTAGTCGACCAACATTACTCTCGCAGATAGAGATTTTGTGTGCCGCACAAATTGCCACTTTAGGGGTTTTTGCCCAAAATTTTCTACTATTGTTATTTTTTCTGGATTTTTCTAGGAGTTTCCTAAAAAAAATATTTTATAATTTATTTAACAAAATTCTATAAACATTATTTCATTAAGAAATTTGAATTTTTTATAAATCAGAATATCAATACTAAATATTAAACAACTAATTTCTGTAATTCTGTAAACTAAGTTAACATTGTAATAAAAACGTTAAAAAGCTGTATATTTTTAGTCGAAATATTTTTGTGATTTAAGTTTAATGGTGTGGTTACAACCACATATTTCCAGGTTATTACCAACGCAATAGGGGTTTGGTAGATATTACATAATTATATATGTAAGTTAAACGAAAGTTTGTGAAATCATAACCAGAGCGCAAACAACTATGTAACATTTTATGATCTTGAATTCTAATATTATCAAAGGTCCGGTTCATTATAACCTTTCACTTAAATCTGTTATAAGTGGTTAAGGAATGAAAAAAAAAACACAATTTTGAAAACTAATATTGAAAACTACGGTGTATTGACATTAATTATATTAATTAATTTTTAAAAACTAACAATTAAAATTTAGTTGTTGCGAATAGTTTTCCCTCAATTTGGAGTTCTTATGCTATTGTTTGTGACCTTCTTGGTGTAAAAGTACCACTACCGAGAAAAAGTTGTCCTTTTGTCTTTTTATTGTATTAAAAAAATTAATTAATAAAAGTCTTTGACAGGTTTTGATTTCTATTTAAAATTTTTTTTACTAATTTTGTTTCTCATTTTTATTTAAGTCATTAATAACTGTTTACAAAAAAAGTAATAAAATTATAGTCGGCCTAGACCGACTAAAAAACAAGCATAACCCAAATCCGAGTGGAATTTTCTTTTCTTTTTTTGCCTGGTGAAGTCGCTTATTCTTTGCAAAAATATATTCAAACCAAATTTGTGAAAAATCTTTGCAATATTTTTCACCGATTTCAATAGTTTGATTACAAGGTTTAACATTGTAACCTGACCGCATAGCGGTAGTATAGGGTATAATAAACAAGTAAGAGTGTTAAATTCGGCTGGGCCGAATCTTTGATACCCTCCACCTGCATTTTAAATTCAATATTACAACCAATATTGGCAGCCAATTTAAAACTGTTGTCGGTACTGAAATTTAAATTTCGAATACCAATTAAATTTAAAGTTAATTGCTTTTCTTGTTGGCCAGTTTCTATTATAATTCCTTGTTATAAAAAACAATTATCGTGTCTTCTATAGAAAGAATTCGTTACTATTTGAAAAAAAGGCATTATTTTTCTTTTACTAGAGCAGAAAACCGCTAATGAAATTCATTATATGTATAACGCAGCCACCGTTATAACACCCAAAGTTTGAGATCCCAATAAGAAAGTTTTGAGATAATTCGTGATAATTAAAAAAAAAAACAAAAAAAAAAAAACTGATTCTTGGCAAAAAATTTCCAGATATTAATATCAAAAAAAGCAAATTTTAAAATATTTTTATCTGAATTAGCAAGTAATTTTTAATTTTTAATTTTTAATTTTTAATTTTTAATTTTTAATTTTTAATTTTTAATTTTTAATTTTTAATTTTTAATTTTTAATTTTTAATTTTTAATTTTTAATTTTTAATTTTTAATTTTTAATTTTTAATTTTTAATTTTTAATTTTTAATTTTTAATTTTTAATTTTTAATTTTTAATTTTTAATTTTTAATTTTTAATTTTTAATTTTTAATTTTTAATTTTTAATTTTTAATTTTTAATTTTTAATTTTTAATTTTTAATTTTTAATTTTTAATTTTTAATTTTTAATTTTTAATTTTTAATTTTTAATTTTTAATTTTTAATTTTTAATTTTTAATTTTTAATTTTTAATTTTTAATTTTTAATTTTTAATTTTTAATTTTTAATTTTTAATTTTTAATTTTTAATTTTTAATTTTTAATTTTTAATTTTTAATTTTTAATTTTTAATTTTTAATTTTTAATTTTTAATTTTTAATTTTTAATTTTTAATTTTTAATTTTTAATTTTTAATTTTTAATTTTTAATTTTAGATTTTTAATTTTTAATTTTTAATTTTTAATTTTTAATTTTTAATTTTTAATTTTTAATTTTTAATTTTTAATTTTTAATTTTTAATTTTTAATTTTTAATTTTTAATTTTAAATTTTTAATTTTTAATTTTTAATTTTTAATTTTTAATTTATAATTTATAATTTATAATTTTTAATTTTTAATTTATAATTTTTAATTTTTAATTTTTAATTTTTAATTTTTAATTTTTAATTTTTAATTTTTAATTTTTAATTTTTAATTTTTAATTTTTAATTTTTAATTTTTAATTTTTAATTTTTAATTTTTAATTTTTAATTTTTAATTTTTAATTTTTAATTTTTAATTTTTAATTTTTAATTTTTAATTTTTAATTTTTAATTTTTAATTTTTAATTTTTAATTTTTAATTTTTAATTTTTAATTTTTAATTTTTAATTTTTAATTTTTAATTTTTAATTTTTAATTTTTAATTTTTAATTTTTAATTTTTAATTTTTAATTTTTAATTTTTAATTTTTAATTTTTAATTTTTAATTTTTAATTTTTAATTTTTAATTTTTAATTTTTAATTTTTAGTTTTTAATTTTTAGTTTTTAATTTTTAATTTTTAATTTTTAATTTTTAATTTTTAATTTTTAATTTTTAATTTTTAATTTTTAATTTTTAATTTTTAATTTTTAATTTTTAATTTTTAATTTTTAATTTTTAATTTTTAATTTTTAATTTTTAATTTTTAATTTTTAATTTTTAATTTTTAATTTTTAATTTTTAATTTTTAATTTTTAATTTTTAATTTTTAATTTTTAATTTTTAATTTTTAATTTTTAATTTTTAATTTTTAATTTTAATTTTTAATTTTTAATTTTTAATGTTTAATTTTTAATTTTTAATATGTAATTTTTAATTTTTAATTTTTAATTTTTAATTTTTAATTTTTAATTTTTAATTTTTAATTTTTAATTTTTAATTTTTAATTTTAAATTTTTAATTTTAAATTTTTAATTTTTAATTTTTAATTTTTAATTTTTAATTTTTAATTTTTAATTTTTATTTTTTAATTTTTATTTTTTAATTTTTAATTTTTAATTTTTAATTTTTAATTTTTAATTTTTAATTTTTAATTTTTAATTTTTAATTTTTAATTTTTAATTTTTAATTTTTAATTTTTAATTTTTAATTTTTAATTTTTAATTTTTAATTTCTAATTTTTAATTTTTAATTTTTAAATTTTAATTTTTAATTTTTAATTTTTAATTTTCAATTTTTAATTTTTAATTTTTAATTTTTAATTTTTAATTTTTAATTTTTAATTTTTAATTTTTAATTTTTAATTTTTAATTTTTAATTTTTAATTTTTAATTTTTAATTTTTAATTTTTAATTTTTAATTTTTAATTTTTAATTTTTAATTTTTAATTTTTAATTTTTAATTTTTAATTTTTAATTTTTAATTTTTAATTTTTAATTTTTAATTTTTAATTTTTAATTTTTAATTTTTAATTTTTAATTTTTAATTTTTAATTTTTAATTTTTAATTTTTAATTTTTAATTTTTAATTTTTAATTTTTAATTTTTAATTTTAATTTTTAATTTTTAATTTTTAATTTTTAATTTTTAATTTTTAATTTTTAATTTTTAATTTTTAATTTTTAATTTTTAATTTTTAATTTTTAATTTTTAATTTTTAATTTTTAATTTTTAATTTTTAATTTTTAATTTTTAATTTTTAATTTTTAATTTTTAATTTTTAATTTTTAATTTTTAATTTTTAATTTTTAATTTTTAATTTTTAATTTTTAATTTTTAATTTTTAATTTTTAATTTTTAATTTTTAATTTTTAATTTTTAATTTTTAATTTTTAATTTTTAATTTTTAATTTTAGATTTTTAATTTTTAATTTTTAATTTTTAATTTTTAATTTTTAATTTTTAATTTTTAATTTTTAATTTTTAATTTTTAATTTTTAATTTTTAATTTTTAATTTTTAATTTTTAATTTTTAATTTTAAATTTTTAATTTTTAATTTTTAATTTTTAATTTTTAATTTTTAATTTATAATTTATAATTTATAATTTATAATTTATAATTTATAATTTTTAATTTTTAATTTTTAATTTATAATTTATAATTTTTAATTTTTAATTTTTAATTTTTAATTTTTAATTTTTAATTTTTAATTTTTAATTTTTAATTTTTAATTTTTAATTTTTAATTTTTAATTTTTAATTTTTAATTTTTAATTTTTAATTTTTAATTTTTAATTTTTAATTTTTAATTTTTAATTTTTAATTTTTAATTTTTAATTTTTAATTTTTAATTTTTAATTTTTAATTTTTAATTTTTAATTTTTAATTTTTAATTTTTAATTTTTAATTTTTAATTTTTAATTTTTAATTTTTAATTTTTAATTTTTAATTTTTAATTTTTAATTTTTAATTTTTAATTTTTAATTTTTAATTTTTAATTTTTAATTTTTAATTTTTAATTTTTAATTTTTAATTTTTAATTTTTAATTTTTAATTTTTAATTTTTAATTTTTAATTTTTAATTTTTAATTTTTAATTTTTAATTTTTAATTTTTAATTTTTAATTTTTAATTTTTAATTTTTAATTTTTAATTTTTAATTTTTAATTTTTAATTTTTAGTTTTTAATTTTTAATTTTTAATTTTTAATTTTTAATTTTTAATTTTTAATTTTAGATTTTTAATTTTTAATTTTTAATTTTTAATTTTTAATTTTTAATTTTTAATTTTTAATTTTTAATTTTTAATTTTTAATTTTTAATTTTTAATTTTTAATTTTTAATTTATAATTTATAATTTATAATTTTTAATTTTTAATTTATAATTTTTAATTTTTAATTTTTAATTTTTAATTTTTAATTTTTAATTTTTAATTTTTAATTTTTAATTTTTAATTTTTAATTTTTAATTTTTAATTTTTAATTTTTAATTTTTAATTTTTAATTTTTAATTTTTAATTTTTAATTTTTAATTTTTAATTTTTAATTTTTAATTTTTAATTTTTAATTTTTAATTTTTAATTTTTAATTTTTAATTTTTAATTTTTAATTTTTAATTTTTAATTTTTAATTTTTAATTTTTAATTTTTAATTTTTAATTTTTAATTTTTAATTTTTAATTTTTAATTTTTAATTTTTAATTTTTAATTTTTAATTTTTAATTTTTAATTTTTAATTTTTAATTTTTAATTTTTAATTTTTAATTTTTAATTTTTAATTTTTAATTTTTAATTTTTAATTTTTAATTTTTAATTTTTAATTTTTAATTTTTAATTTTTAATTTTTAATTTTTAATTTTTAATTTTTAATTTTTAATTTTTAATTTTTAATTTTTAATTTTTAATTTTTAATTTTTAATTTTGAATTTTTAATTTTTAATTTTTAATTTTTAATTATTAATTTTTATTTTTTAATTTTTAATTTTTAATTTGTAATTTGTAATTTTTAATTTTTAATTTTTAATTTTTAATTTTTAAGTATTTAATGACTTCAACAATACGAAGAATTACAGCATATACAACATATCCTAAGAAAAGCATCAAATACACTGAAAAATTTTATTTTTTCAAGAGTTTTTTCAAAGTTTCATTCATAACTCGTGACTCCTTTGACCGATTTTGACGATTTTAAATAGCAGCTCCTTTGGGATGTTAATAAACGATTTAATTCAACGGACGGTCTAGCTTGGATATTGACGGCATGATCATGATTTCCACAGACAGGCGGACAGACGGTCATCGGTAAATCAACTTCCCTTTTTATAATGATCAAGAAAATATATTGTTTTGGGGTCCCAGAAATTTATTTTGATATGTTGCAAACGGAATGACAAACCTATATATACCCTCTGCCACTGAGGTGTGGAGGGTATAAAAAGTAATAATTTTTTAATTAAGGCATTATCAAACCGGTCCGATTAGGAATACAGTGTAGTTATGAATTTTAGAAATATATGTCTTCTTCTCTACCACGCACCATTGAAAACAAAAAATCAAAATTTGTATCTTAATTACAGTATTAATTGCCTTACGTCTGAAAATGACGCCAAAATCTAACAAATGACATTAATTAAATTTTAATGAAATTTGTACACCTAACTAACATACAACATAACGTAACTTACATAATAACAAAAAATTTAAAATCTGTATTTTGATTGATCAAATGCCATTTCCGTTCACATTATTAGACTCATACGATCAATAATAGCAAGGGATCTAATAGTCGCATTCGTTATCGACATTTTTCGATCAAAATTAAATTTTTTTTTTCAAAAATAAAATACTAAGAATAATCTTATTTTGTCACACTTAACGAATTATGGCCCCTGGCTAAGAATAAAAGTGAAACCAGGTCTGAAGTTTGTCCGTCTTCTTTAAATAATAAACAAAAATATGGAATTTCGATTGATTTTACTCGATTTTTTGCGGCAATGTGACCCCAGTTTGGTAAATAAAATCAATAGAACTAAACTAGAAGCGCATGTACTCGTTAACAACAAAAATTTTTTGCTTCTTCTCCCATAAAAAAACAAAATTTTTAGTTACGTCGTTGTGCATTTCAGCTAACGCTATCTACCTATATGTGTGTTCATAATTTTAGTTCTACAATCAAATATACTGCAATACTTGTAGCGACAGTCAAGAGCGTTTGGTGAAAGCTCTTAATTGCTTTGATTCTTCAAAAAATTATTTGATAGCAGGATTTCAAGAACATATATTACCCGCAGTTGAACAACATTTTACTAACTCCGGCTTGAAGAAGGAATCAGTTCAACTTACTGGAACCGTGTGGTATCATATTCCCCAGAACGAAGCGTTAACGTTTACAATAGAGTAAGTACTTTTGCTTTAAAATATATGTAAATGAAATTAATTCTAAATTCCTTTTGCAGTATTCCAGATAACATAAGCTTAAAGCCGTTGGAAGAAGGTAATGCGGAACAGATTAACGACATATGGCCACATAGAAGTCCTGGATCTGTAGAATTTGTAAAATTGTTAATACGCTGTAATGATTCTGTAGGGTTGTTTGAAGGCACCGATTTGGTAGCATGGTGTTTAATGTAAGATATCAATGAGTATATGTTAACACGGATTTTCAATCTGTTTATGTTTCCTATCTTATGTCTACATGTATTTTGCAGACTTCCTTTGGGATCCCTTGGTTTGCTTCAAGTTCTAGATTCTCATAAACGTAAAGGTTATGGCAAGTTGGCAGTCCGCTACATGTCAAAATTGTTAGCTGCAAGGGGGATTGAAGTTACAGCTCCTGTGGTGTTTGGAAATGTAGCATCTCGTACCATGTTTGAGACATTAGGATTTAAAATTATTGATAAAGTCTATTGGGTTTATAAGCCAGCAAATATTGACGTCCAATAAGTAGTTTTAAGATGTTTGAATTACAAAGTTTTAAATGAAAAGTATTGATTTTCCTTAAAAATTAATAAAAACAAGAGTGTTAAATTAAGCTGTGCCAAATCTTTGAACTCAATATTACAACCAATGTTGGGTACAGCTAGCAGTTTGTTTCTTTGAATCGTTGAATCGTTTATTTAATTAATATGAAAGATATAATTACAAACTCCAAATAAACAAAAAGTATAAATATAAGTTATTTTATATACAAGTCCCATTTTAGAGATCTCTCTAGTGTAATATTTATTTAATAGTAATGTTATTTTTTTCTATTACTTATACATATGTAAATATAAGGCAGCATGTAAATACAGGATTAAATGTAAGTAATGTCAACTGTTATCAGGGGGCAGTCAGTGATGTGTGTTTACAAAGGCAGACGTGTTTCTTCTAGGCCAGGCAACGCAAAAGCACAGGAAAATAGAAAATAAGTTTTAGATTTTTCTAGGAGAATAGATAACGAAAAGAGAAGAATAACAACGCTGAGAAAAAGAGGGGAAAGAGAAGTTGCTAGAAAAAACGAAGGAAGCTTGGTGTTGTTAAACGAAAATTCGGTAAAATTCAAGACAGTAAGGAAAAGATTTCAAAAAGAACAACACGTTGTGAACGGAAAAAAAATCAGAATGATAGTGAAAATTAATTTGCTTAAGGCGACGCAATTAAATAAATTGCTTAAATTAAAGAAATTAAATATTTCTGGAAATAAAGGTGAGAAAATTGAAAAGTTAATTGAATCATATGGAGCAGAGGAAGTGGAACTTGATGAACATGAGTTGCAGGAAGAATTCCATGGCTTTAATAACGATTCATTTACCGAATTATGGCACGAAAAATTGATGATCTGCGAGATGTGGTTCTAACTTTGGCGCAAAACGTGAATCAGTTGACTGCTAATTCCAGACGAACACATCAGGTTGGAAATGCACAAGGGCAAGTCAACAACGGCAACAGTGGTAATGGTTTGGACAATGAAGGTGCAGCGTTTGATTGAATGCCGTCGAATATAGAATAGGTTAGAAACACACAAATTAACCACAACAATCATCGGTCTGAAGATGTAGAGGGTCATACGGCGTCACCTAACCAAACACATGGTTCAACAGGTATGTCCGGCGCTTTTAAGGATTATATACTGGTAATTCCTGATTTTGATCCGGTAAGGAAAACTATAACATCGGCACAATTCATTGATAAAATTGAAAGACTTCAACGGTTACGTGGGTGGTCTGATGACATAATATTATTTGCTGTGTACCATAAGATAAAGGGTCTTGCTAATAATTGGATTGATGCATTACCAGTGGTGGAAACATGGCATCAATTCAAAATTTTATTTTTTAAGGATTTCCCAAGTAAAATTAGTATTGCTGACGTACATCGAGAGCTGATGGCACGGAGACAAAATGTTAGTGAATCATTAACCGAATATTATTATACGATGTTGGCCATTGGTCGTAGAGGCAATGTAGACGATGAATCAATTCTTTCATATATTGTAAATGGGTTGAACGATGGTAATTTGACGAGAACGCTGCTGGCGATGAATATACAGAGTTGCAGTGAACTGTTGAATTCATTTGAAAATATGTCAATATCAGTACCGGCAAGAAAATTGAGAATAGAATTGAAGAAGATCCAAAATTTATAAAGCCTGAACAAAATAATGAACGTAGATGACCCAAGGTTTTTTAACTGCAACAACTGGGGACATATGGCTGCAAAATGTCCACAACCTCCGAGAAAACAAAAGTGCAACATCTGCTCCAGAGTTGGTCATGATGCTAGTCAATGCAGAGCTAAGGCAACAGTGGCAACCATGAAAGCGGAACCCAAGGAGAAAAGCTTTCCTCCTGTCATGAAACAGGTAATACTTAACAAAATAAATTTTTCGGCTTTTTTAGATACAGGAAGCGATTTCACTTTGATGAGTAAAGCGACTGTTCCGGGAAATGTGTCTCTCCAGCCCACATTAAAGCGTATGAATGGTTTTGATGGATCTGCAGTTGAAGTATTGGAAATGTTTGAAGGCACAATAATCTTAGATGGCGAAAATATGAAGGTAAATGTGTACATCATACCTGATGGAATAATGCCTTACGATATGCTGTTGGGAAGATACATTTTATGCAAAGATGACCATCGATTGATTATTGAATCTGGTGTTTTGAAAATAGAGTCAGCTGAAAATGACAAATTCAAGATAGGTGCGGAAATTGACGAGGAGCAAAGATTGTCGATACGTAGTTTACTGAGAGAGTATAGTAGTTACTTCACTGAAAATCTACAGAAATTGGGACGTTGCAAAAATACTTGTGTATCTACTGAGCAGCCAATAATTGGTAGGAGGTATCAGGTTCCTTTTAGCCAGGGGGAAACATTATCAGATATTCTTGACAATTTGTTGCGCTATGATATAATCCGGAAAAGTAACTCTCCACATGCTGCGTAGGTACTGTTGGTGAAAAAGGCGAATGGTGAAAGCCGTATGTGCACAGATTATCGAACATTAAACTCGGTAACAGTAAAAAAACAATATTCGATGCCTATTGTCGAGGAACACCACCCTGGATACTATCAAATACCATTGAGTGATGAGACTAAGAAGTATACAGCGTTTATAACTCCAGAAGGACTGTATGAATATAATGTGATGCCATTTGGACTCATAAATGCTATATTCAGCTGGCAAACCGAACAGCATCATGCATTTACTAAGTTAAAATACCTCATTACATCTCAACCAGTTTTAGCTCTATTTGATGTTAACAGAACACACCAAGTTCACACCGACGCTAGTAGTGTTGGTTTAGCAGGAATTCTGTTACAATTGGAAAGTAAAAATTTTCGTCCAGTATTTTATTATAGTCGCCAGTGTAATGAAGCTGAAAGCCGATACGCAAGTCATGAATTGGAGGTCTTGGTGATAGTCGAAACGGTCGAAAGACTTCGAATTTATTTATTGCGCCTTATTGTAATGCAGTGGTTACGACTAAAGCAACGTCACCATTACCGCCACGTATTGCTAGGTGGTGGTTAAAGCTTCAGGAGTTTGACTATATCATGGTTCATCGAGCAGGTGCAAAAATGCCACATATTGATGGCATGAGCAGAAGTCCAACTTTACCCTGATCCTACGCAGACAGTTGCTGAAAAGGTTATGGTTATATCTCCGGAAATTAACGATTGGGTATACCAACTTGAAATGACGGATGAAAAGTTAAAGAGTATCATCAAAGTGCTTAATGGCCAGTCCGATGCTAGTTCTACCAAGGAGGCGCAGATCAAAACGGATTACATAATCGATGGTGGACGCTTGTATCGGAAGGTGGCTGGGACACAGAAGGTACGTTGGCGAATAACAAAAGCTTGTCATGATGACTTTGGGCACTTTAGTCTTGAAAAAACATTGGATAGACTCCAACGGGATTTTTGGTTCCCACGAATGCGATGTTACGTCAAATCCTATATACAATCGTGTCCAGAATGCTGCTACAATAAAGGAAAAGGTGGTAAACCTGAAGGCCAGTTACATATCGATGAAGTTCTACCAATTCCGTTTAGAAGTATCCACATTGATCACTTGGGTCCATTTCCAAAAAGTAAAAAGGGTAATTTGTATGTACTGGTAATCGTATGCTCATTCAGTAAGTATACTAAGTATACTATAATAAAAGCAACTCGAAATACGAAAACAACACCGGTTATCACAGCGCTGCGAGAGGTGATGTCAATTTTTGGTCAACCTTTGAGGATAACATCAGATCGGGGCACTGCATTTACTTCCGCTGAGTTTCATCGTTTTGTTGACAAATATGGTATTCGACACATTCAAACGGCAGTCCGAACTCCCAGGGCAAATGGTCAGACCGAAAGGGCAAATCAAACGTTTCTCAACTCCTTAAGATACTCGACGGAAAACTACAGGCGAATCACACAAATTAGATCCAAAATACAAAGTTCCGTATGTTGTAACTAAAATAATGGGAAACGACCGATACATTGTAGAAGATTTACCAGATTCGTCTATAACACAACGAAAATATTGTAACGTCATGTCAGCCGATCATATGAGACCATGGTGTCATGGAAATCCTGATATTGATCTAGAGTCCGATAGTGAAGGGGAAGATGCATCAGATGAAGCCGTCCAGGCGGACGATATGTCAGGAGAGGCCGAGTTGTCAACTGTTATGAGGGGCAGTCAATGATGTGTGTTTACAAAGAGTAGACGTGTTTCTTCTACAATTAAAGTTTCTTTTATATGTATTTTCATAAACTTTGGATTTAATTTTATTGGATTTAATAAACTAATTAAAGACAAACTTGGACATCTTTGACAGTAATAACAATAAAATTAAGTTTTTCAAAGTTTTTCATTAAAATACTGTTGCGGTGGTTCGGGGCAATTGTAGTTCTGGGTATTGTAGACCCTCTTCTATTGCCTATGACCAGAGGATGAGAACAATTGGTGTTCTCGGGTGAAGGTAACCATTATCGTCTTTAGGTTCTTTGATAGAAGCCACTACAAAATTGAGCATACCCTGCATAATTTCTCTACCAATTCAGGCCGTTTTTCAGATTTACATTTTTATTTTTCATAAACTTGCTTGGCTTCGAATGATAATGCGTCAGTATTTTTTTTTTTGTAGAGTTTTGCAGTTTTATTTAAAGCCATTCGGTTTTGCCTGGCTCCCTAATTTGTCTGTAGGGCCACCCTCCTTTTTATCACCAATTTTGGGTTTTCCAGCAAACACATTACCTGGTCTGTGTCCAAGGTATCACACCAATGTGATATTTAAAAAAAAAATTTAGAGTTTTGTAAATAAATATTTGAAGAAACGAGTACTTACGTATTTGAGGTGGTACGATATGCGTCTTCTAGCATGGACCCAGTTGGTTCTGTGAAAATAGGGAATTAGGTTATGAAAGCGTATGTAATAATGAAAAAAATATGTACTTTCCTCATGGTACGAGTATTTTGTATTTGATGTATGATTGAGGTTGCACGTGTCAAAGTGTGGATTCTATTGTAAATGGTGTTGCCAGGTGTGTGGGTAATACAATACAAGAAAGTAAAACCAGAAAAAGGCGAACTTATGAATGAAATTACGTTTCGCTTTGAGTTTAGCTTTGAATAATTAAAGTAGATAAATAAGTAATATTTAGATTTTTATTTCGACCTCTTGTTAAATATATTTTGTAAATAAATAATCGAGCTCGAGGTCTTGGTTTTTATTAAAATATTTAATATTTATTTATTTCCAATATTTCGGTTCTCCTTGAAAACCATCATCAGGGGGGAGTATTTAATGTTTAACACAAAAAAATTTGTGATATTAAATATTTTAATAAAAACCAAGACCTCGAGCTCGATTATTTATTTACAAAATATGTAGATAAATAAGGTTGGTGGCGATAACCGAAAAAAAAATAGGGGGAAATTGTAGAACCTTCTTGAAAAAAGGTAGAAAAGGATGACTAGGGAGATTAGGCAGAGAGAGAAAAAAAAGTGGAAAAACCGGTGTAGACAAAATATTGGAAAGCTAAACAAGTTTTAGGGTGAAGCTAAGCTCTGCGGTCGTTTGAACGTTTGAGGAAGCATTAATTGTTAGAGCGGCGACGTGATCAGCTAGAGGAAAATCTAAACGCAACCAAAAAGTTAAAAGGAAAGTTTTTGTGTGTGGAAAAAAAAATCATAAGAAAAAAAGTTGTCTATGCGGTGAAGTGATAAATGTGTACAGTGATAGAGGACATAGGTGAGTGATGGGAATGGGATAAGGTTGAGAAAGGGTCAGACAAGTAATTGTGGTGTTTTGATTAATTACAACAGCGGAGCAGAAGGTTGCGGAGCTATACAGTGGGTGGAAAAAATATGAACTGGAGTGGCTTCGAGGCGAGCAATTAAACAGAATTTTGCTGTAAGTGGCACCCTTTGAGCGCACCTGGTGGAGACGGTCGCAGGCTCTAACGAGGAAATAGAAAAACAGGAAAAGGGCGTAAGATACAGAAGCAAAAACAGGTAACCTTGTTGGTATGTCCGTATGTCCGTATGCGTGGCCTGCTGATGAAAAATATTAAAGAAAAGTCGTTAATTTGAAAAACAGTTAAATGAGTTAAATTTACAAAAAAAAATTATGAGAAAAATTAAAAATTGTGTCGATTTGTGTATTTATTGAAAAAAAGGAAGATTCAGAAATTATACATGTATCTTAAAAGGTATCCTGAAAAGAAAGAAAATGTACAAAATATGTTGAAAGGTGTCCTGGAAGAAATATAAAATAAATAATATATTAATTAGCGAGCAATCAATTAAAAATTATATATGTTTAAAATTAACCTGAAAAGCAAGATATTTATAAATTTTGTCGGGAGAAATAAAAAAATATATAAAGAAATTAAGCGAAAGAAATATTTGAAATTATATACGAAATTCTTAACTTAAAAGAAAAATTTATTATAAACTGAATATTTATATATAAGAGTAGTTAGTGAATGTAGATTAAGTATATGGTTTTATGTTGTAAAGCGGACCAACCATAGGGCAGTTCTTTAAAGAAAAAAAAGAAGAATTAAATCCTGTTAGCATTTACGAGTGAGATATTTATATATAAAGTCACCTGCGGAACCAACATCTTTAGGGAGCTCCTTCAAGGTAGGGTAGAATAGAAGCAAGGCAAGACGGTAGAAAATAAAAAAAAAATAAATAAAAAAGGAAAGGAAGTAAGTTTTTTTTTGACAAAAGAATTGATAAGTCGGTTGGGAGGCGTTTAATGGCATCGTGTATAGGAATAGTGTTTGTAAAAATTTTAAAAGTTGTGTTAAATTGTTATTGAGTTATTTTTTTTTTGTTAATATTAATCAGATTGAGTATAATAAAACATGTATTCAAAAGTAACTGAAATGAAAAATAAGATGTGCTAAATTAATCCAACGGGGTGGTGAATGAAGGTAAGTGGTGGTGTTGAAGCGGATCGAGGGTTCACCGAAATGCGGACGTTAAGGAGAGTGTGACCGTGGTTGGGTTTGGGCGGTTGGAGGCCAACATCTGCTTCCCACTCAAGTGAGTTAGTTTAACGTGTAGTTTTTTTTTGTAAGATTTTTGTTCTAATTTTAATTGTTCGTGCGGTTGGGTTAGGGGTTTGGCGGGATGAACCGACTCTGAGGTTTATGGTGTTCTCGGTATTGCTAGCCGGCGCTTGCCACTCTAATGTCGCTGCTGTCACGTAACAATACACATAATTGAGGGGGACATGCTAGAAAATGTAAATTTTTGTTTTATAAAATCCACCAATTTGGTTATTTTTGTTGGCAATTTAAAACACATAAAATGTTAAAAAAAACTCATTTTCTTAATAAATTTTACTTATTAATGTATTTATGATCTAATAAAAACGTTCTAGCAAGTTAATGAGTACTCGAATCCGACTCTAATAGGTAATCTAATAGAGCTTCTGTTTCAGGATGGTTCAGATATCGCCATTAACTCTGCATTTACAAAGTTAAATAAAGTATCTGCGGTTTAATTAATGACATTATCCTGGACCGGTTCTGAGCAATAATTTTTTATGTACGTTGTTTTTTCTCCTACGTTACCACTTGCACAATTTGTATGAGGGCAATAGAATATTATTTTTAATATAGTTGTTAGTTAATAATACCGTTTGAAAACATTATCAAAGGCAAAGGTGGGAATGTTCGAAAAATCGTGATAAACAGACGTTTAGCGGAGATCGGTGTATTCTTCAATAATTTTTTCGATTTGTGCATATTTATTGCTGCAATTTTTTTTTGCTTTTAAGCTGTGCCAAGGGAAATAGACTCTATAGAACAACAAAAAAAAAAAAGCTACACACAAATGAATGAAAATGCTCAAAAATCAAATACATATAAATAATGACAAAAACTACCAAAATAAACTCATTACCACAATCGATGCAAACAGTGAATAATAGAAAAAGAAAAAAATCCAAAAATTTTTCAAAGCGACCGGCATAATTGCTCTTTTCGTTTACTTTCCCAGTAAAAGAGAGAGAAAAATTAGTAGAGTAAGAAAAATTAGTTCTCAAAAACATTAATATCCAAAATAGTAAATGAGCAGCAATTTGTAAGAATTTGCAAGTCATAGAAACAGCTGATTGTAAACACATTTGAAACTAAAGAAGAAGTGAAACTCTAAATTAAAAAAGAAATATACATACATTAATTTGAAGAATTTATTTTATTTAATATGTAAACATATTCATTGAAACTAACATCATTACCTATTGCTTTTGAAAATAAACATGAAAGAAATTGCCAGATACACATATTTTTTTGGCAGGAACCAGTTTTGAAAGATTAAAATTAATGAGACCTGATTATGTGAATATTTACTTGTAGTATTTTTGCTTTATTTACCACAAAATTCAATCATAGGTTTTTCAAGCATAAGTTTTTTCTTGCTTGCTAATTCTTACTGGCAAAAATATATCCAGTAAAAACTAGCAAGTTTTCAAAAAATGAACTGTAACTTTACGCTCTCATTTGTTCTCTTTTACTGGGTTTTTGAAGTAAACGAACAGGATCCAGTAAATTTTGTGATAATTTGTACAAATTGTTACAAATTATCACGTAAATGAACAGAGCTAATGTCTAAGCAACTAAAAAACAACTGCTATGCAATTGATAATGACAAAGACTGCAATCAAGAATGTTTATAGCTTTTTGTAAAATATGTACAAGGTACTGAGATACCGAGATACGAATAAGGGAATAATTAAATAAAGTAAACATTATATTATTTTTTAAATATATTTACGCTGATCCCTGACTCACTGACTGACTGACTGATTCTGTAACGCTGAAATAATACACACACATAGCACTCCATACAAAGCTATGCGAAATACACAAACAAAATTTAATCTTTCTCATTTTATACAAACCCACACATAATTTCTTCTCTTCTTTGTAACCGACCAGTGCTGCTAATAAAATCTTCTGAAAATCGACAATTTTGGACACTAAATCGCCAAAATCGTCATTTTTAAAACAAGAAATTGTCAAGAAAATAAAAATAAAACACGTCAAAATATTACAAAAGGAAACAATAAAATTTATTTATATAATTCATATTACGAATATTATTACAGCATTGGTTATTTCTATATATAAAAATGTATTAGTGATGAAATTTCAACGAAAAAAATTAAACACAGCAATCAACTAAATAATTTTATTGACATGTATCTATAGCTGAAACATATAATATAGGTTTAAAGTATCGCCGTAATTAAAACTTAAATCTTAAATGGAGATGCTATTCAAGGCATTTCCGTTTTGAAACGACTTGACCCAGAATTAAATCTATACATATTTTGTAATTTACATTTACACTGAACAAAAACTATAAATTTTCGATAAACAACCCATTAATTGTTAACCCTTGAAATCGTAATTTTTATACTACTGAAAAATCGTTGAAATTACAATAAGTTCTCAAAAATGCATATTTCGTGTTACATATGGAATAATTTGAACGCAAAAAATGCATAAAAAAAAACTAATATCTATTCAAATTCTTCTTTAAATTCCCTTTGTTGGTCAATAAAAAAATTCTGCAAAAAAAGGTAATGGATGAAATTTTAAACATTTTTATTTTTTCTCATTTAACGTCGCACAGTGGCGCCCGTAGAGCAAACGAGGTTGTTTGAATAAACCCATGTTATAGGAAACTCTTCAACGATTTCAAATATGCTACTCCTAATAATATCACATTTTTAGTTTAGAAGATATAACCGTTCTAAGTTGACCGACTTTCGGTTTTCAAAAAAACACACAATTTTTAGTCAATTTGTTGCGATTTCAGGTGTAATATCACGAAAAATAGGCAACAAATCGCCTTATTTTTTATTTGTTTTGATTGAAGTATTTATTAAATGTATAATGATAAAAAAAAATTAACTGTTTGCTTTGTGTTTCTCCTGGTAAATCGCTATTTAAAAACTATACGTTTTTTTCACTATTTTTCAATTTTGACGGAAAATAACAAAAATCCATATTATTCTATTTTTGCCATATTTGCAAAACATGTTCTTTGATTATTTCTTTACATAATTCAAAAGGTTTTATCTGCCCGTACGTGCCCGTTTGGCTTCTAGAGGTAAAAAAAAGGTTAAAAAGACATGGTTGCAGAAATTGTATGGCGTGCATCGCTTACATGTTTTGACTGACAGTAGTTTGATCTAATAGTTTGAAAATTGCATTTTAAGTCGGTTGTCTACTTGTGAGCCTCTGCCAAAGTCTACTTCCAATATTCTGTTACAGACACAGGATGCACAAAAAACTACTCATTGAAATTCGCAGGTACGCACTTCACTTAAAAATTACTTTGGAGTACAAATGGTCAAGAACAATATTGACTTATGGTCCCTCCAGGTAGGCACAAATCTTATTTAGACACGAGCATAATATCAAAATTGCATAATTCAGCCTAAATCCATATGTATGCAGGGAACAGGTAAATTTTTAGGCATGGTAGCATAAGCCTATATATTGTAAAATAAGCATAATGCCTGGATTAGTCTACGACTGAAAGTTGGCGCAACAAGTACTGAAACCATGGCGTTAAACAATTTAAGTACTGAAAACATGGCGTTGAACAATTTAAAATTATTTTAACTGTTTAGAAGGTCAACCACACCAAAGTTTTTCACGGAAGCTGCTTTAGAAGAACTTGATAGCTTATACGGAAATATTGAGAGAAGCGAAATTATAAAAAATAATTTTTATCTGATATATGCAAATATTAAGCAAAATGGGTGAAACCTAATCGAACCATTCAGAACTTCAACTCCAAATACGAGGACTGGCTTAATGAAGACACCATCCTGGATATATTGCCAGTAGATAAACCTACCATATCAACCAGAGAAGCAAAAGGAAGGCCAAAAAAAAAGTATTGAGGAGTGTTCAATTTTCACAAGAAAAAGGAAACTTGCCGATGCCACCAATGACTTGACCACGAAGCATTTATCGGACGCGCTGTCTATTAAATATACAAAGGATAGTGAAAGAGTTACAAAATCTGTTGCTGATGCAAGCCCACTGCGACTAAAAAGGATTAAGGAAAGCATTCCCACGCCCACAAACGCACACATTAAAAAGTATGGTTCCGAAGAAGCCTTGGCCTTGTTTATGGACTTACAACTTTCCAAAGAAAAATATGAGATACTACGGGCATCCTTGATGCGACACGGGGCCGACGTTTTACCAGGATACAAGCATATTACGCAAGCCAAAATAAATTCACGACCACTGCATACGGAGTTTACGGAAGTCTCTGTGAAAGCCAATCTGCAGGATCTCATGGGCCATACAGCAAAACGGTTATTGGAGAGTCTTCGTGAAAATGAGGTGAAAATTCTTCCTGAGAAACTGACATTGATCAGCAAATGGGGCTGCGATGGATCATCCGGACAAAGCATTTATAAGTAAAGGATATCTTCCGATGACGCTACAATATCGGACGGAAATATGTTTATGGCATCTGTTGTTCCTTTGCGGCTAAAATTTTATGTTTCCCTACACTGGAAAAATCCACGTCCGTCATCAGTGCATTATTGCCGACCAATAATGTTTCAGTTTGCAAGGGAATCGGCAGAACTCATAAGGACCACGGTGAAGGACATTGAAGAACAAATAAGCAAGATTAAGCCCACAAAGCTGCAAATTGGAAAAGGAAAATATATTGAATGCAATTACGAGTTCCACCTGACCATGGTTGACGGAAAAGTCGTAAACGAACTGACAGGAACAACCTCAACATTGTCATGCCCGATTTGCAAAAAGAGTCAGAAGAACTTTGGTAATTTAAACGATTCTACAAACGAGGAGAATTACGAATATGGAATGTCACCATTGCACGCAAGGATAAGGTGTATGGAGTTCTTGCTAAAACTGGCGTATACCCTAACACAAGAGGAGGAAAACTTCGATGAAAATACATCAATAAAGGATAAGGAAAAGATCAGAAAGGAGCAAATACAGGATGCTTTTTTTAAACAAGTTGGACTAAAAGTAGACTGTCCCAAGCACGGATACGGTAACTCAAACGATGGAAACACTTCTAGGAGATTTTTTGAAAATGATGAGGCAGTAACTAGAATCACTGGAATTGACAATCAAATCGTGAAAAGATTGGGAACGATCTTGAATGTTTTAAACTGCAAAGAAAATGTCAATTCTACAAAATATGGAGAATATGCATCGAAAACTGCAACTCGTTTAGCAGAAATGTATCCACGGAAGAAGTTGACCCCGACCGTCCATAAAATATTGGCGCATGGCCAAGATATAATTGAGTACCAGTCTTTGCCAATTGGAGAGCTTTCTGAAGAAGCACAGGAGTCTCTTAACATATTTTATAAAAAATATAGATTGCAGAACATATTCAAAGCATCAAGGGTAAGGCAAAATGAGGACCTCTTCAACATGTTGGCAGCATCTTCCGATCCACTTATTTCTTCCCTGCGGCATGTGAAGTCACGAATAGAGTTAGAAAATAATTATAGTTTAGAAATGATTAGTCTTTTAGATATACCTTGTCTTACGAATTGTGATGAATATTTTACAGAAAATTGAAAAAATAAATTTAAAAAAGTAATTTTTTTTAAATTTATTGGGTAATAATTTAAAACATAAAACCCTAAAGAAAAAACAAGTAAGAAAATTATAGTCGGTCTAGACCGACCATACGATACCCTATACCATGCGTTTAGAAACCCTATCTCTTAGGCCTATCTAACTGGACATAGAAAATAAGCAAAAACCAAAATTGAAAAATTTTTGAAAAAGTTCATATCGGATGCTATATCTATATGGGGACTGGGTCTAAAAATGGACCGATCCTGACCATGGTTGGTAACGTCTCTTGTATTTTGCAAAAACATATACAAACAAAATTTGAGAAGAATCAGTGCAATATTTTTGTTTGTTAATAGATTTAAGTGAATATCGGGAAGCAGCTCTATATGGCGCCAAAGGGAGCATTTTTGGACTACTCATTAGTGGATGTAATGAACGCATACAAACCCAATTTGAGTAAGATCTATATGACAATTTGGATCCTATGGCAATTTATGTCGATTTCTTAAGGGTAATTTGTATGAGGGCTAGGTCTGAACATGGACCGATTATCACCAATTTCAACAGCGTTCATCCCATGGCCTATAAAAGCTCATATACTAAATTTCATCGAAATATATTCATATTTGCGACCTGCAGTTTGATTACAAAGTTTACATGGACACACAGACGGACGGACGGACATTGTTAAATCAACTCAAAAAGTGATTCTGATTCGATTGGTATAATTAAAGATGGGTCTAGGTCAAATATTTTTGGTTGTTACAAACAGCAGCACAAAGTCATTATACCCAAACCAAATAGTGGTATAGGGTATAACAAATAAAAACAATCTAAAAATGTAAAAATAATTTTTTTTAGTTACCATAAAATTGATTTTGATAACCCATAAGTAGGCCCCTACAAAGCGTAGCACCCTTTCCAAACGCTCATTTCATAGGCTGAACAGTTATCTATCATATGCTGTTTAAACTGTTCAATTATGTTATTCGGTTCAAAAGATATGATTTTTGCAACGAAAAAAACTCAAATGGCGTCGTCCGATATGCATGCATACTTCTTTTCAAACTAAACTTTTCCATTTTCCTGTTTTGTTTTTCATCTCAAAATTGTTTTATATTGTTAGGAGTGCTTTCGCTCAGGTTCTCTGATGGCCAGCACTTACCAAAGAGTATGCTTTTTTTGATAAATATTTGAGAAAAAATAGATCTTCATTGGGGATTTTGTTGTTGTCCAACGTATGATTTCGTTTAAAGCTCTGTATTGAAAAGCACTTGAAAAAAATAGTGCAATATTAAGTTTAAAATTTAAATTATTCTGACTTTGCTTAATTAAATTATATTGTAATTTCAGAAGAGAGGTGGGAAAATAATTTTTTTTCACTCATAATATTAATTTTTGCATAATTTGCTTTCAAAAAATTTAGACAAACATAAATTACGTAAATAGGTATATTTAAGATTTTAATTTGAATAATTTATTAAAATTATCATAGAAGAATTAAAGGCGATTTGGAATAATAAGTTTTTTTTTAATTAAAACTAATACGCCCTTATTTTTTTTTTTTTTTTTTGGATTTATAGATAACTTTGCAAAAAATGTAATTCTCTTTTTTCAGTTTACATGTATGATGAAATATGGAATATTTTTTTTCTCTTTTGTATAGGGTATTGGTGTTTGCACTTCCTTAAGGGGTGGTAGGTTATAAAATCTTATTTTTTGCATTTCTCTTTCTGAATGCACAACATGTCGAGCGTGTTGTTTCAAAATTTTAAGTAAATCAGAGCAAAACTTAAGAAGATACAGCGTTTCCAGCGACCGGCCTCATACGGTATATAGTATATATCAGTTTTTAGAAAACTTTAAACCGATTTTCTCGCAAATAAATGTTCGAAGTCCGTGAACATCATAACTCAAAATCTACTTGACCGATTCTTTTGAAATTTTAGACACTATATCTACACATAAATCATCAGGTAACTACGAAGAGTTTTTTTAATTCCATTTTCTTCCCCATTTTTTAACAACAAATTCCCGAAATTGTATAGCAAAAATCATTTTTCACTTCAAAATGCTAAAAAAAAAAAAAAAAAAATTAAAAAACTCTTCGTCACTATGATCCGGTAACGAGTTATGATGTTCACCGCAAAACAACAACGCCTCCGGAGATTCCCTGTCACGGACTTATTTATTAAAATTTTTAATTGAAATTTTTTTCAAAGATTCTTCAAATGTTATGCTATAACGTATATATGAAATAAATAATCCAACATTATTCATGTCTTCAAAAAAGAATTATGAAAATACGACGTTTTATAACTTTTAAACTTCTAGAAACCTTGCTCTAAAACGTTTTTTTTTCTATGCTATTCTATTTTTTTACCGTAAATTGGAGTTTGGTTATAACGAACTCGGCGGGACCGGCCAAATTAGTTAGACTAAGTTCGTTATAACCGTAGTATTTTTTTGCTGGCGCCACACAATCAACTAGTGTAAAAATATTCATTGAAACTAATATCATTACCTATTGCTTTTGAAAATAAACATGAAAGAAATTGCCAGATACATATATTTTTTTTGGCAGGAACCAGTTTTGAAAGATTAAAATTAATGAGACCTGATTATGTGAATATTTACTTGTAGTATTTTTGCTTTATTTACCACAAAATTCAATCATAGGTTTTTCAAGCATAAGTTTTTTCTTGCTTGCTAATTCTTACTGGCAAAAAAATATCCAGTAAAAACTAGCAAGTTTTCAAAAAATGAACTGTAACTTTACGCTCTCATTTGTTCTCTTTTACTGGGTTTTTGAAGTAAACGAACAGGATCCAGTAAATTTTGTGATAATTTGTACAAATTGTTACAAATTATCACGTAAACGAACAGAGCTAATGTCTAAGCAACTAAAAAACAACTGCTACATGTGAAACATGTACAAGATACTGAGATACCAACAACTTCAAAAAATGTTGCAAACAACTCTACGACTAAAGAGAATAATTAAATAAAGAAAACATAACAAATAATAGTCTAAATAACAATCAAAAATTCCACCATTAAACATTTTTGACGTAGAACCTAATAAACTTATTAAATTTATAAAAGAAGGCCTTCAAATAAATGAATTTCAAATTAAAGAGATCAATAAGAAAAAACTTTGATTGCTTATGTCCTCTATCTATCTGCAGAAAGCAAATGTAAATTTGTTTTACCTTTACTCCAAAAGATACCAAAACTAAGTCTTCTTTACTAAAAGGCCTAAGTGCTTATATCGACTCCAGCGATATTTTTGAGGAGTTATGTAAATTTCAAAATCCAAACCTTAAATGTATTAAGGTGAACCAATTGAAAGCCAAACGAGCGGAAAACAATACCCATGACCTACCAATATACTTAGTTCAAATACGCGGCGAAAGCAACGTAAATGAACACAAATCTATTAATAGACTTCTATACCGCTGTATTGGATGGGAAGCCTTGAGAAAACCGGAAATAACCCAATGTAGGAATTGTCAAAGCTTCTGTCACAGTGCATCAAATTATTATCTACCATTTAGATGCGTAAAATGTGATAAAATGCATGAAATTGGAAAATGCACTCTGGATGCTGTTCCTGAAAACGAAGGAGAAAAACTATTTTGTATACTCTACAGTAAATACGGCCATCCAGCATCCTATAATCCTTCAGACCTGAGTAATAAAACGATTGTATTCATTGTAATATCATCAATATAAAAATTCTGTTTAGCAAAGTCTACTTAAAAATACGTATCCTAACTTTTTGTGAGGTAATTTTTTGAAAAAGGACATAGAACGATTGTGCAGGCTAGGTCATAAGCTGAAAAATAATCCTGATGAATTAAGAACACGTTTTATTGCTTCATTGCGTTTATATAAATTTTGAGTGTAACTAAATAATAAAAAAAATAGTAAGAAAACAGAAAGAATATATTCATATTAAGGTACTTCGTATACCTAAAAAATAATAAAATAATTGTTTATGATGTGAGAAAATAATATAAATTCATAACTTCTTATCAACTAAAATTAAATTTATTTTACGTCCTCATTCTTTCGAATGATAACATTTAAAACAGTCTTTGTTTTTTGCGAGACAATGGCTGACTTGATATTTTTGGCATCGGTCTCTTGAGCGATTGCCACAATTATTGCGACAAACTATCGGCGCACAGTGGACCATTTGACGAGAAGGCGGTCAAAAATGTATAACTTTTGATTGGATTGGAATTTTGATATGCGGTTTTTTTGTTTGGTAGGTGAGACTTTAGCCTTTAAGCTTTGCTATAAAACGTATTTCTCGACCGAAAATAAAAAAAGTTACGGAGGGTTTAAAATACATTTTCATTTGTAGTTGAATTTTAGTACAAAAGTGAAGTGTTAAAAGCTAAAAAAAAGGTTTTTTTTAATATAATGTCTTATTTTTTCAGTTAATTTTACAACTAATACTTTTTAACAATTTTTTAAGTTAATTTTTTCAGAAAATGCCAAACTTTGGCCCCCGTAAACTTTTTAGTCCTAATGTGCACAAGGGCCAAGGGTTGTTTTTTTTTTTTTGAAAGATCCCGAGTTAAAATATAATTTATTAAGCAGCGAACGTAAAAGTTACCTTATATTGGTTTAAGATAGAGAAGTTTCAATGAAAAACTCGTATGTTTTTGCTTTAGTTAAATTTATTTTTATTGTCTTTTTAAATATTTCTATATCAATTTTTATGGTAAATTTATGAAATATAACAATTTTTATTGTAAATTTACAAAATATATAAATTTTTAAATCAAGAAAATTTTTTAACTATATAAAAAAAAGTGTAACTTATTGTTAGTGTAATGAAAAAGTACTTTAAATCAACCAATTTTAGTAAAAATTTCTTCTAAATAGCCTTGATTTTCATCTTCTAGAAGTTGTTTAGCTTCTTCGTCTAATTCAATAGAGGTAGTTTTCCATTTTTGACGAATGTTGGACACATATAGATCTGAAGTGCACAACAAAATAGTGATAAGGTCTTCATTAGTACAACATCTGGTGTTGTGAAACATGGTTTCACACGTATAGGGTGTAGATTACAATTGTACAAGAAGAGTATAAGATCCGTTTAAATTTAATATAGAGAATATAACAACGTGTATAAAAATAATAATTATAGTAATAATAATAATAATAATAATAATAACAATAATAGTAATAATAATAATAATAATATTAGAATAAAATATAACATAACAGAAACAATAATAATACCGCAAACAACCATAACTGAAATATAAATTCATTTAATTAATAACGATCGATTTTTCTCGAGCGTAATTATTAAATGTTTTCTTTCAAGAAACATACATACAACCCAATTTAGCATGGTAACGTACATTGGCTCATTTGCTTATGTTTGAATTTTTTGTCACCTTCAATGTGGAGCAATACGATATTGTTCCGCATTGACAGGTGTTGTGCTGTTTATTTTTTTCGGTTACCATGCGTTGGTTTGTATTCTTTTTTTTAGAGTTTTTTTTTTGTATCGCAATTTTCTGTTATTGCAATTTTTAGCAATAACATTGACTTAATTTTCTTTTCCGCGTATATTAAATGTTAACGTATGTCTTTTTGTTTTTCCCACGGTATTTGCGATATTATTATTTGTTTTCTTTTTGTTATTGGTTAGTTAACTATTTAAGTATGCCATGGCCATGAACTGCATTGCGTTATGGTCAATGTTTGTTTTTTTTTTCATTCTATATTATTGCTGATATTTTATTTCTTTGTTACTTTGTATGTTTGTTTATTTTTTTTTCATTAATTTAATTTTCATAAGTTAATATTAAGATTTTTGTATAAATAAAGAAGAAACAGTGCATAACCGCAGCAGATGAAAACTAGAGGCCGCACTGTTTGGTACGGAATCTGGTTTTGTTTATTTTTTTTATTTTTTCACAGCTACATTGACGCCGTTTGGGCGTCGATTGACAGCGCTTGCCAGCGCTAAAACAGAATAGGCAAAGCCGGGTTTTTTTTTTTGTTTGTTTAGTTTCAGCTCCTTTAGGAGCATAACATTAATGGCGCAGCCGGTCTTCGGACCAAAAATCGTTCCTTGTTTTATTAATTATTTGATTTTTTTTTATCAGGTGTAGGGAGTTAGTTGTGAGGATATAACGCCAACATTATTGGTTAACATTAAAATCGTTCGTTGTTAGGATAATTAATTATTTGTTTTATTGTACTATTTACCAGGTGTAGGTAGTTAATTGTCTTAGGTTGTTTTATTTATTTTAGTTTTTCGGGTCAATTAATGTTTAGATTATTGGATTCGTTTGGAGAATAATAATTTATTTTTTTTTTTTTTTTTTTGCTTTTGTGTGTTTAGTTTGTTACTACTTTATTGTTTTTGGATTTTTTTTTTAGTTTTTCGAAATGTGCAGTTAATTTTCATTGATTGTTTTAGAGGATATTGCATGCGTTTTAATTTTTGCGTGTATTTTAATTTAGTTTTGATTTATCAGATAGTTAGTTTTCACTGGGAAATATTGAATGTATTTTGTAGAGTATTAAATATATATATATTTTTTTTTTTTTTTTTGTTTCTTGTACAAATTTGGGATCGTCTTTAATTTGGATTTTGTTCATTTTTTTATGTTTAGTCAGGGAATGGTCTTAAAGTTGATTTTTATTTTTATTGCGTAATTTTATCAAATATAATATATCACATATATTAAATATGGGTTGCGAGTAGGGTTTGAATATTTATGAGTTTGAATATTTATTGGTTTTTATTTTTTGCTGCGATTTTAATTTTAATTATGAGTATGTTTGTTCGAAAGCGCATCATTTTGATGTAAGTGGTCTGATTGTTTTTTTTAATTATTTGTGAAAATTAAGTTATTGATGAATTTCCGTTATTTTTAAATTACAGATGAATGTTTAATTATAGGTTGGTTTGTTACTCTCAGATTTTATTATTTTTATTATTTTTTCAATTAATTATTTTAGCAATCAAAGCGATATAATTTTTTCTGTTTTTGTTTTATTTAGAACTATAAAGATCATTTTTTTTTAGTAGGGACTGGGTTGGTAAATTCGTATGGAGCAAACACTGGTCGAATTAGAACAAGCGAAACAGCTGCTAGCGGACTTCAGGGCAAAGACGGATTATTTCCTCGAAAGGCTTTGGGGTGAGGTCAGACGTCGGTGCCAGACCCAGGAGAATTTTCATCTCATAAAGGCTAAGGTTGACGGTACCTGGAAAATCACTAGATTGGAAGAGGCCGATCTAGTGCTAGAGGAGTTGTGCCGGTTGGTTGAAACTCAAGAGGAGTGTAATACCGGGAAGATCTTGGAACTTAAGGAGGAATTGGAGGCTCTCCAAAATCAAAACAAGAGACTTAAGAACGAAATTCAGGAGAATCTAAAGGAGGCCGAGATTTTAGACAAAGAGAACGAGGCCCTACGGAGGACAATATCGGGTACAGGCGCGTCCTCGGTCAGAAGATTAGAGTTCGAGGACCTCGAGGAAGCCAATAGGAGAATTTCCGAGTTGCAGGGTCAGCTACGTTTAGCACAACAAGAGCGCAGTATACAGACGGGGGATCTGTACCATAAGGAGCCTAGGGGGCAACAGCGTACACAGATGATGTCCTCCCAGGATATTCTGAAAACGGTCAAGGCGTTAGTGCCTACGTTCGGCGGCGAGCCATCGCCAAGCCTGCAAACAGAAGTGTATAAATTCATTGATGGATGCAGGTTGGCGGCGAAAGGGGTACCGCCGGAAAAGGTGGAAGAATATTTGGAAATTGTGAAACAGAGGCTTTACGGGGATGCATACCAGTTGGTAAGGTTACGTACTTTTACGTCAGTAGATGAGTTGTTGGCACTTGTAAAGTCAACATATTTAAAGAGTAGGTCGCTTGACTCGGTGCTAAGGGAACTATATGAAGCCTGCCAAAGGAGGGATGAGGATGTGAGACAGTTTGCTAGGCGTCTTCAGACATTAGCAGCAACAGCTCATGCCATACTTGACGAAAACTATAAAGGGAGAAAGGACGAGATAATGACTATTGAGATAGAAAGAAAGGTAAAATCAGCATTCACATCTGGCCTGAGGGATCCAATGCTGCGTGGTAGGATGTTGGCAAGCAGCTCATGTAAGTTGGACGATCTCTTGATTGAAGCACTGGCGGCTCAAGCAACTCTTTGGCGGGGGGATGATCCTCCGTTAAGGGGTGTAAATTTTAACGAGGAGTACACCCGCGAGGATCCAGTCTCGGGTCTCGTGGCAGCCGTAGAACAGTTGTTGCGCAGGACGGAGGCAGATAGGGCAGCACCGCTCAACAATGCTGGGTCAAGTGGTACGGCATACAATAATGCTGGGTCAAGTGGCAATGCATACAATAATGCTGGGTCAAGGGGCAATACATACAAAGCACCGCCCTGTTCGTTCTGTCAACGGGCGGGACACACTCGTGATGTATGCTGGACGAGAAAAAATACCCCATATTGTGTTGAATGTAGAATATACGGTCATGAGCCAGGTAGGAGCTGTGGTAGGGGACCCTCGACGATGGAGAGAGGGCAACCTGGAGGTTTGAGACCGAAAGGGAAATGCTATAATTGCGGCAAGGAGGGACATTTTGGTAGACAATGTACACAGGGGAAAAATGTGTCGGGAAACGGGCAGGGCCACCGACTCGATCACGCGAAAGTCTAATACCGTTGGTAACATCGGAATCTGCGAAGGCGGCTGAGGTAGGACCCATTGCGGGGTCAGATATGAATATAGGGGGGATTTCAGCTAGGTGTAGTTACGCAGATTCGGTGTTTGTAAGATTGCCATGTGCTTGGGCAAAGACGGGGTGTCTGAATTTATTAGTGGATACAGGGGCAGACACCAGCCTGGTAAAGGACAGCAGTCTTACGGGGGATATTAGTGTGGACGGGACGGTGGTAAAGGACCTGCGAGGAGCATTCGGAGGATTCTCCAGAACTATAGGGTTAGTCAGGATTAAGCATTCGGACATCGCCGAATTGGGGTTCGATATGCATTGTGTGGATAAGCATGATAATTTGCCGGGAGATGGTATTTTAGGTCGCGATAATCTATGGGGACGCTCCGTCACTGATACGATTAATCTTTCTCTGAAACTGTACTCGAATGGAGGTGAGTGGAACTTACCTCTGGTTTCTTTGAGGGAGGCCACGGGTTCGGGGGCAGTAAATATCGTGGAGAAAACCATAGTGGCGAAGGCGAGGACAGTGTCTATTGCAACCATGGGGATCAATACTAAACATACTACAGTGGTAGTGGAGAAGCAAGAATTGTCGCCAGGAGTATATCTAGGGGCCACGCTAACCAACGTAAAGGATGGGGTGGTGAAAGCGCCCATTCTAAATTCTACTGAGGTTGACTACTACCTAAGGGATGGGTTTATGCCAAAATTCAGTGGATTAGTAAATTTAAAAGATCCAGGTGCTGGTTTGGTGACGCACGTGCAGGAGGTAGAGGTCAAGGAGAGGGTCAGTAGGATAATGGCCACAATAAAGACCGATGCCGACTTGAATAGTGAGGAAATGTCGTCCATTCAGGCGATATGCGCAACGTACCATGATATCTTTTGGTTAGAGGGTGATAAACTATCTTGCACGAATATGGTGAAACATAAAATTCCCGTGCAGCCTGGACAGCTGCCGATTAATCAAAAGCAGTACAGGTTACCTCAGATGCATCGTGAGGAAATTAATCGGCAGGTCCAGAAGCTCCAGGACGATGGCATAATTTCGCATAGTGTGTCACCGTGGAATTCGCCATTACTATTGGTTCCAAAGAAGTCGTCGAAAGCAGGGACCAAGAGCTGGCGACTAGTGGTAGACTTTCGTAAACTGAATGAAGCAACTCTGAAACAGGTATTTCCCATTCCAAGGATGGATGAAATTTTGGACCAGTTGGGCAGCAGCAGATATTTTTCCACGTTGGATTTGGCCAGTGGTTATCATCAGGTGGAAATGGATAAACAGGACAAAGAAAAAACAGCATTCAGTACGGCGTTGGGTCACTTTGAATTCAATAGGATGCCATTCGGATTAACAGGCGCACCGGCAACCTTCCAAAGGTTAATGAATCATGTGCTAACAGGTCTTCAGGGCATTGAATGTTTCGTATATTTGGACGATATTGTCATATATGGTAGTAGTCTGGCCGAACACGACTCAAGGCTATGTAAAGTGCTGCAGCTGTTGAAGGAAAATAATTTAAAAGTAAAAACGGAGAAATGTAACTTCCTGAGGCGGGAAATAGTGTATTTGGGCCATAAGTGTTCGGAGAATGGAGCGCTTCCCGACCCAGAAAAGGTGAAATGCGTTAAGGATTTTCCGCCACCAAGGAACAAAAAGGAAGTGCAATCGTTTTTAGGACTGGTAAATTATTACCGTAAGTTCATTCCCGGGACGGCCAACATTGCCTTGCCAATAAATAAATTGCTTCGCAAGGATCATGCGTTCAATTGGACACCAGGCTGCCAGCGTGCCTTCGAGGAGCTTAAAAAGGCGATAATGTCGCCTCCAGTGTTGGCATACCCAGATTTTTCAAAACCTTTCGTGTTGACCACGGATGCTAGCGGTGGAGCGATAGGAGCGGTTCTTTCCCAGGATAGTGGCGGGGGTGATCGTCCCATTGCGTTCGCAAGCCGTGCGTTGAATGGGGCGGAAACTCGATACTCCACGATAGAGAAGGAGTTTCTGGCAATCGTATGGGCGGTGAAAAATTTCCGGCCATACTTGTTGGGTCGGCACTTTAAGATTTTTACCGATCATCAACCACTGAAAGGCATTGCGAACTTGAAGGATCAAACTTCAAGGTTGGCGCGCTTTAGACATAAGCTGTCAGAATATGATTTTGAAATCTGGTACAAGCCGGGCAAGAAGAATCAGAATGCGGATGCACTCAGCAGGATACCATATTCGACGGAGGAAATACTGATGGTTAAAACTAGAGCCATGTCGAAGGGCGATGGAAAAAATCATGCGGGGAGCTCAGGTTACGAGAAGGACAAAGAGGTTCACAGCGGGAACAAAGAGAGTAGTGAAAAAGGACCAAGCGATGTTAATGACCCACCGGTCGAGGTAGTGGTCGATGGGGAACCAAGGTATGTGGTGCTAAAGGATCCTAAAGAGATCGTGACAGTGTTAAAGGATTTTCACGATAGTCCTTTGGGCGGTCACGTGGGTGTGCAGGCGACCGTTAAAAGGATAAGGAGGCAATTTCGCTGGGTCGGCATGCACAGGGATATTAAACAATATGTGAAGAAGTGCGTTAAATGTCAGCAAAATAAGAGTGCCAAGAAAACGTTTATGCCAATGGTCCTCACGGATACTTCTAGTCGACCTTTTCAGAAGGTATATATGGATATGGTGGGACCTCTCCCTGAAAGCACTACGGGTAACAAATTGATATTGACTTTTCAAGATGATTTTTCGAAATTTATGTTGTGCGCAGCAATGCCGGATGGGGAGGCTAGTACTGTGGCGAAAGTTTTCTTTAACGAAATTATAGCTAAGTATGGGGTTCCAAGCATGCTGGTCACGGACAATGGGACAAATTTCATGTCAAAGGTATTTTCGGATACCTGTGGGCTGTTAGGGGTCAAGAAATTGAACATCACTCCATATCACCCGCAGGCAAACGGCTCATTGGAAAGGAGTCACCGTCCTTTGGCGGAGTACTTGAGGAGCTTCGTCAATGAGGATGGCAGCAATTGGGACCAATGGTTGGCACCGGCGATGCATGTGCATAACAACACTGTACATTCATCTACGGGGCAGACCCCATTTAAGACATTATACGGTTTCGACATCGACTTACCGACCAACCTAAGTAGAAAATGTACACCACTTTACAATACGGATGACCCAAACAAGGTCCTTAAATATCAGATACAGCGCTCGCATGAACTAGTGCGAAAGAATCAGACGAGGGCTAAGTTGTTGTCGAAAAAGGCTTATGATAGGAAGGTAAATGCTGTGTCCTTTGCAGTAGGTGATAGGGTGCTTGTTAGGAACAACACCAGGAAAAATAAGTTTTCACCCATTTGGACTGGACCTTATGAGGTAGTTGGGGTAAACAGTCCAGTAACGTCCACGGTGCGCATAAAGGGGAAGAATCGTAAGTGGCATAATAACCATTTACGGGCGTTCCACCAGTGATCGCATTATTTGGTCTGAAATCATTCCGTTTAATATACATGTCCATGATGGTTTTGTTTTGTTGTTTATTTTAGTAACTGTGTATTTGAGGTGGTGAGGGGAAGGTTGGGGGTTTACGCGTAACCCGCCGACAAGTGTCTCCCACCAGGAAGCCTCAGTTTTCTTATATGGAGGGTGACGCCATGTGTAGCGGGCACACCTCAGTGGTTGAGAATGGTTCAACGGATTGAATCTGGTATGGGGAGTCAGAAGCGAGTCTCGCAAAATTCGCGGCATACACTGTGGGGAGGGTTTTTGCCGAGAATAGCCTCACAGTGGCCCGGTTCCGGTTTGCGGAATGCAACAGGAAATCGTTCTGCTCCAGAGAAGGATGACGCGTTGTGTGCGGTCATGCCTTATATGGGTGGCAGTGTCTAGAAGGGACACGTGCCGTAATTTGTTGTTATTTATTTTGAAGTGTTTTGGAAGTTTTAGGTTGGACATGTGTATACAAGGGTGCTTAGATATGATTTCGGTCGGACCACCGATGGATCGGTTTGGTGGGGCCTTATTGCCGTAGAAATAGGAAGAGTACTGCTGTTAGGGAAAAATGCTTTATTTATTTTATTTATTAGAGCAAAAGTAACCATTCAGTAAAATACAGTGATTTGAGTTGTTTTTCTGTCAAAGGTGTAAATGCGAATTGGTATAGTATTATACTTCTATTAGTAGAAGAAAGAATTTGGAAAAAGAGAGGAAGGAATTAATCCTTAAATAGCTATTGTTCAAGAAAAAAAAAAAAACGGAATTATTGTATTAAAATATGAGTAGAAAATATATCTACAGTTTAGTCAGTTGTAAATAGTATAGGAAATACTCATTTTTTTTTATATATAAGTAGAGTTAGGAAATTCCGACCCAAGTCCACGGGGAACGAGGTGGAGCAACAGTCATCCAGAAAACGGTAGAGGCAGCAGAGAGCAGTAGGCTGACAAGTCTGATGGGTGGCCACATGACGGACATAGGGGTGAATGCCTGTACGGAGCTGATGATCCAACCCCAGATGTAAGGGCGAATTGCGAACGAATCAACCGAGAATTCTATATGCGATGGATTGGCTATTGGATCGGTTCCAGCGAAACAACATTCCTGTTTAGTTTGTCAGGGATGTCGTCAAGAGGAAAGTTAAGCTGAACTATATCCGTTTGGCAAAGCAGCAAGCCGATTCCTGTGGCGATGACGTAACCATTTGCATCATTGCGAATCATTTGAAAATTTTCGGTTTTCGCCTTGGATCACCGTTTGCGACAAGTTTCATTATTGAAGGTGATCAGGGGAGTGCTCAGATCTTATGTTGAATACCACAATAAGCACCAATTGACTAACGGGAAATTAACAATCCATTGCTCCAAGTATTGTCCCCAATGCCGTCATCCAAGTGACAGGCCAAAATTTGTCTTACGAAGCGGCCAGCCAAAGTAATTTTTTTTTACGAAGAAGGTGGCCAAGAATCCGTTTATGAAGCAACAGGCCAACGATTGTCATGGTGTAGTATTGGAGTGGAATCACAGGAATGGTTATATGCATTAGTAGTATCTTGATCATCAGCATTGGTTCCGGATTCGTCCTTATCAGTTTGGTTATTATCAGCAGCCTTAACACCAACATTATCATCAGCAACAACATTATCATCAACATCAACATCATCTTCAGCATCAACATTATCATTATCATCAGCAACAACATTATCTCCAACATCATCTTCAGCATCAACATTATCATCATCATCAGCAGCAGCAGAATCAACAATAGCGGCAGCAGAAGCAGCGTGCCAGTTCAGTGTCGCTGGTAAACGATGTGGGAATCGTTTCCGTGGAAAGGGGGAGGAATGTTGTGAAACATGGTTTCACACGTATAGGGTGTAGATTACAATTGTACAAGAAGAGTATAAGATCCGTTTAAATTTAATATAGAGAATATAACAACGTGTATAAAAATAATAATTATAGTAATAATAATAATAATAATAATAACAATAATAGTAATAATAATAATAATAATATTAGAATAAAATATAACATAACAGAAACAATAATAATACCGCAAACAACCATAACTGAAATATAAATTCATTTAATTAATAACGATCGATTTTTCTCGAGCGTAATTATTAAATGTTTTCTTTCAAGAAACATACATACAACCCAATTTAGCATGGTAACGTACATTGGCTCATTTGCTTATGTTTGAATTTTTTGTCACCTTCAATGTGGAGCAATACGATATTGTTCCGCATTGACAGGTGTTGTGCTGTTTATTTTTTTCGGTTACCATGCGTTGGTTTGTATTCTTTTTTTTAGAGTTTTTTTTTTTGTATCGCAATTTTCTGTTATTGCAATTTTTAGCAATAACATTGACTTAATTTTCTTTTCCGCGTATATTAAATGTTAACGTATGTCTTTTTGTTTTTCCCACGGTATTTGCGATATTATTATTTGTTTTCTTTTTGTTATTGGTTAGTTAACTATTTAAGTATGCCATGGCCATGAACTGCATTGCGTTATGGTCAATGTTTGTTTTTTTTTTCATTCTATATTATTGCTGATATTTTATTTCTTTGTTACTTTGTATGTTTGTTTATTTTTTTTTCATTAATTTAATTTTCATAAGTTAATATTAAGATTTTTGTATAAATAAAGAAGAAACAGTGCATAACCGCAGCAGATGAAAACTAGAGGCCGCACTGTTTGGTACGGAATCTGGTTTTGTTTATTTTTTTTATTTTTTCACAGCTACATTGACGCCGTTTGGGCGTCGATTGACAGCGCTTGCCAGCGCTAAAACAGAATAGGCAAAGCCGGGTTTTTTTTTTTTGTTTGTTTAGTTTCAGCTCCTTTAGGAGCATAACATTAATGGCGCAGCCGGTCTTCGGACCAAAAATCGTTCCTTGTTTTATTAATTATTTGATTTTTTTTTATCAGGTGTAGGGAGTTAGTTGTGAGGATATAACGCCAACATTATTGGTTAACATTAAAATCGTTCGTTGTTAGGATAATTAATTATTTGTTTTATTGTACTATTTACCAGGTGTAGGTAGTTAATTGTCTTAGGTTGTTTTATTTATTTTAGTTTTTCGGGTCAATTAATGTTTAGATTATTGGATTCGTTTGGAGAATAATAATTTATTTTTTTTTTTTTTTTTTTGCTTTTGTGTGTTTAGTTTGTTACTACTTTATTGTTTTTGGATTTTTTTTTTAGTTTTTCGAAATGTGCAGTTAATTTTCATTGATTGTTTTAGAGGATATTGCATGCGTTTTAATTTTTGCGTGTATTTTAATTTAGTTTTGATTTATCAGATAGTTAGTTTTCACTGGGAAATATTGAATGTATTTTGTAGAGTATTAAATATATATATATATTTTTTTTTTTTTTTTTGTTTCTTGTACAAATTTGGGATCGTCTTTAATTTGGATTTTGTTCATTTTTTTATGTTTAGTCAGGGAATGGTCTTAAAGTTGATTTTTATTTTTATTGCGTAATTTTATCAAATATAATATATCACATATATTAAATATGGGTTGCGAGTAGGGTTTGAATATTTATGAGTTTGAATATTTATTGGTTTTTATTTTTTGCTGCGATTTTAATTTTAATTATGAGTATGTTTGTTCGAAAGCGCATCATTTTGATGTAAGTGGTCTGATTGTTTTTTTAATTATTTGTGAAAATTAAGTTATTGATGAATTTCCGTTATTTTTAAATTACAGATGAATGTTTAATTATAGGTTGGTTTGTTACTCTCAGATTTTATTATTTTTATTATTTTTTCAATTAATTATTTTAGCAATCAAAGCGATATAATTTTTTCTGTTTTTGTTTTATTTAGAACTATAAAGATCATTTTTTTTTAGTAGGGACTGGGTTGGTAAATTCGTATGGAGCAAACACTGGTCGAATTAGAACAAGCGAAACAGCTGCTAGCGGACTTCAGGGCAAAGACGGATTATTTCCTCGAAAGGCTTTGGGGTGAGGTCAGACGTCGGTGCCAGACCCAGGAGAATTTTCATCTCATAAAGGCTAAGGTTGACGGTACCTGGAAAATCACTAGATTGGAAGAGGCCGATCTAGTGCTAGAGGAGTTGTGCCGGTTGGTTGAAACTCAAGAGGAGTGTAATACCGGGAAGATCTTGGAACTTAAGGAGGAATTGGAGGCTCTCCAAAATCAAAACAAGAGACTTAAGAACGAAATTCAGGAGAATCTAAAGGAGGCCGAGATTTTAGACAAAGAGAACGAGGCCCTACGGAGGACAATATCGGGTACAGGCGCGTCCTCGGTCAGAAGATTAGAGTTCGAGGACCTCGAGGAAGCCAATAGGAGAATTTCCGAGTTGCAGGGTCAGCTACGTTTAGCACAACAAGAGCGCAGTATACAGACGGGGGATCTGTACCATAAGGAGCCTAGGGGGCAACAGCCTACACAGATGATGTCCTCCCAGGATATTCTGAAAACGGTCAAGGCGTTAGTGCCTACGTTCGGCGGCGAGCCATCGCCAAGCCTGCAAACAGAAGTGTATAAATTCATTGATGGATGCAGGTTGGCGGCGAAAGGGGTACCGCCGGAAAAGGTGGAAGAATATTTGGAAATTGTGAAACAGAGGCTTTACGGGGATGCATACCAGTTGGTAAGGTTACGTACTTTTACGTCAGTAGATGAGTTGTTGGCACTTGTAAAGTCAACATATTTAAAGAGTAGGTCGCTTGACTCGGTGCTAAGGGAACTATATGAAGCCTGCCAAAGGAGGGATGAGGATGTGAGACAGTTTGCTAGGCGTCTTCAGACATTAGCAGCAACAGCTCATGCCATACTTGACGAAAACTATAAAGGGAGAAAGGACGAGATAATGATTATTGAGATAGAAAGAAAGGTAAAATCAGCATTCACATCTGGCCTGAGGGATCCAATGCTGCGTGGTAGGATGTTGGCAAGCAGCTCATGTAAGTTGGACGATCTCTTGATTGAAGCACTGGCGGCTCAAGCAACTCTTTGGCGGGGGGATGATCCTCCGTTAAGGGGTGTAAATTTTAACGAGGAGTACACCCGCGAGGATCCAGTCTCGGGTCTCGTGGCAGCCGTAGAACAGTTGTTGCGCAGGACGGAGGCAGATAGGGCAGCACCGCTCAACAATGCTGGGTCAAGTGGTACGGCATACAATAATGCTGGGTCAAGTGGCAATGCATACAATAATGCTGGGTCAAGGGGCAATACATACAAAGCACCGCCCTGTTCGTTCTGTCAACGGGCGGGACACACTCGTGATGTATGCTGGACGAGAAAAAATACCCCATATTGTGTTGAATGTAGAATATACGGTCATGAGCCAGGTATGAGCTGTGGTAGGGGACCCTCGACGATGGAGAGAGGGCAACCTGGAGGTTTGAGACCGAAAGGGAAATGCTATAATTGCGGCAAGGAGGGACATTTTGGTAGACAATGTACACAGGGGAAAAATGTGTCGGGAAACGGGCAGGGCCACCGACTCGATCACGCGAAAGTCTAATACCGTTGGTAACATCGGAATCTGCGAAGGCGGCTGAGGTAGGACCCATTGCGGGGTCAGATATGAATATAGGGGGGATTTCAGCTAGGTGTAGTTACGCAGATTCGGTGTTTGTAAGATTGCCATGTGCTTGGGCAAAGACGGGGTGTCTGAATTTATTAGTAGATACAGGGGCAGACACCAGCCTGGTAAAGGACAGCAGTCTTACGGGGGATATTAGTGTGGACGGGACGGTGGTAAAGGACCTGCGAGGAGCATTCGGAGGATTCTCCAGAACTATAGGGTTAGTCAGGATTAAGCATTCGGACATCGCCGAATTGGGGTTCGATATGCATTGTGTGGATAAGCATGATAATTTGCCGGGAGATGGTATTTTAGGTCGCGATAATCTATGGGGACGCTCCGTCACTGATACGATTAATCTTTCTCTGAAACTGTACTCGAATGGAGGTGAGTGGAACTTACCTCTGGTTTCTTTGAGGGAGGCCACGGGTTCGGGGGCAGTAAATATCGTGGAGAAAACCATAGTGGCGAAGGCGAGGACAGTGTCTATTGCAACCATGGGGATCAATACTAAACATACTACAGTGGTAGTGGAGAAGCAAGAATTGTCGCCAGGAGTATATCTAGGGGCCACGCTAACCAACGTAAAGGATGGGGTGGTGAAAGCGCCCATTCTAAATTCTACTGAGGTTGACTACTACCTAAGGGATGGGTTTATGCCAAAATTCAGTGGATTAGTAAATTTAAAAGATCCAGGTGCTGGTTTGGTGACGCACGTGCAGGAGGTAGAGGTCAAGGAGAGGGTCAGTAGGATAATGGCCACAATAAAGACCGATGCCGACTTGAATAGTGAGGAAATGTCGTCCATTCAGGCGATATGCGCAACGTACCATGATATCTTTTGGTTAGAGGGTGATAAACTATCTTGCACGAATATGGTGAAACATAAAATTCCCGTGCAGCCTGGACAGCTGCCGATTAATCAAAAGCAGTACAGGTTACCTCAGATGCATCGTGAGGAAATTAATCGGCAGGTCCAGAAGCTCCAGGACGATGGCATAATTTCGCATAGTGTGTCACCGTGGAATTCGCCATTACTATTGGTTCCAAAGAAGTCGTCGAAAGCAGGGACCAAGAGCTGGCGACTAGTGGTAGACTTTCGTAAACTGAATGAAGCAACTCTGAAACAGGTATTTCCCATTCCAAGGATGGATGAAATTTTGGACCAGTTGGGCAGCAGCAGATATTTTTCCACGTTGGATTTGGCCAGTGGTTATCATCAGGTGGAAATGGATAAACAGGACAAAGAAAAAACAGCATTCAGTACGGCGTTGGGTCACTTTGAATTCAATAGGATGCCATTCGGATTAACAGGCGCACCGGCAACCTTCCAAAGGTTAATGAATCATGTGCTAACAGGTCTTCAGGGCATTGAATGTTTCGTATATTTGGACGATATTGTCATATATGGTAGTAGTCTGGCCGAACACGACTCAAGGCTATGTAAAGTGCTGCAGCTGTTGAAGGAAAATAATTTAAAAGTAAAAACGGAGAAATGTAACTTCCTGAGGCGGGAAATAGTGTATTTGGGCCATAAGTGTTCGGAGAATGGAGCGCTTCCCGACCCAGAAAAGGTGAAATGCGTTAAGGATTTTCCGCCACCAAGGAACAAAAAGGAAGTGCAATCGTTTTTAGGACTGGTAAATTATTACCGTAAGTTCATTCCCGGGACGGCCAACATTGCCTTGCCAATAAATAAATTGCTTCGCAAGGATCATGCGTTCAATTGGACACCAGGCTGCCAGCGTGCCTTCGAGGAGCTTAAAAAGGCGATAATGTCGCCTCCAGTGTTGGCATACCCAGATTTTTCAAAACCTTTCGTGTTGACCACGGATGCTAGCGGTGGAGCGATAGGAGCGGTTCTTTCCCAGGATAGTGGCGGGGGTGATCGTCCCATTGCGTTCGCAAGCCGTGCGTTGAATGGGGCGGAAACTCGATACTCCACGATAGAGAAGGAGTTTCTGGCAATCGTATGGGCGGTGAAAAATTTCCGGCCATACTTGTTGGGTCGGCACTTTAAGATTTTTACCGATCATCAACCACTGAAAGGCATTGCGAACTTGAAGGATCAAACTTCAAGGTTGGCGCGCTTTAGACATAAGCTGTCAGAATATGATTTTGAAATCTGGTACAAGCCGGGCAAGAAGAATCAGAATGCGGATGCACTCAGCAGGATACCATATTCGACGGAGGAAATACTGATGGTTAAAACTAGAGCCATGTCGAAGGGCGATGGAAAAAATCATGCGGGGAGCTCAGGTTACGAGAAGGACAAAGAGGTTCACAGCGGGAACAAAGAGAGTAGTGAAAAAGGACCAAGCGATGTTAATGACCCACCGGTCGAGGTAGTGGTCGATGGGGAACCAAGGTATGTGGTGCTAAAGGATCCTAAAGAGATCGTGACAGTGTTAAAGGATTTTCACGATAGTCCTTTGGGCGGTCACGTGGGTGTGCAGGCGACCGTTAAAAGGATAAGGAGGCAATTTCGCTGGGTCGGCATGCACAGGGATATTAAACAATATGTGAAGAAGTGCGTTAAATGTCAGCAAAATAAGAGTGCCAAGAAAACGTTTATGCCAATGGTCCTCACGGATACTTCTAGTCGACCTTTTCAGAAGGTATATATGGATATGGTGGGACCTCTCCCTGAAAGCACTACGGGTAACAAATTGATATTGACTTTTCAAGATGATTTTTCGAAATTTATGTTGTGCGCAGCAATGCCGGATGGGGAGGCTAGTACTGTGGCGAAAGTTTTCTTTAACGAAATTATAGCTAAGTATGGGGTTCCAAGCATGCTGGTCACGGACAATGGGACAAATTTCATGTCAAAGGTATTTTCGGATACCTGTGGGCTGTTAGGGGTCAAGAAATTGAACATCACTCCATATCACCCGCAGGCAAACGGCTCATTGGAAAGGAGTCACCGTCCTTTGGCGGAGTACTTGAGGAGCTTCGTCAATGAGGATGGCAGCAATTGGGACCAATGGTTGGCACCGGCGATGCATGTGCATAACAACACTGTACATTCATCTACGGGGCAGACCCCATTTAAGACATTATACGGTTTCGACATCGACTTACCGACCAACCTAAGTAGAAAATGTACACCACTTTACAATACGGATGACCCAAACAAGGTCCTTAAATATCAGATACAGCGCTCGCATGAACTAGTGCGAAAGAATCAGACGAGGGCTAAGTTGTTGTCGAAAAAGGCTTATGATAGGAAGGTAAATGCTGTGTCCTTTGCAGTAGGTGATAGGGTGCTTGTTAGGAACAACACCAGGAAAAATAAGTTTTCACCCATTTGGACTGGACCTTATGAGGTAGTTGGGGTAAACAGTCCAGTAACGTCCACGGTGCGCATAAAGGGGAAGAATCGTAAGTGGCATAATAACCATTTACGGGCGTTCCACCAGTGATCGCATTATTTGGTCTGAAATCATTCCGTTTAATATACATGTCCATGATGGTTTTGTTTTGTTGTTTATTTTAGTAATTGTGTATTTGAGGTGGTGAGGGGAAGGTTGGGGGTTTACGCGTAACCCGCCGACAAGTGTCTCCCACCAGGAAGCCTCAGTTTTCTTATATGGAGGGTGACGCCATGTGTAGCGGGCACACCTCAGTGGTTGAGAATGGTTCAACGGATTGAATCTGGTATGGGGAGTCAGAAGCGAGTCTCGCAAAATTCGCGGCATACACTGTGGGGAGGGTTTTTGCCGAGAATAGCCTCACAGTGGCCCGGTTCCGGTTTGCGGAATGCAACAGGAAATCGTTCTGCTCCAGAGAAGGATGACGCGTTGTGTGCGGTCATGCCTTATATGGGTGGCAGTGTCTAGAAGGGACACGTGCCGTAATTTGTTGTTATTTATTTTGAAGTGTTTTGGAAGTTTTAGGTTGGACATGTGTATACAAGGGTGCTTAGATATGATTTCGGTCGGACCACCGATGGATCGGTTTGGTGGGGCCTTATTGCCGTAGAAATAGGAAGAGTACTGCTGTTAGGGAAAAATGCTTTATTTATTTTATTTATTAGAGCAAAAGTAACCATTCAGTAAAATACAGTGATTTGAGTTGTTTTTCTGTCAAAGGTGTAAATGCGAATTGGTATAGTATTATACTTCTATTAGTAGAAGAAAGAATTTGGAAAAAGAGAGGAAGGAATTAATCCTTAAATAGCTATTGTTCAAGAAAAAAAAAAAAACGGAATTATTGTATTAAAATATGAGTAGAAAATATATCTACAGTTTAGTCAGTTGTAAATAGTATAGGAAATACTCATTTTTTTTTATATATAAGTAGAGTTAGGAAATTCCGACCCAAGTCCACGGGGAACGAGGTGGAGCAACAGTCATCCAGAAAACGGTAGAGGCAGCAGAGAGCAGTAGGCTGACAAGTCTGATGGGTGGCCACATGACGGACATAGGGGTGAATGCCTGTACGGAGCTGATGATCCAACCCCAGATGTAAGGGCGAATTGCGAACGAATCAACCGAGAATTCTATATGCGATGGGTTGGCTATTGGATCGGTTCCAGCGAAACAACATTCCTGTTTAGTTTGTCAGGGATGTCGTCAAGAGGAAAGTTAAGCTGAACTATATCCGTTTGGCAAAGCAGCAAGCCGATTCCTGTGGCGATGACGTAACCATTTGCATCATTGCGAATCATTTGAAAATTTTCGGTTTTCGCCTTGGATCACCGTTTGCGACAAGTTTCATTATTGAAGGTGATCAGGGGAGTGCTCAGATCTTATGTTGAATACCACAATAAGCACCAATTGACTAACGGGAAATTAACAATCCATTGCTCCAAGTATTGTCCCCAATGCCGTCATCCAAGTGACAGGCCAAAATTTGTCTTACGAAGCGGCCAGCCAAAGTAATTTTTTTTTACGAAGAAGGTGGCCAAGAATCCGTTTATGAAGCAACAGGCCAACGATTGTCATGGTGTAGTATTGGAGTGGAATCACAGGAATGGTTATATGCATTAGTAGTATCTTGATCATCAGCATTGGTTCCGGATTCGTCCTTATCAGTTTGGTTATTATCAGCAGCCTTAACACCAACATTATCATCAGCAACAACATTATCATCAACATCAACATCATCTTCAGCATCAACATTATCATTATCATCAGCAACAACATTATCTCCAACATCATCTTCAGCATCAACATTATCATCATCATCAGCAGCAGCAGAATCAACAATAGCGGCAGCAGAAGCAGCGTGCCAGTTCAGTGTCGCTGGTAAACGATGTGGGAATCGTTTCCGTGGAAAGGGGGAGGAATGTTGTGAAACATGGTTTCACACGTATAGGGTGTAGATTACAATTGTACAAGAAGAGTATAAGATCCGTTTAAATTTAATATAGAGAATATAACAACGTGTATAAAAATAATAATTATAGTAATAATAATAATAATAATAATAACAATAATAGTAATAATAATAATAATAATATTAGAATAAAATATAACATAACAGAAACAATAATAATACCGCAAACAACCATAACTGAAATATAAATTCATTTAATTAATAACGATCGATTTTTCTCGAGCGTAATTATTAAATGTTTTCTTTCAAGAAACATACATACAACCCAATTTAGCATGGTAACGTACATTGGCTCATTTGCTTATGTTTGAATTTTTTGTCACCTTCAATGTGGAGCAATACGATATTGTTCCGCATTGACAGGTGTTGTGCTGTTTATTTTTTTCGGTTACCATGCGTTGGTTTGTATTCTTTTTTTTAGAGTTTTTTTTTTTGTATCGCAATTTTCTGTTATTGCAATTTTTAGCAATAACATTGACTTAATTTTCTTTTCCGCGTATATTAAATGTTAACGTATGTCTTTTTGTTTTTCCCACGGTATTTGCGATATTATTATTTGTTTTCTTTTTGTTATTGGTTAGTTAACTATTTAAGTATGCCATGGCCATGAACTGCATTGCGTTATGGTCAATGTTTGTTTTTTTTTTCATTCTATATTATTGCTGATATTTTATTTCTTTGTTACTTTGTATGTTTGTTTATTTTTTTTTCATTAATTTAATTTTCATAAGTTAATATTAAGATTTTTGTATAAATAAAGAAGAAACAGTGCATAACCGCAGCAGATGAAAACTAGAGGCCGCACTGTTTGGTACGGAATCTGGTT